>JH431295.1:10729-71463 GCA_000239455.1 Strigamia maritima
TTGATTTATTTATAATTATTAACTTTTTATTTATTTCTTAATCGAAATTAGAATCGAGTTGATTCCGGGTTTCGTCACGTCGATTTGCCAGCACGAAACGAGCTTGCTCATGTGCGTCGATCTTGCATTTAAATCGATTCGACAGGATACGGTTTTGGCGATTATCAGAAATCAGTACACACATGATAAAAATTCCTTCACACAGAACAGCGAAAGGTTGATTTTAGGCAAAACTGTTATGACGAAGTAATTTTTCTTTTCTTTTTAAATGTTAAATTTATTACTTATTATTTATTTTTTATTTTTATTTTTATTTTTATTTTTATTATTATTTTTATTTTTATTTTTATTTTTATTTTTTTATTTTTTATTTTTTATTTTTTATTTTTTATTTTTTATTTTTTATTTATTAGTTTACTAACTAATTCGAACTTATCGTCGTTGCTGAGATTGCGTGGGATTTGAATCCTACGGGTACTTTTCCGAGGAAAGATGGATCCGAGATGTCGTATATGGATTATTACAAACAGGTACAAGAAAACATTTGCTTTTATTCAATTTTTTGCCAATTAATTCAATTTTTTGACGATTAATTCAATTTTTTGACGATTAATTCAATTTTTTGACGATTAATTCAATGTTTTGACGATTAATTCAATTTTTTGACGATTAATTCAATTTTTTGACGATTAATTCAATTTTTTGACGATTAATTCAATTTTTTGACGACTAATTCAATTTTTTGACGACTAATTTTTAATATTTCTGCAATTTTACTTTATTTCAGAGGAATTGTCGAATTTCCGATGCTGGTCAGCCATTATTAATGATCAAACCGTCCGCCAAAGATGTAAAACGCGGTTTAATCAATCCTATCTATCTCATTCCTGAGTTTTGCTTAATGACTGGTTTGTTTTGTATAATAAAAATTTTGAATTTTCAAATTAACAAATTTTTCTTTTTAAAACAGGCTACGACGACGACATGAAATCCGATTTCCGCACGATGAAAGCAATCTCGGACCACATGCGAACGACGCCTACTGACAGAATAAATCGTATGACACAATTTATACAGAGAATCAACTCTAACGACACCATCAAAGAAGAAATGAAAGAACGCGGTTTCCAAATCAGAAATAATTTAGTCACGTTGAAGGGCCGTCAATTCCCGCCAGAAGGAATCGTTCTCACCGCAAATCCGACCGATAAAGTGACATAATATAATTGAACGATGACGTTAACTAAAATTGAAGTTTTCTTTTGTTTTGCGTAGGGTACGCAGTACAGTGAAGACAGAGCGGATTGGTCGAGGTCGATGCAAGGAAAACGGCTTTTGCAACCGATAAGACTCGCCAATTGGTTGCTCGTTTACACAAGGAGAGATGAAAGAATCGTTAGTGACTTCCTAACGACTTTTAAAACTGTTTGCAGACCGATGGGAATGGAAATCAACAATCCAACCATGTAATTTTGGAAATTTGAATATTTTTTGGCGAATAATTAAATTTTTATTTATAAAAAATGGAATTTTTCTAAAAATTTGTTTCTTTTATTTATAAAAAAATGAATTTTTTATTAAAAATTTGTTTCTTAATTTATTTGATTTTCTTTTAGGTGCATGTGTGCCGATGACCGAACCCAAACAATCAGTTCAACTCTTCACGCAAATATAACTGAAAGAACTCAACTAGTATTTGTTATTCTGCCAAACAACAGCAAAGAACGATACGACTGCGTGAAAAAAATATGCTGCGTCGACATCGGCGTTGCCAGCCAAGTCGCCCTCGGCACCACATTAAGCAAAAAATCTATCATGTCGATCGCCACCAAAATCGCAATCCAAATGAACTGTAAAATCGGCGGTGCTGCCTGGACAATATTCAATCCTGTAATTTTGGGTTTTACGGCCATTTTTTAAAAAGTTTTTTAAATTTTTTTTCTTTGGTTTTTAGTTTCAAACAACAAAAATTATGGTCGTTGGCATCGACACGTATAAAGACAGTGCTCAGAGAGCTAAAGCAGTGTGTGCAACGGTCTGCACGATGAATAATATGTTTACTAAATATTTCAGTCAGGTGTCGTTCCAAGACCCGAAACAGGAGATGAGCGATGCGTTTGTCGTTCAACTATCGAGTAATATAAACAATTGATTTGTGACGTTAAAAATCTTTTAAAAAATGAATTGTGACATTAAAAATTGAATTTGAAGTTAAAAATGTCAAAAAATTGAATTTTGACGTTAAAATTGTTCAAAAAATTGAATTTTGACGTTAAAAATGTCCAAGAAATTGAATTTTGACGTTAAAAATGTTCCAAGAAATTGAATTTTGACATTGAAAGTGTCAAAAAATTGAATTTTGACGTTAAAAAATTTTGATGTCAAAAAATTGAATTTCACGTTAAAAATAAAAAGAAAAAATCCAAAAATTATAATTTTTCTCTAATTATTCATAACAGATGCTTTGCGGACTTTTACCGAGGTCAACGCAAGCTTACCGACTGTTCTGATGTTTTATAGAGATGGCGTCGGCGACGGGCAGCTGCCGCTTGTGAGAGAGTGGGAAATAAAACAAATTCGGGAGGCCATTTCGAAACAAACGCCTGGATATGAGTATTTAATTGGAAATTTAAATTTATTATAATAAATGAATTATTAATCATTTTATTTTGAATTACAGTCCCAAGATTCTTTTTGTTATCGTGAATAAACGCATAAACACGCGATTTTTCAAAAACTCAACAAATCCCACAGCAGGAACGGTAGTCGACACAGTTGTTACTCGTCCAGAAAGGTACCAAACGTTAAATATTGTCATTTTTTAATTTTTAATTTTCGATTTTTTCATAGATACGATTTCTTTTTGATAAGTCAAAGCGTCACTCAAGGAACGGTCGCACCCACAATGTACAACGTCATTTTGGACACGACGGGACTAGCACCCGATAGAATACAATTACTAACCTACAAAATGACTCATTTATACTTCAATTGGCAGGTTAGTATATCGATTTATCAATTTATTTATTAATTTATCAATTTATTCATTGATTTATCAATTTATTCATCGATTTATCAATTTATTCATCGATTTATCAATTTGTTCATCGATTTATCAATTTATTCATCGATTTATTTATCGATTTATCAATTTATTCATCAACTTAACTCACTTAATTGTTTTTTAGGGCACAATTCGTGTTCCAGCGCCCGTTCAATACGCGCACAAATTCGCCTTTTTAGTCGGCCAGAGTCTGCACACGGCACCGCATGAAAGATTAGCTAACACTCTGTATTACTTATAAGAAATTGAGTTATTCACGAGACGTTGAACAATTTTAAAGAAGATCCAAAGTTTTATTTTTATCATTTTATTCGACCAGTATTTTATTACGTTTCGTCGATCATTCATTATTTGTCATCTGTATAAGAACATAAGAGAGTTTCTAATGTTTGATATTAATAATTAATAAGAAATAAATATTTTTCTATCTTTCTACAACGTGCATCAATGCATCAATCACTCTTTTGTTTGCGCGTCAGCGTCAGCGTCACGTAACTGACGTTTGTTGATTTTTTTCATTTTCATTTTCATTCTTTTTTTCGACGACGATGAAGTTGAAATTTCTCCATCAAACCTATCGACATTTCAGCGCCAGTTTAATCAATTCGGCCGGCTCGTCGCGCACTTCGGCGACGGCTGGACGACCTGGAGGAATGAATATGTGGCGAAATTTATCCATTTTTGCCGCACTTCCGGCCGTTGGTTTGGCGATGCTCAATGTTTATGTACATGAGAAGCAACACGCGGGACATGAAGAGAGGCCCGAATTTGTAGCCTACGAACATCTCAGACTTCGTAAAAAGGTGAAAAATATTTTTATTTATTATTTATTCATATTTATTTTAATTTTATTTTGTTTTTATAGAAATTTCCATGGGGCGATGGGAATCACACGTTATTTCATAATCCGAAACTGAATCCTTTGCCGGATGGATATGAGGATGAGGAAGAAGGAGGAGAAGGCGGCGGAGAGGATGTTCCGGCTGATGATGAATCTGAATAAATTTGTTTTTTTTTTTTTTGCTTATTAATTGTAATTTTTGTGTGTATTATTTGAAATTTTATTCACGGATTGTAAATATTTTGTTTTAAAAATTAATTTTTTTATTTATTTCCGGTTTTAGATTATTACAGATTACATATTTAATCCGAATTGAGTAAAATACATGGTAATTATTCATTTAAAATTTACATATTACATTTTCTCCGCCTGGTGTCAAATTTGATAAGTGAAAATAGAAGCCGAAGCAGAGCAGAGACTAGTAAAATGGCGTCGTCTCGAATTATGTCTCGTTTCTTTTCCTCGACTACCGCGAATCAAGCCGCCGGTGCGACCGTTAAAATGTCAGCATCAGCTGGCCACGCAGGTTAATTAAATATTATTTGGCAAAAATATCTCATTTTAACATTTTGCTGCGTTAATATAGGTGGAATGAAGATGTGGCGAATCGTGTCGATCGTTGTTGCAGGCCCCGCAATGATTTTGGCCATGGTCAACGCTTACCTCGGCGAAAAGGAACACCTGGAACATTTTCATCGTCCGGAATTTATTCCCTACGAACATCTTCGTATTCGCACAAAGGTTTTCACATTTTGCACTTTTTTTAATCGAATATAGTCGATCTAATTTGATTTTTCTTTCATTTTCCAGCGTTTTCCTTGGGGAGATGGTAATCATTCGCTGTTTCATAATCCGAAAGTCAACCCACTGCCTGATGGATATGAGAATTAACTTTTTCATTTAAAAAAAATTTAAAACAAATGGAAAATAGATATTAGATGATTAAAATGTTATGTGTAAATAAGTTTAAACACTTTTCTTGTATGTAGTGATGAAATAAACATGAGAAAATGAATTTTGTCAATAGATGGCGCGACAACAAAACAAATAT
Source organism: Strigamia maritima (assembly GCA_000239455.1). NCBI lineage: Eukaryota > Metazoa > Arthropoda > Chilopoda > Geophilomorpha > Linotaeniidae > Strigamia > Strigamia maritima. The sequence continues at coordinate 15,686 of JH431295.1, forward strand.
GGCCATCGCGATTTAAATCACATTTTTTTATTTCTGTTATGTAAACGGCGTTAAAGATGCGGGAGAAGATGTTTTATCACTCCTTAATATATTTCTACACTCATAATCACCCGAAGATGTAACGAAATGGGCAACGGCAATCCGAAACCAACGAAACTATCGAAACTCGAAAAAAAATGGCACTCTACTCAAACAACGGTAAAATTAGTAAATTTTTTTTTTTTTTTTACAGTAAGAAAACAGTTAATTAATATATGTTTTTCTTTTTAGTTTAGCGTAGCGAGTTATGCGAGTAATTGCTCAGTTTACAGCGTATCACGTCCGTGGTCCAGATCATCTAGAAGGAAATGGAAAGAAAGCACTTTGGAAAATCCTATGAATGCATCGAAAACAGCCTGGCCCGTTTCCGTAGTTGAATCCATGTTTATGCCAGAATTTTCAATCAAACAACAAATTGATGAATCACATTTCCAAGTATACAATCCCTTTTTAAACACATTTTTGTTTTTCTCAATTTTTTATTTTATTTTTTTATTTTCTAAAATATTAAAATGCAGATTATCGAAACGGTGGCAAGAGGCGCTTTTGGAAAAGTACTCAAAGTGATGAAAAAAGACGATCGACAATTTTATGCCATGAAAGTAAATAGTAAAATATTTCAAGTTTTTTGTTTATTTATTTTATATTTATTTTATATTTTATTTTATTTTCAAGATTCTTTCGAAATCTCACGTGATTAAAGAGGATTTTGTTCAGCAATGCAAGGACGAAGTTGCTATTCAAGTATAAATAGGTAAATGATATTTTAATTAAATATTCCTAATGAATATATTTTTTTTGTTAGGTATCGTGCTCACATGCATTCATAGTAAATTGCAGATTCCATTGGCAAAATAGAAAACAACTCTTCATTGGTAAAAAAATATAAAATATAATATATCCATTTTTAATCTTATTTTAATAAATAATGATTAAATAATAATTACAGTTACAGATTATTATTCATTCGGGGAGCTTTTAGTATTGTGGAAAACTCATCACTCATTACCGGAACCGGTTGTTAAAATTTATTTAGCCGAATTAGCCATTGCCATCGATTATCTTCATAATTCCGGAATTATGTATCGAGATTTAAAAGTATGTGAAATTGTAAATATATACAAACAAAAAATAATAATTAAATGAAAAATTAAATTTTCAGATGGAAAATGTTTTATTAGACGAAAATGGTAATATCAAGATTTTTACTTACTAAAAGAATAAAAGAAAAGAAAAAAAAGACAATAATTTATTATATTCATATTTAAGGCCATGTCAAGTTAATTGACTTCGGACTCGCTAAATGGGCACAACATGGCGGCCGAGCGAGGACTATCTGCGGGACAATTCAATACATGGGTAAAAATTGAAATTTTGTGTGTATCAAACATGGACACTAGGCTTAAATAAAAAATTATATTTATATTTTTATTTTAGCTCCTGAAATTCTTCGAATGGAGACGTACACGCACGCCGTTGATTGGTGGTCCTTGGGTGTTATTATTTATTCGTTGCTTCTCGGACATGTATGACCGCATCTAAACACCATTCATTTCCAGCACATTGCGACAAACTCCCATTGGCTAGTGCTTTTTCCTGGCGATTGTTTAATGCACCTAATAAAATATTTCGAAAAATGACCATAAAAGGGCATATATGGTAGTTTTTTTATACTGGCAAACAGGCTCTAGCCAACGGGAGTTTGTTGCAATGTGTTGGAAATGGAGTTTAGAAGTCATTTAATTATAATGTTTAATTTTCGTTTAGTTTCCGGTTGAACGGGTGTCTGATCATGAGAAAATGTGCGATTTGGTGTACGAATTCAATTATTCACTGCCTGCTGACGAATTTAGTCACGATTTGCGTCAGTGCTTACAAAGAGTAAATTGAAAAAGAAATGTAAAATGTCGAAATTATCATTTTAATTTATTGATAAATATTTCAAAAAATGATTTCAGTTGCTCTGTAAAGATCCAAATCGTCGTTTACAGTCACTTTATCATTTAAAATGGGAAGATTATATGAAATCCTTCGATTTTGATGCCATTCAAGAGCGAAAAGTATAATTTATACTCATTCTAGTAGAGTTGTAAATTCACACAACTATACTGGAATAATAATAATAATTTTTTTTCTCGTTTTAGATCAGTCCTAAAAGCGTTTTAGACGAATGTGTTAAGAAAAATGAAAAGAAACAGATTGAAAATGGCTCAGTAATTAATGGAGGAGCAAAAATGGTAGTAAGTTACTAATTAATAACGTACAAAATAGTTGATATATCAATTTTCTAGATCGAGAATTTTTCTTGGGTGAAGCCAAATTGAGAATTCGGAACATAATTTAAGATCTCGTGTAAATATAATGTAAATAAACTAGAAAAATTTATTTTCAAACAACACTTGTATTTAAAAGGTAATTTTTTTTATTGCTCTATATTTTTCGGGACATTTTTTGAAGTGTGTATCGGAGGACGTATAGCGGCAGAATTAAAAAACAAAACAAAGATGATTGTTTTAAAAAAAAAAATTAAATTTTCACATTTTATTCAAACAATGAGAATTAGAATTAAATTTAAATCCGAATTGCGACCCACTGGCACCAGGTGTAATCTAAATCGATAGCAGCTCCCTAGCTCCCCTAGCTGAACATGGACTGTTCGTGCGTGGATGCGGCTGAAGCTGCACGAGAATGCGAGATGGGAGGATGAGTTAGGTTTTGCTATTTGTCGAAACGAATGAGCGAGAAATGAGCGATGAAGCTGCGCGTGATGGCGAGCGCATGTCGATACCGCGTTCTGGCGGTAGGCGCAACCGTTTCGTGCCTTTATTTTTTCATCTTGGAACTGATCGTTTCGCGACATCTCGATTTGATGAACGGCGAAACGCAGCCATCAAAATATTTGGACGAAACGAAAAAAAGCGCACCAACACCCGTCACCATGGCAACGCGCAACGGCAACGGCCGGATGCTCGGTCGTCGCTTATCGCATCAGCGCGTGATGGTCTTGTGTTCCAACATGAGTTTTCAGAGACCGCCTGGACCGGTTACGGCTCTGGCTAGTTTTCCTGGATCGGGTAATACCTGGATACGATACCTCTTGCAACAGGCTACAGGTATCTATTGATTCAATTTGAAAAGTGAAAGTGGTTTTACGACATGTCAGTTGAGTCATAAATTGAAAAGGAGAGTACAGGCAGAGGCAGAAGCAGAGGCAGAAGCAGAGGCAGGCACATTAATAACGCACTTTAATTAAGAGTCAAGGGTGGAATGGAATTGAGTCGAGTTATTTTCGGTCCATGCATATTTGGATTCAATCTCCCATGCGGCATGTAAATCTCATTGCAAACATTGTATTACTCAACCTTGAGTCTTAGTTAATAAATAATAATAATATCTAGTATACTAAAAGTATATCTTTTTTACAGGATCGCTATTACATTTTTTGTTTCCGTTTCAGTGTATTGCAGTGTAGTGCATTGTAGTGTATTGCAGTGTAGTGCATTGTAGTGTATTGCAGTGTAGTGCATTGTAGTGTATTGCAGTGTAGTGCATTGTAGTGTATTGCAGTGTAGTGCAGTACAGTTGTTAGTTGTTACAGTATTGCGAGCTTAAGCCATCAAAATCAAAATTTAATATGTTTTTAATTTTTATATTACGTACCGTAATCTTATTTTAATCCTTTAGTAGAGCTGAGACGAAAAATCATTGCTTCGTAATCCAAAAATGTGTACGCCACTGTTAACAAACAAAAACGCTCGTAAAATATTTAAAAAAATTATTTACATTTGGGTTTTGTATTGTCGCGCACATTTTTTGGCTACGAATCAATAGCTGCGTTCAATTTCATCTCAATTATATAGCGCTAAATCCAAGATGGCTAACTGAAAATCTAACAATTAGATTTCAATTCTTATAATCCACGCCACATGTAGATTAAGTAGAATTGTATTCTGTAAAATTGGATTATCAGTTGGATGATGTAAAAATCGTAAGAATTCGATTATGACAGATAAATTAAACGTAGCTAGTGATTTTTTAATTCAGCTCGACTAGAGGATTAAAATAAGATACGGTACCACACTATATACTTTGAGTACAATCCAAAAAAGTAAGTTCATTACTCAGTTTCGTGCACGAATTGTTAACTTATAACTAAACTCCGTTTCCAAAACATTGCAAGAAACTCCCATTGACTAGAGCCTTTTCCCAGCAATTTTTTAATTTTAATACACTTAAAAAAATAATTCAAAAAATGACCATAAAAGGGCATAAACGAACATAAAATGAACAAAAAAAGACCTTAAACGATCATATGTAGTTTTTGGTGGTTTTTTGTAATAATGTGCAAGCTAACAGGCTCCAATCAATGGGAGTTTCTGGCAAGTCGCAATGTTTTAGAAACGAAGTTGAGCTCTCCAAACTAGATAAAGTTTAAGTTTAAGTTTATCTAGTTTCAATGTTTGCACTACATTTATATACCTAGCGAGTTAAACCAGCCTAACCACGTTCGCACTAGAAAGTGCGAACGTGGTATAAGCACCGAGGTATGATTTCTGTCTCAGCTTTGACACTTTGACTTCGTGTCTTTTCAGGTGTGTACACAGGGAGCATTTATACCGACTATGCATTACTGCGACATGGATTTCCGGCCGAGAACGTCGTCAACGGTTCCGTATTATTGGTGAAAACGCACGAATGGGGAATACACATCCGACAAAACTTCTCTCGTGCTGTTTTGATTGTTCGCGATCCCGTACCTGCCATTTTAGCCGAGTTTAACCGACAAGGCGGTGGTCATATTGGACACGCTTCTATAGATAAATACAGGAACAAAGAAGGAAAACGTAATTACTTTTGCCCATACTTGAAGCTTTGCTTTACATAACCTCATTTTGTGTGTACAGTGCACAAAAAAATTTCTCTAAACGTCAAAAATTTCGATTAAAAATAAACTATTCGAGTATTTCAACTTGTTGGCTTGCCTGCAACATCCAAAACTATATAATGTATACACAAACGTTTGGCAAAATTCTTTTTCTAGCATGTTTAATTATTACCAGCTATTTTGAAATGGTGTCTGGTTTTTGCTCGCTAAAAGTCCATTTAAGACCAACCAATCCTCATCAGTTTTTGCATGAATTAAGCTTTAGTCTTGGCTCGTTCTATCCTCATTATATGTTGTAAACAAAGTGGCAAAAGTACAAATTACTGGCCATTCGTTTATTGATTTTTTTCCCCCCTTTCCCTCGGCTAAAGTTTTGTCATACATTATATAAATGCTTGTTATAAGTGATTAAAGCCTAGAATTCCCATGCACGCTTTAAAACATCAAAGCACAGCGCTTCCCATGAAACAAGAAAATGTCTAAACAACATTCAGAAAATATTTTTTAAAAACATCCTAAATGTTGATTTAATATAATAATATAATAATAATTTTTAGTTTTTTATCAACATTTTTTCAATATTCAAACAACGAAATGTTGATACCGTTTGATTGCTGTATCAAAATGTTGATACAACATCTAATGAATGTTGCAAATCAATTCAATTGTTTGACAGATGTTGTCTATGAATTCAACATTCAAACATTCGATTGACTTTCAAAAATGTTGATTCAACATTGGGTTGTTTTATGGGTTTGGCTCGTGCTTGTCAACAGAGTTCATGATGCAACAGAGTTCCCAACATTGCAACAATTTAGCGCAAGAGAACCAGGCTTAAGTTTCTGTGTTGTTTGCCACGAATGCCAATGTAACATTAATTGAATATGGTGCATATTGGTAATTGGCAGATACTGTAGGTTGAGTTCCCACACGCCATCAGTAACAGTATAATGGTTAGTTTATATTGGTGTTCACACGACTCCGTAACGTAACGCAACGCAAGATGGCTGCTCAATGCTGTGAGTTTAAAATCACAGACGTAAACCTTAGTTCCTACTTCAAAATTGATTTTAAAGTAGGAAGTAACTGAAGTTCAGAAATTACGGCACCCAATAATGAGAAGAAAGATGCTTCTTGCACGAAAAACGAGATGGAATGAGAAATTATGTGATGGTCGGTTTTCACTAGGTGCGATCAATCCTAAAAAGAAAAGTCTTTTATTTGCTTGAAATGACTTTTGATAGGCAAATATGACGTAACTTACGTCATAGTTGCCTTATAGAAGTGACTAAAGTGGCTTGGAGACAAGGCAAATGTCACACAACTCATTTCTTTGCTTTATAGAAGTCACTTCTTTTTTACAAAAATTACTTTAGCGGCAGCCATCTTGGAAATGATTAGATGATGTTTCTCGACTCCAAACTGAAGTTTTAGCGAATAAAACCTGCCAATTTTGTGGGTGGGGACTTGATTAAACAACATCCTAATGTATCTTTGAGAAATCGGCATGAAAATAGGTAAGAGTTGCGAAAAATGACGACAAATCAGGGGTACGGACATCAGCGAACATTGTGGCCTCTGCCAGGTTGTTCGCTGATGTCCGTCCAAATAGTTTATCATTTGTTTTAACAATTTTATCTACTATTTTCTAGCAGATTCTCATGAAATATATTAGCCAGTAATGGCCAAAATGTAATAGACAATTTATCAACTAAATCTAATTTTTGTTCAACAGTTGAAACAATAAAAATACAAATGGAAATGCATAAACAAATTTAAAGTGTGTTCATTAAGAAGTCACTTTTCTATAAGGCAGATAAGGAGAAATGACTTTTCCTTTTCAGGATTGAATGCACCTATTGACTGTCTACAGTACCTTAAGTTACGTTACATTCAATGCGAACTAACCAAATAAAAGTAAAACAAGAACATGCCCTTAATCCTTACTGTTACTGCTAGTGTGAATCAACAAATGATCTAATTTGAAAATATTTACATTTTTAGAGTTAATCTCTCTCTTTTACAATTTGTAGTTTGGAAGGCTTTTGTAAGCGGGAAAAGCCGCTCGTGGTTGGAAACGAATTTAGACTGGTTAAAATTTAGTGGTCCTCTACATGTCATCCGCTATGAGAATTTTACCTCAAATGTCGAACAAGAGCTACGGCATCTATTGAAATTTTTTCGGATTTCTGTTCCGGAACAGACGATGAAATGTGTGCTGCAGAACAAAGAGGGTATTTACAAGAGGAAAAAAAGACCTTCAAAGTTTGATCCCTACGATAAGGAGATGAGATCGGCAATCGACCGGTATCAACAAGTGTTTGAAACGGCGCTTAAGCTACACTCTAGTGGCTATCCAACGCAAATGATCGATTTTATTGATTCTATGCTGCCGTCATTGTGATCCCTGTCCATTCTTATAATAACACAATTCTTTAATTCTGAAGAAGTGGACTTGCCGTTCCAAAACAGAGGAACTTCGGTCCCTGTGTTAAACTTAGCAGATCCTTGGTCGTAGCAATGTGGTATGAGGACAGTGCACTAACCATCCAGTTCACATAGCGAACAAGCCCTTCTTAAACCAAGCCCTTCACGAAACAATATTTGACCCGAATATGTTTGGTTCTCGTGTTTTCAACATCATTTTTCATGAATTAGATTGATAAAATTGAGTCGGATGACAATTAATTATTGTAGTTTTGTTGACGATAATGCTGGGCGCAGACATGCAGCGATTCGCATTGCATTCCAATCGCTGATGGCTCTGCGCATGCGCAGAAAACGTCACTTTCAAGCACGATCAAGGAATCTACTTTTAAAAAAAGTATAGCCATCGGGTACTTTTTCACCAGGCGATGCAAATCGCATCCAATGGAATGCAAGTATTGTATCACATGTTCTAATTGCTCCATTTTGTTTATTTTTTATCAACAATTGTTCCAAAATATTTGTTGATATGACGTCATATTAACAAATATTTGGAAACAACAGGTGTCGTAGCAACAAATATTTTGGAACAATAAATTCTGCGAATCGCAATAAAAACGCGCGATTTTTTTTGTGTGGGAACCTAGGCTCAGCCAAGAAAAATCGCGCGATTTCGTTTTGAGTTTTGCCTCAAAATTGCGCTATTTTTAAAATTTTAAAATTTTAAAATTTTCCTAGGTTCCCACATGCAGCAAAAACACAGAAACATGTAGAAAAATTTTCAATTTTAAAAAAAGCACGATTTTGAGGCAAAACGCAAAATGGAATCGCGCGATTTTTTATGTGTGGGAACCTAGGCTCACACTGATAATCGGGTAATTCCCAATTTAATCAGCGTTTTTATCCACAAAGCTATAATAATTAATTGACATCTTAATACTAATAATAACCCAACTAAAATAATTGTAATTGTTTACTTCTGCAGTGCTAAGTTTTAACACAGGAACTCTAATTTATCTCTTTGGAGCTGCAAGCTGCAACTTGTGAACTTGTCCAGAGCCATTTGATGGACACATGTTTTCTAACATCCAGAATCTCAATCTTCCAAAACGTGAAAATTAATGCAAGTTCACGTTAAGCTATAACTTTAATTTCAATCAAGTTTTCAAATGCAGCTATTGTTTTATTAAAAAAACTCAATACAGTAGCCCACACGGTTTAGGGAGTTTCTGAATATGCCAGTGTAGCTGCAGCATTATCACTGTCAGTCGAGGGAAGTTCCCACTTGTGTTCAAACTAACAAGTAACAAGTAACAAGTAACAAGTAACAAGTAACAAGTAACAAGTAACAAGTAACAAGTAACAAGTAACAAGTAACAAGTAACAAGTAACAAGTAACAAGTAACAAGTAACAAGTAACAAGTAACAAGTAACAAGTAACAAGTAACAAGTAACAAGTAACAAGTAACAAGTAACAAGTAACAATAAAGGAAGAAGAAAGTGTATTGTGGGAGCACAAGTGGGAACTCACTTTAGTGTGTTATAGAAAATCTCTAATCGTCTAATAACTGTATACATGCATCAACTTGCAGTTTGCTCGCTTGTCAATGGGTGTACTTGAGTACTTAATCTTGGATGATGCTTTAAATGAAATTTATTTATAGCATTTTGGACCGCAAAGTGCAATGTTGGTTGTTGTTTGCTTTTCTAAAAACAAAATTCTGTAATCAATTGTTTCTTGAATGTTGTTTTCTGTTTGTTATTTAAAGTGGAACAATCATAACTAGTCATGGAATGTTTTCACAGAATAAATATATTTATTATTATTGATACAAATTGAATTTGCATCAACAACTACACAACTGTTGTGGGAGTTGGTCAGTGATAGATCAAGCCTGTAGCATTGTCCACTGGTTCGTAGTCCTTAACAGTCTCCTACTGGGGAGAAAAGGTTCTTTCCCCGCTGCACTCAATATAATTACTATCATGCTTAGTTCCCACTTGGCAGAAATTCCGGCAGAAAATTTTCTGCTGCAGAATATTTTGAGTGCAGAAAAGTATGTGGGCAAAAAAATGCAGAAAAGTAGAATTTAAAAATGGATGCCAGCTAAGGAAGGCAATTTATAAACACTGCTGCTTTCTACACTCAAAATTTTCTGCCAGAGTTTCTGCCAAGTGGGAACTAAGCATTATTATTTTATTTTAACGTCCAAGGATAAAAAGAGTGCGTACCGTAGGAGTAAAGAGGACATATTCTGTTGGACTCAGGATAAACATATAGTTTTCAGTTGAAAGGCCTTCAATTACTCTTAGTAAGACATCATGGGTTTTCACAATTATAGAGTACATGTTTAATTTGAAACGCGGTATTGTATTCCAGTTCTTCATGACTCTATAGATGTATACCGTATTCCCCTCGAAACAGCGGAGTGTGACCAGGATGTCAAATAATTCTAATTATCTCATTTATCTGGAAGGGCAGCTTTTGGTCGACACTCATTTGGTCGACACTCATTTGGTCGACACTCATTTGGTCGACCACTCATTTGGTCGACCACTCATTTGGTCGACACTCATTTGGTCGACACTCATTTGGTCGACACTCATTTGGTCGACACTCATTTGGTCGACACTCATTTGGTCGACACTCATTTGGTCGACACTCATTTGGTCGACACTCATTTGGTCGACACTCATTTGGTCGACACTCATTTGGTCGACACTCATTTGGTCGACACTCATTTGGTCGACACTCATTTGGTCGACACTCATTTGGTCGACACTCATTTGGTCGACCCTCATTTGGTCGACTGTTTGCCCAATGTTGTATTTGGTCGACAACACTCAATGCCCATCCGGTCGACACGCAAATGGTCGACAAGCAAATGATCGATACACAAATGATCGATACACAAATGGTCGACACACGCAATTGGTCGACAAGCAAATGATCGATACACAAATGGTCGACACACGCAATTGGTCAACACACGCAAATGGTCAACACACGCAAATGGTCAACACACGCAAATGGTCGACACATGCAAATGGTTGACACAATTGACTGGGGAAAAAAGCAATAATAAAATATTTATCTTTAACATTAATCAATCAATCAATCAATAAATCAAAATTACTAAATTAAAAAATATATTAAATAAATAAATTTAAATAAATTTAAAATTTTTTTATTCTTTTATTTTTGTATTTTGATTTTTAGTTTTTTAATATTGCAAGGAAGAAGAGTGTTTACAAATACAAAATACAAATTGCTGAACACACAACTTAAACAATGCTGCCCCTTGAAGCGTCTCAGGAAAACCCTTATGCAAATAAGGGATATAACATATAAGGGATAATAAGGCTTCCCGAGGCAGCATGTAGTTTAGTTTAAGTTGCAATTTTATTTTGTATTATATTGTAAAAGGCAACACACACATTACTCTTCTTCCCAGCAATATTAAAAAACTAGAAAATATAAAAAATCAAAGTTTTTTTATTTCTTTACAAAAGGAAAGACGTTTTACCGTGTTGCGCCAACATATATTTACAGAATCAAACTATCATAATCAACTAAACAACAAAATAAATAAAAAAATTAATTTATAATTTATTTTATTTTATAATTTTTTGTTTTTGTTTTATTGATTGATTGATATTGATTGACATTGATTGACATTGATTGACATTGATTGACACTGATTGATGATTAATATTTTATTATTGTTTTATTCTAGTTGATTGTGTCGACCATTTGTGTGTCGACCAAATGGGTGTCGACCAAATGAGTGTCGACCGGATGGGCATTGTGTCGTGTCGACCAAATAAGTGTCGACGAAATGGGCATCGACGAAATGGGCGTCGACGAAATGGGCGTCGACGAAATGGGCGTCGACGAAATGGGCGTCGAACATTGTGTCGACTATTTGCGTGCGATTGCTTGCGTGTCGACCAAATGAGTTGTTTTCAATTTTACAAATCAATTCATCGCCAATTTCAGCTGTCCAAGAGGATTTTTATTTGTGATATCCTCTAACAACACTGATAAATGTACCCCTTAATGGCCGACAGTGTCGGATAAAGTAAACTGGGTGTCGGATATTCCGAATTTTCCGATAGTGTCGGAAAAAGTGAACAAAAAAACACAAAGGATTTGCACTTTTTCCGTCATGTTGGAAAAAATAAGACTTGAGCAGCAACTCAAATCTGCTGGACATCAAAATAAAGTCCTATTGACATACGTACTGTTTTTTAAATGATTCTCTACAACTTTCCAATTGGAAATTTTTTTTAAGATACAGCGTGAAAGTCATTGTGCAAACATTTGATGATTGTTTTGATATCACCATTTAAAAGCGCATCAAACAATTACTATTCAACTGCATTATCAGAATTTTAATATCTGTTTTAGTTTTCCTGTTATTTGCCTGAAATCCAGACTTTTCTACCACCCTGTATACTTTCAATGCAAAAAAGTTCACTTCTCAGTTTCGTGCACGAATGGGATAGAGTTTAGACGTTATTTTTAGAAAGGGAACGTCATTATATCATAGTGCTTAACATTCAATAAGTTATGAGGGGAAGTAATTGAATTATATATAATCTAATTCTATTATCTTGTTACGGACAACTGATAATTTTTTTAATTTAGCCCGAGTTAAACCATGGAGAGTTGTAAACAAAAATTAATTCTCTCCTGATGAGAATCCAAAGATAAGTTTCTGTAGGTATTTTTCTCATAATACTGTCGGCATGCTTATCAAATTTGAAAGGATCAAAAACTATCCCCAGAAAAGGATAGATACCAGATTTGCTGATGGACGAACTTTCAAGGACTTTTAAAAATGGTAAAAGATATTGGATAAATGTCAATTAGTGGCTTGTAGAAAATCATCCAATTTCTTCGCAGTCATAACGAAGCTATAACGTTATTTGCGGAAAACATGAGAGCATGATACAACTTTAAACACTTTTACACAAGCTATGCAGCTAAGCTAAGGGATTGCACAGAGATTATGTACATTATGTATCTTGTAACATCTAAAGTTAAGAAGTTCCAAGATGACTAACTTGTAAGATGTAAAATAAAGTTTGGAAAAATTTTTAAAAAAAGCATAGAAAATCGCCGAGTTAATTTTGTGGTGGTAAGTGGAAACAAAATTAGTCAACTGAGGAAAATTATTTCTTATCTTATATATTCTTTTTTTCTGCTTTTGCCATTTGATGACAATAACTGAGTACAATCAACTGGTTACAGCTGACTGCATAGTTTCTTTGGTTTTTTTAAGTACAATAATAATAATAATAATAATAATAATTAGAATAATAACAGTAACAATAAAAAATAATAATAAAATTTAACTATCGAAGGAAATCTGAAAAAAATAAATCAAATAAAATACAAATTTAACCCTAGTTTATCGATAAAATTACTTTTTCCTGCACAAATGTTTTATTCTTTGGCCGTCCTCGTATAACAGCAAAACACAGAAGCGTCATGACCATCAACAACAGAAAATAACTCGTGTACATCAAATGAAAATTAATCAAAGTCTTGTCATGCTAAAGAAATAAAGAAATAAAGAAATAAAGAAATATATTAAATTATTCAATTGTTTTTAAAAAAAAATTTAACTCGATAATAAAAATACCTCGGATATTACAACGGTCCAGTTTGGATTACTCGTATAAACGACACGAAATATATTTCCTCGACATATCCAAATAGGTTCTTTCGATTCGGGGTATTTTTGGACGGAAAAACTCGTCGAATTCGTTAAAAGTAACTCGTGTGCTGAGCACTTTTTCATTTTGCTAAGAAAATATAATCAAGTTTTGTAAAAACTAGTTTTCGACTAAACTCACTCGGTGTTCGGTAACTGTGGAAGGCCATAAAACGTGATACAAACGGTTTTAAAACTCGTTTTACACTCTTCAGTTTCACAATGCGGAAGATCAAAGCTCACGTGATATTCATTATTCGCAAAAACACCTACAGAAATAATTTTTTTATTAATCTATTAGAGAATTCAACGATGAAATGATTGAAATCAACCTTTAAAACCGAGAAAAGGGCCGGGCACGACGCCATTAACAGTGGTTACGTTTGAATTGATATTTTTCACTTCCGATCCAAATTTAAGAGAAATCGCGACCGAAATGGAATTATTGGCACTTAATTCATCGGAAATAGTAGTTAATGACATTTCGTGTTCATTTTTCTCCTTTTTAAGGATCAATTCGAAAGCCGTCGATGGTTTTTCATGAGTTTTGTTGCGTTCGAGGCAGAAATTTAAATTTGCAAATTTTTCCAATAAAATATTCCAGTCTAATTCGACATTGGGATCCCTCAGTTCGCTCGTCCTTACAAAATATGCCAACGATAAAGCCGTTACTGCGAATGTGATTAAACAAATGAGGAAAACCAGAACGGGCGGTCGAGTCAGAATAAATCCTTTCACATTTTGTAAAGGATTGAATGATTGACTGTAAATAAAAATAAAAATTATTCGTATAATCGTTTAATCATTTAATAATTCCGCTTTTTAAATAATTACTACGCTATGTGGTCCATTTGCCCGGAAAAATAAATATTAGCTGAACAGCGCCATATGCTTTCCACTGTTTACATCATCTAATCTAGATGCAGACCCATACTTGATGTAAATTATACTTTTTTAAATTAAAAAATATATAATGTGTAATTTTTTGAATTTTTTATTTTATTTCAATCAATTTTTTGCTCAAATTTACGTAATACATTTGAACCTAGCGGTGAAATTTAAAACCTAAATTAGCAGACGGCTCTAACAACTGTCAACGATAAAATGGATATTGATGATGATCGAGTGATTATAGACGACTTTTCGCAGGAATCAAATCCTTACATTCAATTTAGGTTTGGGCAACATCTTGTTAATAACGTTTAATGTTTTGAAATCGTTTTTATTTATTTTTATATTCACAGCGGGCAACAGGCGCACCTAGCGGACATCTTTTTTAATACCAGCGCGGCACCTGTCAGACGGGTTAAATCAAAAAACGATGAAAATAGCTTTAACACCGATTTCTTAATACCAAAGTACGTATAGCTATCGAATTAATTAATTTTTTAAAATCAATTTTCTTTCACTCAGATATCGACTTCAGCCGCCATTAAGTGCACGAAATATCTCGAATGCACCGAATTTCGTCTCTGGTTCTCAGATACCAAGCGATACACAAACATTCAGCTTAAATGGTTTAAAACCCGTGTCAGCAATCCGTATCCTTCGCTAATGATTATTTATTTTATACAAATTAAAATTCGGTATAGAAATTAATTCGAATTTCAGCTGAAAAATTCCGATGTATTTTTTCGCAGTTTCCATTCTTTAATTTGATTCAGTCGAAAGTTTTTGACGATGTAAAATATATAAAAATGAATTTTTGCACTTAAAAATGAATTTTTGCACTTAAAAATGAATTTTTGCACTTAAAAATGAATTTTTGCACTTAAAAATGAATTTTTGCACTTAAAAATGAATTTTTGCACTTAAAAATGAATTTTTGCACTTAAAAATGAATTTTTGCACTTAAAAATGAATTTTTTGCACTTAAAAATGTAATTTTTGCAACTTAAAAATGTAATTTTTTGCACTTAAAAATGAATTTTTTCACTTAAAAATGAATTTTTGCACTTAAAAAATATATTAGATGAATTTGTGACTATGAAAATATTTTAAATTGATTTTATTTTTAACTAATTCAGGTTTTATTCACCGACAAATCGATCGTTGTTTCGGCGCCGACCGGATCGGGCAAAACCGTCATATTTGAATTGGCCATAATTCGTTTACTAATGAAAAACGAACAAGTTAAAACCGTTTATAGTAAGGAAAATTGATTTACATTAATGAATGAATTAATTATTTGATAAGTTACTATTTTAGTGGGTCCCGTCAAGGCATTGTGCAGTGAAAAATGCAGAGAATGGAAGGAAAAATTCGCATATTTAGGTCTAACTTGCTGCGAATTAACAAGCGACACCGAAGGAAACGAATACACGATTATCAAAAACTCCGACATCATTCTTACGACTCCAGTGCGTGAACAAATGAATAATTCGATGATAAAATCATTAAAAAGTGAAATTTATTCATTTTTGAAGGAAAAATGGGACAAATTAACTCGATGTTGGAGTACGAACGAAGGATTATTTCAACTCGTTAAACTTTTTCTAATTGACGAAGTAAATAATCAAATTTTCCAAATAAAATGATAATTTTTTTAAATTTCAATATTTCAGGTGCATCTTCTCAATTGCGAAACTCGTGGCCCGACTTTAGAAGCCGTCGTAAGCCGTATGAAGATGTTACAAACGACTGGAAGTAAAAAAATGGCGGATAAGATGCGTTTTATGGCCGTTTCCGCTACAATCCCAAATGCAGATGACGTAATTAATTCTTTTTTTCATAAATAGAAGTTTTTTTAAAATCTTTTTTTAAAATAGATTGGAAAATGGCTGAGTTACGACGATGTGCTGGCAATTTCGGTCAAAGTCGGTGATGAAATGCGACCGGTTAAATTGAAAAAAGTCGTCCTGTCTTATCCGTGTTCTGAAAACTGGACCCAATTTCGCTTCGACATGTCCTTGAACTACAAAATAAGCAACGTGATACAAAAGCATTCGGAAGGAAAACCAACTTTAGTTGTAAATTTGAATAAATTCGACTGAAATGTGTGAAAATTAAAATTAATTAAATATTTTTTCATAGTTTTGCTCGACTAGAAATGGGGTTATCGAAACCGCACGGGTGATCGGCAAAGAAAATGAAGCATCAATGCGAGTCGAACATAAACAAAAGTGGTTTATCACGTCTAATACGATTAAAGATGCGAAATTAAAAGGTAAAATGTGGTAAGATAAAATCCGGTTGAAAAAACTTTAATTTTTGAAAATCGATGCATTTTTTTTGCATTTTTTTTGCATTTTTTTGCAATTTTTTTAAACTTTTATATTTTTTTTTTTTTTTAATTAGAATTTATTAAATGTGGAGTTGGGTTTCATCACGCCGGATTGGATTTATCCGACCGTCAACAAATGGAAGCTTTATTTGGGAACGGAGAACTTCCAATTCTCGGTATAAAAAATGCAAAAATGATGGAATTTTGTGCGTAATTTAATTTGTTTCATTTATCTAGTTGCAACGAGTACTTTAGCGATGGGCGTTAATCTACCGGCACATTTAGTCGTGATTAAGTCGACGTTTAAGTATCAGGGTGGAACCATGTGCGAATATACCGAATCTGAAATTCTACAAATGATCGGTCGAGCCGGTCGACCGCAATTTGATGTATCGGCAACTGCCGTTATAATGACAAAATACAATTTAAAAGTAAAAAAACTTAATTCTTTTTGAATCAAAACAAATCAATTAAATATCGATTGAAAATCGAATATCGATTTTTAACCGATTTTGTATTTTTTAATTTTCAAAAATATATTTTTGTTCAGTTGAAGTACGAAAATCTGATTGGCGGCACGCAATTGATCGAGTCGTATCTGCACAAACATTTAATCGAGCATTTAAATGCAGAAATCGTTTTACGGACAATAAGCAACGTCGGAGTTTTATTAATTTGGATTCGCTCTACATTTCTATACGTCAGAGTTCTGAAACATCCGAAATTATACGGAATTCAAGGAGGACTAGCAAAAGACGCCCTCGAATCGAAATTACTCGGTAAAAAAAAAAATTAAACATTTCTCTTTATTCTTTATATTTTATATTTTCAGACATTTGCGTGCGGGATATCAACACATTGGTGCAAAACGAGATAATCTTAATGGGTGAAGACGGATTCGATTTGAATCCGACTCAATCGGGACGTTTAATGGCGCGATATTGCCTAGCGTTTGAAACGATGAAATTATTTATCAAATCGACGAGCGATGCCTCGATCAACGATTTGGTCAATTTAGTCGCGTCGTGTTCGGAATTTAGCGATATAACGCTGCGAACGTCAGAAAAAAAGATTTTAAACACTTTGAACAAGGATAAACAGCAAGCGAGTATTCGTTTTCCGATGGAAGGGAAGATCAAAACTCGAGAAATGAAGATTAATTGGTATTTTTCAATAGTTTTTTTTTTTATCATTTTTAGCCATTTTTAATGAATAATTTCAATTTCAGTTTAATTCAAGCGAGTTTAGGCAATATTTGCGTACAAGATTCGGGATTAAATCAAGATGTCTTGAAGATAATGCGTCTTAGTCAACGAATATCGAAATGTATTTTATGAATAATCATTATTCATTTTTTTAAATTTCTTTTTTGTTGTTGTTTATTTTAGGCTTGGCGGATTTTGTTTTCGCATCGCGCAATGATTATAAATTGGTTTTGAACGCCGTTTTGCTCTCGAAATGTCTTCGCGCTCAACTTTGGGAAAATTCTTATTCAGTCGCGAAACAGTTGGATAAGATCGGCGTTGTTCTGGCCACTCATTTAGTTCGAGCGGGACTGACGTCGTTTAAAAAAATCGCAAATACGAATCCGAGGGAACTCGAAATGGTGATTACTGCGATTAGTTGATCGAGTCAATTTTTCTCATATAAAATTTACAGATTCTGAATCGTCATCCACCATTTGGAAACCAAATTCTCAAATCCGTCGGCAATTTACCAAACTATCAAATCGAAATCGAAGAAGCAAAACCAAAACTAAACTCGACTCAAATCACTATAACTCTAAAACTAACCAACATCCAATACATCGCCGAGAACTCCACATTTTCGCCCATCAACTGCTTTCTATTAATCGGAAATGCCGAAAACCAAATTGTGTTCAAACAGAAAATCACGTAAAAACATAAATAACACATTGATGAAATGAAATGAAATGAAATGAAATAATACAATTTTTAAATAAATTTTATTTTTCATTGCAGGAATAACGCACTAATGCAATCCGGACAATGGACACGAAAAATCGACGTGGAAAAATGCAAAAAGGGAAATTTACTTCACATTCACGTCATCAACGAACAATTGGTCGGCGTTGACATCAACATGACTTTCCATCCGACCAACAACGAATTGGACGACCATTTATTGGCACAATTTGATTTTTCCACCATTACGCCCACGAAATCATCGAAAAATCAAATAAATCAAACAAATCCGATATTAGTCGATTTAACCGAATCACCGGACCAAACTCGTCGACAATGCAACCACTTATGCGCCAATAAATCCACTTGCCTCCATTTATGTTGCAAAGAAGGCGTCAAGATTAAAACGAAGAGGAAATTCGGGTCCGATGAATCGTCAGCTAAGCAAACTCGACTCGATTTGGTCGAGGAATTTCAAAAGAATTCGACTAATTTCGCGAATAATCAAAACAAGCGATTATCCGAGAAATTCATCCCGTCCATTGGAATTGATGAACCGAAAATTCAGAATCAATGTCCGAATTTCAGCCATTGAATAATTTATCGAATAAAATTTGCATTTTTCTTTGATTTTCTAGATGATGAACCCGTGTTTAGTTTGAAATTTGACTATTCAAACGCGTTTTCGAGCGATGAAAACACTCCGCCGGAAATCCAGGTTCATCAAGAACAAAATGTGGAAATGAGTGGCAATCAAACAACATCGACAATAAATGAAGAGTAAAAACAATTCAAATCAAATTAGCTGCTCAAATTTTTTGCCGAATAAAAACCAAAAAGTTTATTTTTTTTTTGGGCAA
Source organism: Strigamia maritima (assembly GCA_000239455.1). NCBI lineage: Eukaryota > Metazoa > Arthropoda > Chilopoda > Geophilomorpha > Linotaeniidae > Strigamia > Strigamia maritima. The sequence goes on from JH431295.1 coordinate 34,768, forward strand.
AAAATTTAAATTTTTTAAATTTTCTTTCTGAGAAAAATGTCAAAATTTGAATACCAAAATATTCGTTATCTGAAAAGTAGTCAGCTAGCTCCGACTGCTTATTTTTGCCGCTAGGTGGCTGCAGTTGCTGCTACTGCTACTAATTTAGCCAAATTCATCCAAATTTCCAAATTTCAGGCTCAAACAGGAGGATAAAAACCGGGCCACTTTCTACGATGTTTTCGACTGGTTAAAGTGATACTCACATCGCGTCATCGAATTGTTCGGTAAACTGCTCATTTATTCGATTTTCTTTCTGTCTAAAACGTCAGCTATATCGAAATTAATTTGAATCTCTTTCTCCTTTTCTTCCTTTTCGGCGCTTCCCATTATATCCGCCACTTTTATATCAATCTTAACGTCTTCCTTTTCCTTAGCTAAATCTTCCTCAACCTGCAAATGTTTAATTTTGTTTAAAAAAAATAAAACTTAAATTCAAATTGTAATGAAAATGAATACATTTTCCTTCATTTCAGATTTCGGCTTCGTATATGATCCGGGCAAAGACATAAATGAAGCAACATCTTGGAAAATCTCATCATCGTTATAGTTTCCACTTGTTTCCAGTTGACGATATTTATCGATAAATTTTTGTGAAATCGATATCGTTTTATCATTAGTCATATCTATCGTTGCGTTTGGATAAGTTTTGTAGAATTTACTTAAAAAAAATAATTAAAAAATGTTCATTTCATCGAATAAATTGATTAAATTGTTTATACGCTCGAATTATGTCTTCTTTATAGAAAATATCGCGAATTTCTTTAATAATAGGCGGCCTGTCGTGGTATGGTTCGAATTTCGGTGGAAATGCCTTCCACACTTCGTACCAAATCGGTTTATTCTCATCCTTTAATGCGCCCGAACGCATCAAACCGGTCACTCTACAAATTAAAAAATTATAATGAGAAAAAATGTATTAAAAGTCACAAATATTATTTTAAAAAAACCTTGAAAAAATTGTTCCGACTTTTTCCGTCCTGCTGCCCGCCATCTTGGAGAAAAATAGCCGCCATGATAGTAAATTATGTCGTAATTGATGCATAAATACAACAAAAAAAACACTTTAATTTGACTTAAAATAAAGTATAAATTTACATATTAATTTATTAAGATATCTTTATTCATTTTAATTTTATTTTGATTATCAGAACCCTAGTGACATAAACGTCAACTAAATTTCATAGAAGATTGTGGTACACAGAATGGGTAAACGAAGCAAAGATACCAGCACGGAAGAGGAAATCAGCGTCGGTGCGTATTTACATATAAAATTAACAAATTTGAAATGTTTTAATTGATAATTTCAGACACTTGCGCAAATTCGCCGCACAAGAAACACAAGAAACATAAACACAAGAAACACAAACGACAAAAACGTGAACGGGAACCGGAAATAGACGTCGATTCGGGCGATGGAAATGATCAACAAACGAACAAACCCCTAAAATTGAAAATTAAAATCGGCGGCAAAAATGTTAATCAAGAAAAAAAACCGTGGCCGCCAATCGACAGCACGTAATTTAACCTTTAAAATAAAAAATTATATTTAAATTTTATAATGAAAATTTAATTAATAGTGTTGCAAAAGTGATTCCCGAATCAGCTAGCGACGATGATTTACACATCGAAGGTAATATTTATTAAAGAAAGTCAAAAAACTTAATTAATATCTAAATATTTTCTAAATATTATATTTTCACGTTTTAGTTGGTGAAGATGGGCCTATTCCAGTTCCCGCTTTGGCGCCATCTGTTGACACGGATATAAGTGACGAAGATGCTTGGCTGGAAGCTTTGGAGTCGGGCAAATTAGACGAATATGATGAATTGAAACGAATGAAAGATCCTGCTTTGATGACTGCTCGACAAGTAATAATTACTAAATGTAATAAATTATTGAATTAATTGAATTTTGTCGCTAGAGAGCGCTGATGGAGAATAAAACTCAACGAGATGGACAATTACCCGAACTCCAAATGCTCCCATTAGGTATTTAATGTAAACATTTAAAAAATAAAAATAAAAATAAAAATAAAAATAAAACTAATACATTTTCAGGTTACAAAGAAAAAGAAATGACGGAAGAAATGTTGCAGAAAAGAGCTATTCGTGCGAAAAAGAGGCGACAACAAGCTCACGAGAAACGAGAAAAAGATAAAGTAAATTTAAATATAAAAACAGATTTAAAAAAAAGAAAATTAATGTATCGATCGATATTTGCAGAAATTAACAATCGATCGATTGTTGAAAAAACAGGACACGAAGACGAAAAACAGATCGAAATCGTGGAAAAAAAGCGACGTTCCAAAAATAACTTATTTGAATAATTTAGACACGATTTCGCTCTCGTTCCCTAGCGGAATTGATTTCCCGCTTCACCCGCAGCAACCCGCAGTGTATTTATTAAACAATACACATCCGCAATAGAAATTCTAATTGAAATTGAAATTTTTCCAGAATACCAGCCATCAAATTGTGCGGCATCACAGGATGTAAAAACATGAAAAAATACTCTTGTTCACAGACCGGTGTCCCTTTATGCAGTTTGCAGTGCTACAAGAAGAATTTATTAACTCGTAATGTAATGTGTACATAATATAATAAAGTTTACTTGTCGTTGTTGTTCTAAAATTGTTTTTAATGCCAATTTGATATGCTAGTTTACTACGGGCATTTTAATTTTGCCGTGAGGTATTGATTTTCGCTTTAAGAATAAACTATTGACTTTACGGGTTGTCATCGCGCCACAGCCCACAAGGTTATCATTACTAACGGTTTCCCAACAGGGCATAATCTATTGAAATGGGTTGTGGTACGAGTGGGCAGAGCTCCGTAGCCCGTCCAGATTGTCCGGAATGTTTGAATAGAGAAAAAACAAATGGAATTTCAATTAATTGGGAACGATTGAAAGCAGTTGCGCAATTGGCCAAAACGAATAGTAGGGAGGTGCGAAATGTAATGAATGCTAATAATGTCGACCAAACTAAAGTTTCTATTTCGGATCAAAGTGGGAAAGTTCGGTCCGGTGAAGAGGGTTTATTTGAATTGCCCACTGAAGAATTCATGCACGGGATGCTCGGGTTAACGGTAATTCTTTCTTTTTCACTTTTCTTATAAAATTGATTATTTTTATTTTTTTTATTATTAATTTCTAGATTGATGATGATAGAATCCGGGTAATTTTAGATACGATCGCGGAAGGCGATTTATTCGTCGATTTCGAATTTCCGACACAGAGCGCTTTATATTATAGCGACCGTTCGCAAGACGACATCGTGTGGATGCGACCAAAGGTGAAATAATAAAGCAAATAATTTTATTATATTTTATTATATTATATTATATTATATTTTATTTTAATTTTCGAAGGATTTGGTAGACTGTCCGGTTCTTTTCCTCGACGGCACCAGTAGACACGACATAGCGCAAGGCATCTTGGGCGACTGTTGGTTGTTGTCGTCGTGCGCCGCCGTTGCGGGCCGAAGCGATTTGATGGAACGTGTTATTCCGTCGAATCAACCGTTATTTGGAGAAGGTTACGATGGAATAGTGCAATTCAGATTTTGGCGCTTCGGATCTTGGGTAAAAGTCTATATTGACGATCAACTGCCAACTAAAGATGGCCGATTGATTTACGCTTCGTGCACCGACCCGACTGAATTCTGGGTTTCCTTGTTGGAAAAAGCATACGCCAAGTACATTTATTTCTATTTCTATTTCTATTTCTATTTCTATCGATTTAAAATACATAATATATTAAAATAGATAATTTTATAAAATTCTAGATTGCATGGTTCGTACGAAGCCATCGAAGGTGGACAGACTATGGACGCGTTGGTGGATTTAACCGGGGGTCTTGCGGAGAGATATGATCTGATTTCGGACGAAAAGCGAAGCGACGGCGAGAGCAGTTTGTACAAGCATTTACTGCAGAGTTGCGCGTCGGGATCGTTCGTTACATGTTCTAGAAAGGGCGATTGGAGGAAAGCGGTTCGAGCCGACAACAAGGGTTTGGTGGCTGGACATGCCTACACGATAACGGATGTCAAGCAAGTTTGTTCGATTCGAAACGAATTCTAATAAATCAATGAATAAGGAAAAATTTTCAATTTTGTGGCGATTAGATAACGACTTCATCATCAGATACGATCGATTTACTGAGGATAAGGAATCCATGGGGCAATGAAACTGAATGGAATGGCCACTGGAGTGACATGTAAAATAAAATTAATAATTAATATATATAAAATTTAAAATTAAATAAAATAAAATAAAAATTTCTTAAATTAGGTCTCACGATTGGTCTCGGGTGAATGAGCGAGAGAAAGAAATAATGGATTTCAAAAACCAAAGCGACGGCGAGTTCTGGATGAATTTTAACGACTTTGCCACTGAATTTGAAGAAGTTAGTATTTGTACTTTGGGCCCTGATTTTGATAGTGATGGAACAGTGGACAGAGTTGGACAGGTTAAGGCGATTAAAGGAGAATGGGTAATGCATAAGACTAGCGGTGGTTCGAGAAATGATTTTTTAAGATTTGCTACTAATCCACAATTTGTCATTACTCTAGCGACGGGTAAGTCAACGTTTAATGTTACTTTTACTTTCTACTTTGTCATATTATAATATATTCTAATTTGAAGAAAATCTAAATCTTGGCGAAAAGTCAAGCTCGAGCGTTGTCATATGTCTAATGCAAGAACACAGGCGCTCTGATCGCAGTAAAGGAGTTCACATGCATCAAATTGGATTCGTACTCTACAAAGTAAGAAAAACAAAACAGCACGGTACAAAACGGTACAAAAAGGTACAAAAGCATACAAAAAGGTCCCAAATGTTGTCCGACCATCAGAATTTTTGTCTTTAAGCTGTGTAAAGAGTATCGTGACCAAGATTGTAATGCTCTGGCAAGGGGTATTACTTTACATTTTGTAATTTCGGTCGAGTCAAGCCACTGGAGCGAAGTAATTTTTTTCAAATTTAAATGAGGTAATTGAAAGAGAAAAGGAGAGGACGAGTGGCTTTTTTTTGCTTTTCTATCGAATTGTTCATTGGCACTGGCAATTTTGAAGCTTCCATAATGCATGACATCACTTCTCCATTTCCATCTTTTAACATGTAAATGTATTAATTGAATTTCATAGTGTCCAAATGATGATTGCAATCGGCGATTACCAGCAGAATATTTCATGTACAATTATGCCGAAGGCTCAACGGGAACTTTTATTAATTACAGAGAGGTATTTGGTCGCTTTGAATTGGCGGCTGGAAATTACATTGTGGTTCCCGCAACATTTGAACCGGATTCTCCTAGTAGATTCATCATTCGGGTCTACGCCTCGGATGCATTTACTCTTCGGTATGACCATCGCCTTTAGTCCAATTCAGCGATACAATAATTTGACCATTTGATAAAAGAATAATAAATTATTACACATATGACAATTATAAAGACACGTCGGATAAATTATAGTATATATCGTATATATCATACTATTAACCGACATGTCGGATAAAGTGAAGTCGAGCAGATTTGAGTCGGTGCTCAAAGTCTTACTTTTTCCGACGTGTCGGGAAAATTTAAAATCCTTTGTGTTTTCTTTGTTCACTTTTTTTCGACACTGTCGGAAAATTCGGATTATCCTCGTCATTTTTATTTGTAATAATTTGTTATTCGCGTTGCGTGCCCATTTGATATATTAACTTTTGTTTTCAGGGAAGTATTTGACTAAAGGTTTTACCCAAACAAGATGAAAATAATATAAAACATTTGTATTTATTTAATAAATTACAGCATTTTTGTTTCTTCAAAAAAACCACCTGTGATCTACCTTTGGGCATTTATTATAAACACAAAAATATTTGTACATTTTTTGTTCGATACCGATTGAGATATTAATCAATCGTACAACTTACAAAATTTCACTGGGTAAAAGTAAAATAATATTACACGACGAATCTGAAAATTTACATCTTAATTAATAATTACATTCTCTTTTTCTTTTTCTTTTCTTTTTTTGTTACCCTATACATAAATACAAAACACACACAAATACCAACAAGTGGAATGTATATAGTTTTATCACAAATAAAACAAGAAAAAAAAATAATTAAAAACTTCAACTTCATTCATTATATAGTCCGTTGAATTAATTAACGCACATTATTCATTTACAAGTTGATAATTTTGTTCATCCTGAAATTCCCCCATTTTGTTTTTATAAAGAAAAAATTAGCTGCTCACAAATATATACAAAATCTCATGCCAAAAAAATAAATATTGACAATAATAATAATATTCGACGGTTTGAGATTTTTCCTACGAGATTTATTTCATTACGAGAATGGAAAATAATGGTTTGACGAAATTTTTCAAAAAAATTTCGTTTATTTTTTGTCTCGTACGAGAAATCGCAAACTGTCTATTAATAATAATTAAATTTCATAATATTTACATATTAATCCACTTCTCGCACTGTTATTTACAATTTCATCGAATTTTCAAACAATATTTACACTTTTAAGCATTTCAATGTATGAAAAAAAAACATAAAATGTCTTTGAATAATAATAATAATAATAATAATGTCTACTTCATTTTTGCAATTTTTCTACCCGTAAATCAAATCAAATCAAATCAAATCAAATCAAATCAAATCAAATCAAATCAAATGTTAAAAACTTCATATTTGTGACGTAAAAACGAAAATAACTTATTCGATTCTTCAAATCTCATTAACTTGCATTTGTAAAAATTGTTAAATTAAAAATAAAAATAAATGTAAAAAAGTAAAAACTACGTTGTCGGATGCGACATGGACATCGAAGGAGTTAAAGTCCCGTTGGTAACGACGACGCTGGGCGTAGACACGACCACGACGGGTTTAACCAACGGCTGACCGGTCGGCAAGAAGGGAATTTGACTGACGGACTTCAAAATTTGTGGCGATCCGGTCACTTTGGCCAAGGACGGTTGAGCCGCGATCACTCGAGCCATGGTGGCCGTGTGGTTCACCACGTTCACGGCCGACACGTGATTAGCCGATGTGACAAACTGTCCCGGCGCCGGTTGAACTACGAGCGGTGCGGTCCGCACTTGGGTGCCCGGTCGCACGGTCATTACTTGTCGAACGACATTGTTCAAGTGTGCCGACATTATGTTACCGTGGCCTAGAAATTTGAAAAAAATTCAATTAATTTCAAATTATTATTCGATTCGATCGATTCAAAGTCAAAATGACGATATTTATCGATATTTCACGATATTTCGTGATTTTTCAAATATTTTTTATTTTTATTTAAACCAAAAAAATACTACATTATTATTAATATTAATCGATTTTGACTTTGAATAAGATGCCAAAAGACAAACCGTGCGGAATGACAGCCCGCGGAGCACAAATTTGCGATTGCAGAACGTGATGAACGGGTTTGTTCGAGTTGGTCACCTGAATCATGCCTTGCGCATTACCCGGCGCCGCGCACGTGGTGCGCAACGTTATACCGCGCGTGAGTGTAGTCAGAGTCGTAGGAATGGCCTTGACGGCAATCGCATTGCTCATCAACGGCCCCACGACTCCTTTGGCCCCCTGCGCTTGCGCCTGCGACACTACCGCCGCCACTGTCACTGGAAGAACGTTCGGTTTGGCCAAAGTCATGCGCGGAGTCATCACGTTCATCGCCGCATTGAGTACTGGCAGACCCGAGACCGTCGGAGCCGTCGAGATCACTCGCAGGGCTTGCGGGGTGATCACTTGCACGGTGCCCGGATGTGATATGACATTTGTTCCGCCGTTCACGTGAATACCCATCTAAAATTAATTAACAATTAATTAAATAATTAATAAATCATTAATAAATAAAATAATCATTTAATTTTTTAATTTAACCTGCGAAGCGAGGGAATTGACCAGCGAGTTGACCGTGATGGTGGCACCGGTTGCTTTGGAAACGGTGATTGTCTGCACGGGAAGTGCAGGAATCGAAGGCACTTGCACCGTCACTTGATTCGAATCGGTGAGCAGAGTCGCGCTCGATATCAACGGTTTGCTCGGTTTCGGCAGTCCGCAATTGACCGGCGCATGCTCCATCACGTCGCTCGACAACTCCGTTCCGTTTTCACCCATTTCCTCGTCCAAATCGCTCAACGCGCCAGTTTCTGATTCGCAAAATAAATCATAAATAAGTAGAGATGACAGCAAATATCGATTAAAAATCGATTGTTTGGTTAGTTACCCGACGCCGTGGACGTGGAAAGCGTCTCGACATCGATATCTTGTTCGGAAATATCGAAATCGTCGCCGGGAATTAACAACTCTTTTTTCAAACTCGCTAATCTCTGCTGTTGAAGTATTTTGTCGCGTGCCAATTTCTCCATTTCCTGTTCGTAATCTCTCTGCTTCCGCTTCAATGTCTAATATAAAAAAAGAAGAAAACACATCTTAAAATAAAAAATACCGTACTCATTTTACTTCTAATAACACCCTGTATGTATACCTGTATGTAACGTAGTGCGCTTCGAAGAATACTCAAATTTGAAGTTTTTTTGTCTTCCATATTTGGAAGTTGGTTTTTTAATGTTTCGAAACATTCTTTCAGATGAGCACGTCTATAAAATAAAATTAAAAAAAGAAAAATAACATTAAATCTTTTTTAAATTTTTAAATAGTACCTGTTTTTTTCTAAGCGATTGTGTACCTCCCTGGTGCCTAGTCTGAGAACAAACATGAAAATTACCAGTAAAAAATCAGATCCCTCAATTTATTTTATCGATAACATAGTAAAATTAAATACCTCAACCACGATTCACCCCATTCCGTATCCGCAACAGTCGCACCGGAATCGTCCTCGCTCGCCACAAGTTTATTATTCCTGTAATAATAATCATAATCATAATCGTAATCATAATAATCGATTTTTTTTTAATACAAATTACACTTTCTTCAAGTTGAAAACCGATACTAATAATAAATAGATACGATTGAAAAAACATACCCGCAACCGATCGCTAATTTGTCTTTTACGTCTTCCATCCGTACCGGACTCGGACTCGGACTCGGACTCGCGCTCGGACTCGGACTCGCTGGTTGCGACAAACACGAATTATTCCGACAATTTGGCGACATTTCGGGTGGCAAATGTGACGCGTACGTGTTGTAATCGTCCGGTTCTTCTCCTTTAATCCAAAAAAAAGGAGAAAAAAACAATTTTAATAAACCATATATGCGATGACGTCACAGGTGGGCAGAAAACGTGTTTACATGGCAGAAAAGGTGTTTTGACGCCCAAATTGGCCACGTTGGCTCGACGTATTAACGAAAAAAGGACGATGAGCATGTGGAGGGAGGTTTTCTCGGTGGGGGTATCGAGTGCATGTGCTTTTCTTACCACGTGCTTGGGCTTCAGCCCGATAATCCAAATATTTAGCCGCTTCCAATAGCGTTAGAAGGCTCATTCCGTCCGTTTCGAGCGCTTCGATTCGATGCCGTGCGCGGAGCCGAGGACGTATCGAGTGGAAAATGTGTCGATTTTACACGGGAAACGCTATACCGATCCCCCAAGATGGCGGGACTGGTCAAAACACACCACAAGACTCACACTCGCTTCTCTACACCACGTGTTTGTCAGGATTGCACTCTCACGCGTCGACCAATCGCTAACTCGTTCGCTACAAGGCGGCCCAATCGCGTATTAGTTTCGATTTTTCTCATCCAATGGATATCTTTTTCGCTTGTGACGCGTGTAGTGTCAAGTTGAGGCCACGTTTGGAATCACACGCGTTGTTTGAGACTGTGTTTCGTCAATGAATGAAGAAATTGTTAATGTTTTGTTGATTGAGTTTTTTGGAAAATTAAAATATGAATAATAATTGTTTTCCTCCATTTTCCCGGATATTATTTTATTATTTACTAATTATCACGTTGTACGAGCCACGTGGCAATCAATTTTTTCCTCGCCTAGCGATCGAATAAGAATAATAGTATCGACATTTCACCACAGAGGCCGCTATGAAACGTTAATGAATTAAAATTAAATTCCGATTTAAATTTCGTTATTAAAATATAAAAATAAAATAAAATAAATAAAATTTATTTTTTGTAAATTCCAATCCGACCATCACGGGTTGATTCGTCATCGATAATCACGTGGTTGATCACGATGGCGGCCGTCGAGTTTGCGGCATTTAGCCTCGCATTTAGCTGATAAAAAAAGCGACAAAAGTAACGAGATAACTTATAATCGGCCTTTTACCTATCAAACTTGAAGCGTAATGGGTTCGAAATGTTCATCTTTAGTTTATTACGTTTTATTTGAGTATGACACGCCGAAAATTGTCCATATTAAGTCGAAATTAATCGGCGTGATTAATCGACTCATTCAACTAGTTATAATCGCTTACATAATAGGGTAGGCAAATGAATAAAATATAAATAAATAATTATTTAATTAATTAATTAATTAATTAACCTTGTCTGATAAACAGATGGGTGATCATATACAATCATGGCTACCAAGAGACCAGTCCCCTGCAGAGTTCAATTACGACCAAAGTGAAAGGCGCCGTTTATACGAAACATCCGAATAATTCACATTTATTGGATGACTTATCGAGGAGGGTTTACGACCGAGTGTGGGATGTGGCTGATTATGTTATTCCGCCACAGGTTTGTTTATTTTCATACTTATTTTCATTACTAATGATTTTCTTTTCTTTTCTTTTCTTTTCTTTTCTTTTCTTTTCTTTTGCTTTGAATTAGGAAAATGGAGCTTTTTTTGTGATGACGAATGCAATTATTACGCCGAATCAAACATTAGGAACAACTGCTACGGTTGGTATATTTTTTGAAAAAAAAAAATTTAATGTTGTAATGTTTTTAATGCATTTTTCATCTTTGTGTAGTTTCCTGTTGTAAATGTGACCATTTGTAACGACGATCCGGATCTTTGTCACGAAGGAAAAACTTCAGCTGATTCAAATGGTAACTTCGATTTAATAAAATATTAAAATAAAAAGAAGAAAAAGTGTAATATATTTTTATTCAAACAGGAGTTGAGACTGGCAAGTGCATTTACTTCAATAGAACATACAATACGTGCGAAATTTACGCTTGGCATCCATTAGAAGATGATAGGTTACTTCCTCCTTAGTAAGTTAATAAAGAAAAATATTAGAATTTTATAAATAAGAAATTGATTTTTCAGCGATAAAACTCCTTTACTAAGAGGAACCGAGAATTTCACCGTTCTCATCAAAAACAGCATTTCATTCAATTTATGGCCGCAATACAAAACGTAAATATATTAATTAATTAATAATTAATTAAATTGAATAATAAATTATATATTTTTAGACGGAATATAATACAATCGACTAATAATTCTTCGTACTTGCGAACGTGCATATACGACGATGGACTATATGAACTTTGTCCGATCTTCAGGCTATCCACGATCGCGGAAAAAGCCAATCAAAATTATACACAATTGGCAACTTTGGTAAAATAACGACTAACGAGAAGCTGATTACGATCGATGATTGATGTAACGATGATTAATTCCTTGCAGGGCGGCGTGATGGGAATCATCATAAAATGGGACTGTAATTTAGATTTCTCTATCAGCAAGTGCAAACCGAGCTACGAATTTCGAAGGCTGGATGATCCCGATGTTAAAATAGCTCCTGGTTGGAATTTCCGGTAATGAATCGAATGCAGGGTTGTCAGATGTCACGCAATTAAAAATTGATATCTCATCGGGTCCAATTAATCGGGCGTCACATAAATGCGGGCCGCCAAATGAACCAAATTTTCAGCCGGTTAACTGTCTGCTTTTTAGTTTGACGCACGTTTAAATGTCGTACCGGTTAAATGTCATACCGATGAAAGGTCGTAATCTGGCAACCCTGATCGAACGTCGAATCAAATTTCAGATTTGAGCCTGACTAATTACAAGAACATTTGAACTTGACTTTTCTTAGATTTGCTAATTACTACAGCGACTCCAATCGAACTCTATACAAAGCTTACGGAATTCTGTTTGTCGTAATGGTGGAAGGTCAAGGCAGGATGTTCAACATGATTCCGTTAATGCTCAATGTTGGATCCGGATTGGCTCTCTTGTCGATTGTAAAAAATAAAAGAAATAGCAGGATTAATTATATATTTTTTGAAAAATAATTACTTTTTATTCTCATTTTCAGGCTGTGATAATCTGCGATGTTGTAGCGCTCTACTGCACGCGAAAAAGGGAATATTACCGCGAGAAGAAATACCTTATCGTGAACGATAATTCGGATTTATCCGCGGTAAGAATTATTCCGGTTGAAATTGAAAGAAATCAGCACTGATAATAGGAAGCAACAAAAATTGGTGATGTTTGCACCGAATAATTTGAACTAATGTTGATACAGAGCGATAGTGAAAGTACGTTACAAGATGGGAATGCGCGGTTGCGAAATTATCATACCTTTAGTGAGGAAACGTCGAGTAATAACTAAAACCGATTTACCGCGCGTAAGTTGCTCGTTGTTCGTGTGGGTAATGGGTTTGTGGCGGAATACCGAAATAAAGGGTTTATTACGACATCAAATTTTTTATTGGTCCATTAAATAATTTTTGAGCCTTTTTTGGAAAAAATTTTAGAAACAGCGCCCTACTATCGTCTTCCCCCGAACATAACGCCAGGGTGGCGTTCTATTCGATTACAACGCCATGGCGTTATGGTATAGGAAAAGAGTAGCAAGATTATTTTTTTCATGTTTTTGTCTAATTTTTTTTTATTTCATTTTTTTTTTTTTTAAAAAAATTTTATTTTGTTTAAATTTTTTAAAAAATTTTATTTTGTTTAAATTTTTTAAAAAAATTATTTCTTGTATTTTCCTTTTTTGTTATTTTTCATTTTTTAATTTTAATTTCTTATTTTTCTTTTGTTTTTTGTTATTTTTGTGGTAGTGTTAATGATTTTTTCATTCAAAAATTCGAATAGAACAGCATTTCGAATAATGCGCCATGGCGTATTATTCGAACAATGCGCCATGGCATCTTATTCGAATAATACACCATGGCACATTATTCGAAATGCTGTTCTATTCGAATTTTTGCTATAATGATTAAATAAATCATTTTTTAAATTATTTTCGAATATAACGCCATGGCGTTATGTTCCGGGGAAGTGCAGTGCAGTGCAGTGACCAACATTGTCCCATATCAAGCTCTAATGAGCTGTTTGGGATTTAAAACCCGCTTTATGCTGGATTCTCACTTGCGGTAAAATCGCGCGATTTTATTGCATTTTGCGGTTTTTTAAAACTTATTTTGCCTCAAAATTGCGATATTTTTAAAATTGAAAATTTTTCTAGGTTCCCACATGCAGCAAAAACACAAAAAAACCTAGAAAAATTTTCAATTTTAAAAATGGCGCAAATTTGACGAAAGTTTTCCGCGCGGAATTCGCGCGATAAAGCGGAAAAATCCCAAGTGAGAACCCAGCTTTAGAGCCAGGGCTTATAATAAAAACCGCAAACAAATTTTAGCCCTTGGCTTAAATATGCACATGGGCTCGAAAGTTTTACGGTTTTACCGTAAGAATAAATAAAAATCATTTTGGACATTTTAAGAGATGGCTAAAATCATTCAGACATTAAATAATTGATGTTGTAGTATATCGCCTAAAAAATTCATTTTTTAATGCAAAAAAAATAAAATAAAAGTTCATCATTACACCTAAAAATGAATGGATTTTAGCACATGAAAAGTGAATTTTGGGTCAGGGATCACGGATCAGGGAATAATGATGATAAAACCCCCCTTTTCCGCTTCTGATGCAGGTGACGGCTTAATCTAAAATGTGATTGGTCCGATTAGATGTACTTTTATCTTTGCTTGTTTTGTTGGATTGATTTTTTACATTTTGTACATTTTTTTCTTTTCGTTTCAGCTGGTACCGAATGACCAATTGCAAGAGCAGTACGGAGCAGACAACTACAAATAAGACGTCACATAAAACATATTTAATATAATTCTTTATTTACTAAAAGGAAATGTTTTAATTAATCGTGTTTCAATAAATTATTTTAATATTATAGTCATTTTATTTTTCACATCTTTTCGTGGAGTGAAAATGTCTATATTTACATCAGGTTTTATTAAATCCTGTCACGTTTTGCTCGTCGAAATTTTAAATTACCCTAAAAATATAACGAACAAAAAAAATTGTTAATATATATTCCGATAATATAATACGAGCATAATTTACTAATCATGATAAGAGTAAAAAAATTAAATAATTATTAAGAATGTATCAGTCTTTCGTTAGCTGAAGGCGGTTGAACCGCACCACCTTTTCTTTCATCCGAGCCGACGCCATTTTCAGAAACAAATAAACGTAGTAAACGAAGCGGTAAGTAAAACACAAAAATGCCTTATAATTAACGGAAACAACTTAAATTAATACCTAAATAAACAAACTATGAATTAGCCTGGTTAAATCGAACTATTCCGAACACAAAAACTTAATTCAAATTTTATTACGAATTTGTAACGAATTTTTGTGTAAAAATTGAAAAATTCACCTAAAAACGGCCCAATAATTTTTTTTATTACAAAAAACGAAACGCTACAAGATGTTTAGTTTTCACCTCGAATTATCGATTAAAAGGAATTTTATTTTTATCGTAGGCAAAAGTGAAGAATGTACAATGGCATCGGTCTTGCAACACCCCGTGGAAGCGGTACGAACGGTTACGTACAGAGAAATTTCGCTTTAGTACGTGGAAGAAAGGAGAAAGTTGATTATAAAACTGAAGATGATATTAAACGTTTGGATGCGGCTGCAAATAAGAAACCGAATCAAGAAATATTAGATCACGAGAGGAAGCGGAAACTCGAACTCAAATGCATGGAGTTGGAGGATCTTATGGAGGAACAAGGAGGGTAATCGCAATAAGTTATTCGTTAATTATCAAAGAAAAAATTAAAATGTTTTGCAGTGCTCGAATTGGACCAAAACGGCATTCAGTGTGATGAAAAAAAATTTGTCTTTAATACAAATAAAATGTCCAAAAATTGAGAAAATTGGAGAAAATTGAATAAAAATTATTAGTAGGAGAGTCAAGAAATCTTGTTTTAAAGGACAAAATTGGAATTTAAGTATTTTTATTTTTTAAATGATTATTAAAATGGTCTAATTCGAGCATAAGACAGATGCGCAAAAAAAATATTTTTCAATTAAAAAGAAAAAAATGTTGTGAAGCATATTAGTTGAAGTTATTAGGAGCATAAAATAATTGAAATCGAATCTGTTTGGGTTATTATAATTTGCACGCTCAAATTTCAGATACTCAAAAGAAGAAATCGAGATAAAAGTTTCGGAGTTTCGTCGTATGCTGATGGATAAAGACGACACGAGCGAAAAGAGCATAGTCAGCGATGAATTCGGCCGACCCATGTAAGATTATTACATTTATTCACTTAAAAAGAAAGAAAATAGATAGAAAAAGGGGGAAAAAATATTTTGGTTTAACTGAGGAGTATTTACTTACCTACGGGTGGTTTGTGCCAACTGTGACGAGTAGATGTCTCATCTCATTTAAATTGAAAGCGAGTAAACAGTAAAGTTGTGTTTTGTTCGCACCCAACTCAACTTTTTCTTTTTGTGGACGGCATTGTGAATGGTTGTTGCTAGTAATCGGAGTTGTCGGTTGTTTTGCTCGTTTTTATTACTATTACCGGTAGTGTTAAATCCGCATTAGAGCGTCATATAAAATAGAAATCGAAATATGGCCCGATGAATTGATGATAAAGATAAACATGGCAAGGACATTTAAAATTATAATGTAAGTGTGACGCCATTATGTCAAATGTGGGTTTACTATGGATTTGGCTAATTTTGAGCCAGGGTTGGTTAATTTAAATCAAAACGATGTAAGTCAAACGATTAAATCATGATTAAATCACCACGAAAATAGTTCGATAAAAATCAAACTGGATAAATATCATACAAAATCGTACTATTCTCGTTGTTTTGGTTAATTTTTTTTAAAAAAAATAATGTAATACATATACAATTATCTTATTACAGTAATTTTAATTACATATTACAACATTTAATTATATGTATTCGTTTCTGTAAAATTAAAATTAAAATTGAAAAATATAAAAAAAATCATGATTTTTGCCAACCATAAAGGCAAATTGGGGAGCAAATGAAAAACATTGAACAATACATGTCTCCAAGTAAAATGGTAATACGGAATAAAATTGTTTTTTCTAATTAGTATTATTTAACTTACATAGATTGAATATTAGATGAGAGCTAAAATGAAAAATCGATAGTTTGATGTTTCCCACCCTTTCCTATATTTTTGGTACGGGTCCGATTTGGGGGATATAAAAGTGGATGGCAGCGCCCTCTATGTCATTGTAATTTGCCAACCATCTTGCGATCCAAGTCTTCCATTCACCATGTCTTCCATTGAAATGTGTGATACAAATTCATCATCAGTTTTAAGGGACACTCGTCATCGATGTGTGCATTTCAACTTAATCGAGTGTTAAATATTATATTTTTTTAAATGTAAATTAATTTTTTCAAGTGTTTAATTTTAATTTTAATTTTAATTTTAATGTAAAGGTAACAGGTGGCCTTTTCTAAGTCTTCCAGATTGTTAGAAAAAGAAAAAGAAAGAATTGTTATTTAAAAATTGTTAAATTTGTTTTGGGGGAAAGAAATATGTCTGTGGACGGTAAAGTTTTATTCGAAAAATTGTGGAGAGGAACTTTTCAAGCCGTGATCGCGCCGCGACATGCTGCCAATTCGAAGTCTTCCGAATGTTATCAATCCGCGATTAAAACGTTATCCAGAGGATCGAGAAATTCGAAATCGCTCAAAAGCGTTATTCGGTGAGTAGTTTCATTTTCCCCTAAAAAACAAATCAGATGGCTTCGCTGCAGCAACGTTGAAATTAAATTCAAGATGGTCGCCCTCGTAATTTATACAAACAAAAGTGCACTTGATTTTTATTTTTATTTTTATTTTTTTTATTTTATTTTTTTTGAGGAATTTGCTGGAAAGTTAATAATTGATTTATTCAGTAGCATTTGGTGATTTTTTTAATTTTTTGTATATTTTTTTTTTTTTTTTTTTTTTTTAATTTTTCTATTTTCCAGAGTGCGCGAGACTCATCAAATTGCGGAAGCGAATCAGGAGAAAAATCAGAGATTGCGGGAGGCGTTCGGCATAAGTCAGTATTTTGTCGAGGGCAGTTCGTTAGATCCGAACCGGAGGGAAAAGGAAAAGGCGGCTGCTCAAGCGTCGCAAGTTAGTCAGAATAATGCGCCGAAGGAACCGAAATCTTATCCGTAAGAGATTTACACAGTGTAGGGCAAAATGATGATTATTGTGTGATTTTGATAGGATTTTAAGCGATTCGAGTAGTTCTTCGGAACCCGAAGCTAAGAAAAAGAAGAAAAAGAAACCGAAACAGGCGGCGAACGTGAGAGAACGGTGAGTTTAGAATTTATTTATTCCAATGTCAAAATTATTCCAATTGAGCGAATTTTTGTTGTTTCAACAGATCTGAAAGTTCTGATTCTAAGAAAAACAAGAAAAAAAAGTCGAAGAAACACAAAAGAGAAAGGTAAATCAATATCCAATATGATATAATGAATAATGAATAATCATCAATAATATACAATTGATTATTTAGATCCGAGTCGACTTCGCCTCCCACTAAGAAAAAGAAAAAGACGAGAGAGCATAAACATAAACACAAGAAAAGGTAATATAACGATTTCTTGAAAGTTATTTTATTTTTATAAGCAACTTTTTAAGAAATATTCCCGCTTAGAATGAATAATTTGAAAAATTTTCTAAACATTCTTATTTACGCCATCGCTACATGCATTTTCGAAAATAGTTTGCAAAATTACTTTTTTTTGGGGTTATCCGCCAAGTGAAACATCCAGCCAATGGGAGTTTGTTTATTACTTTTCGGAATAGAGTTTATTTAAATAGCTCGTTATAAATCTAAAATCGTGTTATAATTTCTACATATCTTTCTTTAATTCGCAGTCATTCTCCTATCCGCAAAGATAAGAAGAAAAGGAAATACCGCTCCTCTTCTTCATCCGACAACGACTCTTCGTCCGACTCTGAATCCGATGATAGTCGGTAAGTGGGTTCAAAATTTCAAAAATTCAAAATTGAAAATTAAAATTAAAATTTTTTTAATTTTCACAGATCGCAGAAAAAGGGAGAAAATGTGTCGAGAAAACAAAGTCATGTATCCAGAACTCGAGAAAAAGATGTGGAAACTTATCGGTCGAAATCTCCGAATGTTCGGAAGCGTTTTGACAGCTCTGATCAGGTATGTTGATACGAATGGTAAATATAGCAAACATTTAAAAAAAAATTAATCAGCAAACATCTAGTTTGATTTTTTATTTATTATTGTTTATTGTTATTTTTTTGCATGTTTAAACATTAATTTAAAAAAAATATGCATTTATTTTTTTAATTTGTTTATTTTGTTTATATTTTGTTTCGTACTTCATTTTTTTTTCGTTCTAAATTTGAGGCTGTGAAGTACACAACCAAATATAAATGATGCTGATATACAGTAATACCGTTGAATAAAATGCAATTTTGTATTATTATTATTATGCAATTGCCACACACTAGGAGCTATGAGATTATAAGTAAGTATGGACATATTTTCTGTCTGGGCCATTAATCTAGCCCTAACTTCAATAGGTGATGGTGGTGGTGGTAATTTGGCACAGTTGATCCATCCCTCATTTTTTATTTTTTAATTAGTCAAAAAAATGAATGAATGAATGTAGTGGCCAAACCCAATAATCAGAAAATCAAACTTTTTTGCTATTGGGTCTGGCCAATCTTAATGTTCGGTTGAGTTGAATGGCATGCTTAGAGAATGAATTGCGTTAACTATTCCCATAGGCCATAGCAGTATAAATAAAGATTAAAAAAAATGACAATTATCCAGACACGTCAGATAAAGATAGCGGGATCCGGACAACTTGGTGAATGTCAATTCGGCGAGTGCAATTTGGTGAATAGGACAATTTGGCGAATGCCCAAATTGTCCTAGATCCAAAGATAGCGGAATAGTAATTTGACTAATTCGATGACTTTGCGCGCTCATATCCAAAAGGCAGCGGTTTCCAACCTTTTTCAATTTGTACCACTTACAAAAATCAGAAGCTTATGTACAAGCACAAAAAATTTTTTTACGGATAAAAATTATACTTTGTTCAATTTAGAATGTAATTTTAATTTTTTGGAACTGCCGGCTAAAGAATATCCCAACTGGCTACTTTGTGGTGATAATGTGATTTTATTGAATCTTTATTGATGTGCTTGGGTTAGTTAACGCAAAGCACTCGTTCTACATCAACTGGTCGTTGTGTGTGATTAATAAATAGCACAAATTGTAAATTCTCTTCTTTTTTTTTTCGGGAAATTTTTCATTTTGTATATTAAGAAATGCACGCAAATTGAAATGTAGAACAAACATAACATTTTGGTGTAAACTCATCAGGCAACATTCCACTTACTTAATTCTGTTTTGAATGTAAGAGTGTTTTCGAGTTTATTATCTGGAATAAATAATAAAAAAAGTATTTTGTCCTGAAATGTTGCTTGGTGTTAATCAATTCTTAGCGATGAGTATTTTTTCTCTTACCAATGCTTGCTGCATTATGATACCATAAAACCACCGAAGAATTGGTTGTGTATGCAGGTTAGTATCATAATTCTAGTTTTAAATATTAAAATGTTAAGATAAATATAAATAAATAAATAAATATCCAAGTTGAAACGGTTTAATTGCAACACCATTTTGGGGAAAAAATATTTAATTGCATGGTTTGGTATTCGAAAAAAAAGAAAGATAAAAAGAAATAAGCGATAGTACAGAAAAGAAAGAAAGAAAAAATAATATTTAATGTAATTTTTGCGGTTGTTTATGGCATGTTTGATGAACTTTGATTGTGTATCTTGCAGAGATTACGTCACTCATCGCCACCGTCTGTATTGGGAAATAGTTCTCCCACTCATTACCAGAGCAAAAGCGCGAGTTTACCGTTTTCAAAGGGAAAGCGCCGCAATTCCAGGTAATAATAATAATAATAATAATAATAATAATACACTAACATTATTCACGCTTCTGAATGCTTTTTTAGATCTCCCGAAACTGTTGATCCTGTTCATCCGCGCAAGGACAAGGACAAGGATAAAATTAGATCCGTGATTGAGCGACATCAACAGGGTTCGTCAGATTCCGATTCAGACTCATCATCAGATTCCGATTCGTCTTCGGATTCATCATCAAGGAACAGTTTACACGAACAACCGACCAAAAAGTAAGTCGGACAGAGGAAATAGTCTAACATAAGAGGCATTAGGTGCCAGAGTCTACTTTGATCAATAAAGCCTCGTAAATGCATCATCTAAACTCGTGCATGAAACTAAGAAAGTGACCTTTTTTGCATTCTATTGAAAGTATATATAATCCTCTAGTCGAGCTGAGCCAAAAAGTCATTGTTTCGATGCTAAAAAATGTGCGCAACAATACAAAAACCCAAATGTAAATAATTTTTTAAAATATATTGACGAGCAATTTTTGGACTACGAAGCAATGATTTTTCGACTCGGCTCAACTAGAGGATTAAAATAAGATACCACAATATATATTTTCAGTACAATGCATCGACCATTAACCAATGGGAGTTTTGTGCACGAATTGTTAAATAGAGTTTATATATATCCCATTCACGGAATCTTGAGCTAAGTTTTTTACACACTTTCTTTTAACTTCACTGTTTGTTCCTTGTTCCAACCCGTCTGTGATTGGTTTATAGGCGAGTGTTGGATGACGTCAGGATGACGTCAGGATATCGTCATATTGCAAATGGCGCCCGAATTGTGTTTTCAGCTATTAAAAGTAGCAAGTTTGTTTTGGGACAAATACTTGCTTAAATAGCATGTTCCTTTTGATGCTGAACATTGCTAAATAGTTTGTTTTTGCATTTGGATTGAGACAAATTTTTTTTGCATTTTCCCGTTGTGTTTTCCCGAATTGTGTTTTCAGTCATTATCCAGTGTGTAGTTTTGTGGGCCGTCATTTTTTAGTCATAATTTTTTAGTCATAATTTTTTTTAAACAGTTCATTTATGACTAAAAAGTAGAAAATAATTTTTTTTAAAAAAATTTTTTTAAGCTTACCCACTTTCAGCTGCACCCAAAAGTAGAAAATAATTTTTTTAAATTTATCTACTAATTTGATTCATTCAAGTGGGTTTTTTTTCCCACCCACTTGAATGAATCAAATTAGTAGATAAATTTAAAAAAATTATTTTCTACTTTTGGGTGCAGCTGAAAGTGGGTAAGCTTAAAAAATTTTTTTAAAAAAAAATTATTATACTTTTACATTGGATAATTTCGGCTAGCTGATCTGTATAACTCTTTAGTTGTCTATGGAAACAAAGTCTTATATTGGTCCTTAATTTCCGCAACAGAAGGAGGGGGATTAAGCAGTAATTATTCCATTTAGAAGTAAAATATTTTAGTTCAAGATTTTGTGAATGGGACATATTGTCTTGTGGAACGGAAAGATCTAACAGTTTCTAGTGTTTACACTAGCAGTAACAGTAGGGAAGTACGGTAAGAACTAAGAAGAGATAGTGGGTGGGTCGTGTGTTAACATGTGGACTTCTAATTGGCAATGGTGGACTAATTGCCTACTGCATTTACTTTATTTCGTTTATTGCCTCGCTCTTAAGCTAGGTTCACACTAAACTCCGTTTCCAAAACATTGCGAGAAACTCCCATTGGTTGGAGCCTGTTTGCTTGCGCATTAATACAAAAAACCACCAAAAACTACTATATATTATCATTTTTATGATCGTTTATAATCGTTTTTTGTTCGTTTTATGTTTGTTTAGATTCGTTTAGGTTCGTTTAGGTTCGTTTATGCTCTTTTATGGTCATATTTCGAATTATTTTTTTAAGTGTATTAAAAACTTGCTGGGAAAAGGCTCTAGCCAATGGGAGTTTCTTGCAATGTTTTGGAAACGGAGTTTAGACGTATCGCGAGGCAGTGCAAGTTGCCTTACGTCTCATTGTTGTGCAAGAACAGAAGTAGCTTCTGGCTGGTTTTACTGCACTAAATCAAACTCGATTTGATATCTGCTTGAGTTGCGTTTTGTCAAACAACGCATCTCTTGCGTGGCGGTGCGTTGCATCTAGTGTGAACTGCAGTGTGAACCTAGCTTCAAAGTCCATGACAGCTAGATTTATGTGTTCTCAACTCTTCTCTTTTTTCAATCGTATCACCCCAATATTGTCAATACAATCTTAATCACATATTTAGAAAGCCGACCGAAGAAAGCAAAAGATTGTCGTCACCGAAGATACACACCGGCCAACCGGATCCCACGAGAAAATTAAACTCGGTTGTTTGCCTGGAACAGCGTTCGGTGGATCGTAAGTCGAGTCCATTACTGAAAAAGGATCGCGACATTTCTCCTCAACAGGCGCAACAATCAACGGCTAAGAACGGATGTTCTTCGTGGCCCGACGCCCCATCCCCGAAAAAATCGACGGGGATAAAAAATGACGGGGATAAAGCTCGCTCCGATCGTTCTCGCAGCCGCTCCACTTCTTCTCACAGCGAGCCAGAAAGAAATAAGAAAAAAACATCGGCGCTGTCGCCGCCCAGAGCTTACGGAGGCAAACCCAGGTCTCCGTCGCGGTCGCGGTCGCGGTCGCGGTCTCGATCGCGGTCGGTGTCAGCATCTCGATCACCATCACCGCATTCAAAATCCCGCAGCGAGTCCAAGTCTGCGTCGCGATCCAGGTCCCGCTCGCAGTCGTATCAGAGGGAGAGAGAAAGGGAGAGGGATCGGGATCGGGATCGCAAGCGCAACGACAGCAGTTCCCGTTCGCGCTCGTTTTCGCCGGATAGTAGACGAAGGGACCGTTCCCGCTCGCGCTCGTTTTCTGGGAACAGAAGTCGGAGCCACAGATCTTCAACGAGGTAAAACGAGGAGCATTGATGCAGTGGCGGATTATGGGCTCTAATAGCTGGAAAAAGAATAGTAGTGGCGAAACAGTTAAAAAATAACAATTTTTTCAAATATTGTCAAATTTTAGTCAAATTGAAGGCCACTCTCTCCAGCGCGTGGCTCATGTGTCTGTGCGGTAATCCGCCACTGCCATTGCGAATGCAGATGCACTCCAAAACCAGTTGTAGCGATCAGTTTTTTTACTTTTTTTACTTTTCAATATTGCTTTCGATCACTATTTCAAACTGTGATGTCTTGCGTCATGATTAATCATGATTCATGATGCCACAAAGTCCATCCATAGATTTTTACAATTGAAATCGCTACAACTGTTTGGATTGCATTGAAAAAGTTGTATTTTCGCTAACAAATAATAACGCTTCTACCAAATGCTGACTATACAAATACAAATTTACTATACAAATTTTCAATCTATTTTGTTTGGCTTTGGCTTCGGCTCGGGCTATATTTTTGCCAATAGAGAGTGTAGTTTCTGTTAGGATCTTTTTACAAGTATCATAGTGTAAATAATAGTACGCGTAATACGCCTGCCTATCTGTAATCTGCGTAATCTGTAATTGGTGGTCACACCACTCCGTAACGTACCGCAAGATGGCCGCACAATGCATTGTGGGTTTAAAATCACGGACGTAAATTTCAAAATTGATTTTGAAGTAGGAAGTAACGTAACTTAAGAAATTGCGGCAACCAATGAGAAGACAGCTTAAAAGAGTCAATTGCACGTGCATCATGTTGGCTGATAGAAAACAGTAAAAACACAGTTTTTCAAGATGGTGGCGAGTTGACTATCTGTATAATGTGTCTGGATGGTCGCTTGTAGATTTAATTGCCAGCCTTGCTTTTAATTGCCACTTCAGATCACGATCACATTCTTCTTCGGATTCTCGCTCGCGTTCGGCGTCAACCGGCCGACGCAGCCCTTCCATTCCTCGGCGGCGAGGATCTCCTAGCTTTTTAGACAAACGCCGTATAACTAGGTATAACCAATACCCTAACTAACTAACTAACTAACTAACTAACTAACTACATGTACCTAAATGATCAGTACCATTTCTCCATTATTTTCTCACCCGACTATTCGTAGTATTCATACCCATTGAAATAGCAAATTGAAAATAAATTGTTCGTAAATTGTAATAGTTGCTGGCAAATTGAAAGAAATGCTTATGAATACTCCGGAATGTTGCGTTTTTAGGACAAAACACGCGAAAGGCTACTACTAATAAGTCCCCAGATTATTTTATTTTTCTATTTATTTTTATTATATCTTTTATTTTTATTTTTTATTTTTAATTCTCACAGTAGGTATCTGTCGCGGCGTTTACCTTATCAAAAATTTCCTCATCGACCATCATCCAGATTTCAGCGAAGACATTCTCGCAGATCTCCATATCAGGACCGATATGAACATCGACAACGCCGGCCATCGCCTGCTCCACCCAGGAAATCTTGGCGTAGATCCCGAAGTCGCAATTAACTCATTAATATCAATTATTAATAGGTTGGAAGAAAGATGGAAAATAAAAAGAAAAAAATAGAAAAACAAAAAACAAAGAAAACCCCTCGAAATATCTGTATCTTTATGTCTTATTAGCACTTTGGGGTTTGTTTTCAATTTCTTTTGTTTATTTTGATTTTCATGCAATTTTCATGCAATTTTCATGCAATTTCATGCGCATGAATTGTACTTTTATTTGCATTTGCATTATACAAAAATAAATATCTAATGTGAAATTGTGCTAGTTTTTATTATTATTATTATTATTATTTTTATTTCTTTTTCTTTTTATTATTATTTACTGCGCATGCTGAGTAATACTGCATGGCTATTTTGGGTTTTTGTGAAACTATGCCTATTTATTGCATGTTTTTGTTTCCGCACAATACAATTTTTTTTTCTGCTTTTAATTTTTCCTATTATTTGACTAACATTTCACATTATTGTGTCCATTTTCAGAGGAATTGTGCGTGACTAATGATACAAATTAATCATTTCTCAGTAGGCTGACCACATAACCCAATATGGCTTTGCTAATCATATACATTAACATTATAATAAGGGTTTTCTTGGTAACACAATTTAAAATTTAAAATTTAAAATTTACCAAAAAAACGCTAAGCCTTTATTGCAGGGGTAGGCAAACTTTTAATTATCAAGAAAAACATTTGAAATTATGAAATTAAAATTTTATACATTTGACTATATCATTATAAAAAATAAAAATTCATAAGTCGAAAATCGTTTGCCAGGCTGCATTTTGCCCACCCTTGGGCCTTGGCCTATTGTCTCTTCATTTCTTTTAATTTAATTCGTACTTGGCTCAATCTGTAGATTTAGTCTGTCTCGTGCTAATAAAATAGAATTTAGTTTTATTACCACTTTGTACTTTGTATAATCTAATTCTCCAATATGGACTTGGTAAGCTCGGTAATAAGTTGCAAAAATGGGCTTTGGGCAAAGGATTAATTTTAATTTTATTCTTTTACTTGAAAATATAAAAAGAATCGTTCGATAGCTTTGAAACGGAATAGTGTCGAATTGGCAATAGCTTCGAAAAATCTTGAGAGAGATATATTTGAGTATAGACGCAAGTTAGGCCATAAACGTCTTTAAACTGACATACTAAATCTCACTTGTATCCGACACAAACAAACGAAAAATGTTGAAATCAACATTTTATCAAATCTGCCTGAGATTAACGCCCGTGATGTGACGAGCTGACATGACTGAACTAAATTTTTTGTTTATTTCTCATAATTTGACATAATTGACATTTTGCCAATTCGAAGTATTCCATTTCGAAGCAAAAACAGATTCCCATTCATAGTTGAAGCTATGCTGCTGCTGCTCCAATTAAAAATTGGTTATTCAGAGGAAAAAACGACTGAGTAAGTTTAATTTGATTTTATTTGCTCAGATCAGTAATTGGATGGGTTATGGGTGATAGATTTACAAGTGTTATCAATCATAGAAAATCATAGAATGTGTTATTATTCCTTTGGAACATGGCCAATGATTCACTATCAAAGCATACCAGTTTACCAACTGAAAATACAGCAATATTTTGCAATATTCTGCAGTCTTCTGCAATATTCTGCAGTCTTCTGCAATATTCTGCAATATTCTGCAGTATTCTGCAATATTCTGCAATATTCTGCAGTATTCTGCAATATTCTGCAATATTCTGCAATATTCTACAGTACTGACTAAAATTAAATTTTGTTAGTACGTGACACTTACATTCATATATTACTAAATATAATTAAAATACAAAGTGCCCTATACTGCTACAGTGGTATACATTCTTTGTTCCAGTGCTCGGAAACGACCGGTACCCTATCATCGCCCAACACCTCCAACTCCAAGCAGTTTGAGCAGTTGGTCTTACGGGTCTAGATCTACATCTTATGAAAGATCTTTGAGTAGAAGTCAAAGTCGCAGTCGTTCTCGCAGTTGGAGTCGACCTCGGAGTGACGATAGTTCCCAACGATAGAACAAACAAACTTTACTCTGTTCGCTATTTATTTATTTATTTATCTATTTATCTATTTATTTATTTATTTATTTATTTATTTATTTATCTATTTATTTATTTATTTATTTATTTATTTATTTATTTATTTATTTTTATTTATTTATTTATTTATTTATTTATTTATTTATTTATTTATTTATTTATTTATTATTTGAGGTGGTTCATGAACCCGTTGAGTGGCATTTTGTTGATGCTTAATGTATTTCAAGATTGGTAATCTATGTCAGGGGTGAACTATCTCACACAGTTTGTCTACTGTCTACTGTATTTTGGATTTTAACCGGTTTAATGTATGCACCATATTTCTCAAATTAGAAGTGTGTACCCCGAAATAGAAGCACATGTCAAGTAGACTGTCCAAACAAAGATTAAGTCGTTGACAAAGATATCAATATCATAAGGTGAAACCACGATGTGAGATCGAATGGAACAACAAACTGTGACTTTTTCCTTTGTTTTGTGCCTTGTGGACAGGCAAGTCTACAGACTGGACAGTTTTGGACGTCCCAAGGGTCTCAATGCGTTTTCATTCGTTCGGCACTTGAAAACAATACAAGCTCGTACTTGTAATTCGAGAAATACGGTATCTATTCATTATGACCAGTCCGCCATCACTTAGTGATCTTCAAACGGGTTTAATTTGGAAGAAGTGTGGTAAAAACCGAATTCAACAAGATTGAGAAATTTTAACATTAGTATTGTCTAGAGTTCATCTTATTTTTTACTGATAGTATTTGTTGTTTTTTTTAAAAAAATAACTCTAAATAAATTATCGTAGTACTAGCACTGCCTCAGTGCTTTAGTTTTGTGGCAATCACTCTTCTTAGAAATGGAATAGACAATTCTTAAAAAGTTGAAAAAACTTAATGCACTATTTCTTTATGAATTACTGCAACTGAATAGATCAAAGAAAATGTAATTTATTTATTTATTTATTTATTTATTTATTTATTTATTTATTTCTTCAATACTTGAAAATATTTTATTTATTATCTTTTTTATGCTCTATTTAAATCAATAATTTTTATTTTTTTAAAATATTGATTTAAAAAATAGATACCTAATATTTTTACCTTGTTTTAATTTTGATATTGAGGAATGTGAGTTGAAAGTAATAATTTCCTTTAAATGCTCAAGTGTTGTAAAGTCAATATGATCTCTCATATTTCTACTCAGTGGATTGTAAAAATTGTCTAATATTGTAAACAGCAATGTTATACTAAATGTTTAAATTATTTATTAATTTATTTATTTTAATGTGTTTTAATAGACTTAGAAGTTATATATAAGAAAGATAAAATATTATTTGCTTCTTTTTTTCATTTTTACCATCATGTGATAATTTTTTACGTTAAAAAAAAAAAAAAATTCTTTTTTATTTTATACATAAAATAAGAAGATTGCAATAAACCAAACTTACTCAAATTTAATCAAATTTAAGGAAACAAATACTTAATGTCATTGATCATGTGTTCATTTAAAAAAAAAAAAAAAAATACTGTACTTATATAATAGAGACTAAGAAAATTAATTACCAAATACCGAATTTATTTAATTTATTTTTGGTATTAGCGAGGCCAGGGAAAGAAAAGGAAAGTAAAAATGCAGAATTCTGAGTATAAAACATTTTTTATAATATTTTTAGAACCAAAAAATGAATTTAAAATTGTTGTTGCACATGCTCAATAGTTTTTTTTTAGTTTTGGTGTTGAGCGAAAAACTTTAATGTGTTTTTAAAAAAAAAATCAGTGTTTGGTAATTAAGCTTTGTCTCTAATCTAATGTGTTTGATGCTAGTCCCTTTTATTCAGTTGGTCATTTGTGTAATACAATGTTGTGTACAGGCTCACTATTTACCTGAAGATATAGCTGTAATAGACAGACATAAAAAATTGTCGTGACAATTGAACTTATTATTGTATGAATAAAAATTGAATAAAAAGTAAATTCAATTAGCTAAATTTTCTAAAAGCTGAAAAATACAAATTGCTTGTTTTTGTTTAGCTGAACCCAACCTTTGTAAGCCTTGGGTATGATGAGAAAATCGAATAAAGTTTTATTACATAGCAATGTACTGTAGCAATGTGTTGCAGCAATGTGTTGCCTGGCAAATGGAAGTTAACTACTGTTTAATGTACTTTTCGTCAACATGTTAAAGTCTTCAATTATTTCTTTTTTCTTCGAGCCATGCAATCATACAAGCAAGTAGTAAATTATGTCTGGATTATTACCCTACAAGTATTTACTGCATAGATCAATAAAAATTCTTTGTTGCACCTACTTAATTCTTATTTTTATCATTGTAGCAGCAACAAAATTACGGGAATGT
Source organism: Strigamia maritima (assembly GCA_000239455.1). Taxonomy (NCBI): domain Eukaryota; kingdom Metazoa; phylum Arthropoda; class Chilopoda; order Geophilomorpha; family Linotaeniidae; genus Strigamia; species Strigamia maritima. The sequence goes on from JH431295.1 coordinate 63,779, forward strand.
CGGGAAATTAGATATTACGAACAAATCGACTAAATATTATCATTTAGAAATTCCCTTTAATACCGTTGCGATGTTTTAAGCGATGTTTTAGTGTTAGTCGATTTTCAATTGATTTTTCCTACAACTAAAAACGCTCAGCTTGTATTTTTTACCATCTCTCATTTGAAAATCAGCAGTGCATTTACTAAAGTTTATTTACCTATATGTTTGGAGTAACTCGGATTGGTCAGTGGACTGATCGCAGGAAAGTATTCATACCCTAAGTCACATGTCTGTAAGTAAGTAAAGGTAATTTTTAAATAAATCGCGCGAAACCGCCATCTTGAAGAAATAGATGGACCGGGCCATCTATTTCTTCAAGATGGCGTTTTAATCATGTCCCGGTCGAACCGCGCAAAACCGCCATCTTGGATAAGTAGACGGCCCGGTCGAACATTTGACGACCGGTCTTGATCGGTTTAGGACTACTTTGCTACGCGCAACACCATTTAACAGTTAATTGCCACGACCAATCCGAGTTACTCCAAACATATAGGTAAATAGACTTTAGTAGACTGAAAATAATAGCGTACAAATTGAAAATGATAAAATTGCTTCGGGTCAGTTTTTTCTCGGTGTTAATTCTCATAAACCAAAACATAAGTTTATATCAAGAAAACAAGTATGGTAAGTACTTTCAAAAGTAATTTTTAATATTCAATTTCGCCTTCTGCTCCACTTATAGCCTACACATACGCATAATAATCAGACACTTATTCGGTTTTCTGACATTCAAGGCCCTAAAAATATATATTTTATTGATGATACGATTATCATTATCATTATTATTATTAGACTATAAAAATGATGATCAATTTATTGATGTGCTACATCAAGCTAGAGATGCATTGTAATGTCTAATTGATAAGAATCAGAATCTGTCGTTTTTTGCCATGTTCCCACTTTAGGCACCATAAACAGGCCTGATTAGTGCATTACCGTATGTAATTAATTCGAAAGTATGGTAAATTTCTATTCACCTACTTCCGATATCAAAATTTGAAAACCGATAATTTTGGGAGTGCACCGGCCCCCCTGGGCCCCTTGGCTCCGCCTCCGCCTCCACCTCCGCCACTGCTGATTTTATTCAAACAAACTAAATGCGTGTACTGTACGCGAATGCGTGTGCCGTGTATGCTGTATGGCATACGCGACTTCAATCAATCACACCGCCTCGTTTCCGTGACATGGAGAATCCAATCTACTTTTAATCTACTTTTACATTTATTACATTTCATTTAGATTCAAAATGTATTCATCAACTTGCAGATAGTATTTCAGAATTTCTTCGGGCGCTTAAGCCAAAAACAGTTTTTCTTTTTTACAATCAAGGTACTTACAGATATAATACGTGGTACGGTACCACAAAAGAAAGGGCAATTGTTGCTGTAGTAGTTCGCCACGAATTTTCCTGCGTGATAAGCTTACCTCTCAGGAAAATGAGTCCAAGCGCAAACTACTACAACAATCGCCCGATCTCGAGTGGTATTCCTACCCACGAAACAAGACCAAGTCAAAAAAACATTCAGAAAATATTTTTTACAAACATTCCAAATGTTGATTCAATATAAGAATGTATTTTTTTATCAACATTTTTTCAACATTCAAACATAACATTAAACATTGACTTTACATTAAACGAATGTTGCGCATCAACAACCGATATTTTCACGGTTTGATTGTTGTATCAGAATGTTGATACAACATCTAATGAATATTTATTCCACTGTTTGATTGTTGTAACAAAATATTGATACAACATCTAATGAACATGTGACAGGCTGGAACGCCCGTAAAAGGTTGTAGAGTCTACCACTATGGCGTGCCTATGCGACCATGCCGGCAGACTCAAAATACAATAATAAAAATAGATGCAAATAAAGATTTATTATTATGGAGAGAATAGATATAAGTAATGAATCATAATTACAAGTAGTTAAAACTTGTAGTTATTATTTATTAGTTTGTATAAAGCCTCATAGCCCCACTCAGTTGAAGAAACTATCGCTATGGCGCACTGTTGCGTCCATAAATAGAGTTTCGACCAGATAAATGTGCATATATAAATATTAGGACTTTATAAAGAAATAAAGTTATTATTTATAATATTCTAGTTATCACAATATAGAAATAAATATTCTTATTTCTATAATGTGATAAAAGCACATGGTCTTGAGAATGAGTGATGTCATAATGGTCATCACTCTGACTCATGGGATTATCTTGTCGTAATCCCCTTATCTATGATAAGGAGATTAGACAAGTATAAAAGCCCTTGTAACACAGGAAGTAATGCCTTTTTGCTTTATGTGCTGTTACTGATACTGATTCTTGCCTATGATTATTTGCCTTTGTGCTTGATTACATTTTTTCAAGCCTTTGGCGCCTCTGATTTATTATGAGGCAAATATGAGGCTTGTGTATCAGATATGTAACCGCCCGTGAACTGCAGACATTGTACTGTGATTACTCTATCGCCGCCGAGCTCGAGTGACCGTCGCCACGTGCAGTGGGCGAATTAGCCGACCTACTGGGTGACAGGACCTACTCTCCCGCAGCAACTAGGAAACTCGAGGACGCGACACAGGACCGGGATCGACAATAGGTGAGCAATTTATGTCTGTGTATTTTTCTCCCTCTCATGGCCCCGGGCCCCCAATTTGACATAACGCGTTGAGTGACACGCGGAACTTGGCTTCCATGCCAATTAGGTCGCCATGTGGCTAATGGCTGACCATTCACTCCTCTTTTCTTCCACTTGCATTTAATGTGCAAGTAATTTGAACTTCAACTATATTCGAAATATAGAGGAAGTCAAATGTCATGTTTACCTGTTGGTTTGTGACGGAATGAATATATAAGTCAGCACTCTACGGATTGTCTGAAATTCATCCAGAATCGCTACCATGCGCGATGGAACACTTACAATGGATAACAATGTATCATAATCCAAGATGGTACATTTTATCGTATGTTTTGATCAGGTTTGTAAAGATAATATAGTATAGAAAGTTTAAGTCCATTTGCACGTTTTATCCGGTATTTAATTGTTAAGATGGTTTTATATCGTGTTAAAGTGTGTAGGAATTGACCGCCATATTTCATATAGCGAGTGCGATTCCGACCCCATCACAAACATTAATTGGATGTTGTATCAATATTTTGATACAACAATCAAACAGTGGAATTATCGGTTGTTGATATGCAATATTCGTTTAATGTTAAATCAACATCTTGTTATGTTTGAATGTTGAAAACAAGTTGATAAAAAATGACATTCTTATATTGAATCAACATTGTTTGTAAAAAATGTTGTTTAGACATTTTCTTGTTTTGTGGGTACTATCGCCCGATGGTATTCAATATGACAATTTTTTTTAAATCAATAAATTAGAGCAAGCAGAGCAATTTTAACAATGGTTTCATTGTTACATTTTGACTAATGAGAGGTGAATTATACTGAGAATTTTTAAAATTAATAATCAAAATTTTCAGGCTTTGGATTTTATTCATTTAACCCTCAGAAGTGATTTATAAGCGTGTCACGGTCCGTGCTATTACATTTTTTCAATTTCATTTAAATTACTTAACAGGTTGTGATTTTGCATAACTTGAGTCACCTATCTGGTTGCTAAGAGAATCACCCTTACCCCCCTCGGTCTATAATTAGTTTAATAATAGTTCGACCCATAAGGTCACCTGGTGGGAGGTGATTTAGTAAAGTTTGTGTGTTTTAACCGACACTCAAACACTGGACCCGCAATAGAGCGCAACAGAAAGTGCTTTTTCAACACCATTAGTAACCTAATGCAACATAGCAACCAAATAGGTTACTATAATCATTTGACAGTGGAAATACTTGTGATTTAGGCCCCTTTTAGGCGGCACGTTGGCATCCTCACCTTTTGGTGACCTTTCGAGGAATATACTACCTAATAGTGAGTTTTATAATAATTTTGCCAATTAGCACGCTTTGTGCAGGAACTAGGTGTAACTTCTGAATAGAAACACCTCCTAGCACGCACTTCAACCCTAACCTAAGGTGGATCCGGAATTAACAATGGAAATTCAACTCTTAAGATTATCTGAACCCCGAGCATGAGGATAACATTTTTAGCAGAGTTGAGACCTGTAACCCACTACAACATAAAATCAATTTTTGTGTAAATCTGAAACCACGTTTCGTTACACTTGGCGAGCTTGACAGGATCTCATTCAAGGATTCCATTCAAGGATTCAAGGACACCTTAAGGTCATAAACACATTAATTGACCTAAAACAGCAAGTATAGAAACTGTATCATCTTTTTGTAAAAAAATTTACAACCAAATTATATTTTCAAATCATTATGGATCGAGTGCGCGACATACTTAACCCTTTTGACTTTGAGGAACTTGTAGGTATGTAGTAAATCCAACATGTGATTTCAACCTAATTGTGGCTGTGTTTATGTCAGAGATTGTCATAACACAGCTCTGAATTATTTTCTCTGTAACAAAGGCCCCTGTGTTATAATAATTGCCAATTAGGCATTTAAGATATTGTCTGTAATTTCATTTTGGCAATTATTGATCATTAACAGTTATTTTGGTATTATTAATTTAGTTAATGGTCTTGGCTAGTTTACCAAATTGGTAGTTTTTGTTTTCATGTCAAAACTGTATTTTATGCACCAATTTGGTCCATTTGTTTGTCATTTCTCCTTTTAGAGAACTGCATGTCAAGTGATCTAGATGTATGACATCAGTTCTCTATTTTACAAAGCATTTCCATCACCTAGGTGATGAGTGGCTATTTTTAGCAATGACTTAATGCTTTTATTCAGCCTGAGACTACAATTTGTCCCGGGCCTTCTCCTTCCTGTCCAGGTTCAGTCAAGATGGCGCCTGTGAAGTGCTCCTGCCAATAAACAAGTTGTTTTACATGTTTGGACTGTTTGAGTCTGAGTTTTCTCGAAATTATAAGATTTATAACAACACTGGCATATAAGCAGTTTGTCTGCGGCCGCCGAGAGCTTTTACGCGGCCGAAGAAGTACGCAGAGCCACGTCGCCGGTTCCGAGACGTAGTGCGCAAATTGAAGTTCACGTACGTCAGCCAGAAGCCGCTCGTCCCACATGCGGCTGGAATTCAGTGCCAACTCCCTACATTGTACCGCAGCAAAGCACCATTCGGTGCACTTTTGGTTTTCACCTTATTGCGGTATTTTTGATGTCCAGTGCGTACCAGTTGAGTCGAAATTCTGAAATTACTGCCAGGTACCAAGCAAGGTACGAGGAACACAGCCAGCCTATCGCCGGAGCGCTCAGAAGCATATTTAGGGCCGACTTTTGGGTCGACGGGAATCGCGGCAACTTTTGGCCGCAGCCGGGCCACCGGGTCCCGCCGAGCGATCTCGGATTTTCCATCCAAAATCAAAATTTCCAAAAATTGCAAAAATTTGATTTCCACCAATTTCTTCACCTTTACGGTGCTCGTGGGTCCTGGCCAAACATATTCCACAACAGAACTTACACAACACGACATGTGGGCATCCTTTGTGGAAATAGAGCGACGACATCACCAGTTGGGGATCCAATCGACACCTTTTCCTTCAGGTGATGAACCACCAACGCCATCATCATATGCACTATTGACACCCAGACAGATGTCAATTGACCAGTCAACTATACCTACTCCACCACCACAGCCTGAAACGCCTGTTTGGCAGCAGTCAGTGTCTTTTAGGCCTAGAAGAGCCAGTGTTGCGACGGCGACCTGGTCTTAGAAGAATCTTCTGTTTTCAGACCAAGAAGCAGATTTTTCAGCCCATCTTTTCCACGATATTCAATGGGCACTTCTGGATCAGCTCAGCAGACGTCTTCTTCACAGGCACCTTCAAGGTCACATTTGGATTTTGAATCTGGCGCCACTGGGTCAACTCAACCGTCAACGTCAACTCAACCACCTTCCAGCCTCCGTCCAGGAGTCACCTTTACGGTGGAAGACAATGAAGTTTTTGCTACAAGGCAAGAGACACGTGAGAGACGTTTGGAAGACCGTATGTTCAACCGGATTACAGAAGCGTTTGATGCCGCTATAGAAAGCAGAGCTGAGGCAATGGAGCATAGGATAACAGAGAGACTGGATTACAAACATGCCACGTTAGTCAAAGATTTAATTGAGGCAGTTGAGTGTGCTAACCAGGCTAGGACTCCACCTGAGGTTCCAGTTACCCCACGCGTAATGCAAGAACCCTTGGCACCTCATGTCAGCCAAGTAGGAGGACCAGCCGGGCGTCCAAAACAACCATTTGAGGGACTAGGTGATTTTTTCAACCCAGTTGTGACTAGACATGTGCGCCGACACGACTAAGCCGGCGCGGCGCGGCGGCTGAGACCTTTAATCCTAGCCGCCGCCGCCACCTGGTGAGAAGCCGCCAGCCGCAGCCGCCGTGGTTTTAACTTTTTTCAGCCGGCTGGCGGCTGTAGCCGATGAAAAACTTAAAATTAAAATAAAACGTTACGTACACAAACGTTTCATTGATTGTACACACCTACACGGTCATAATATATATTATATATATATCATATTATCAATTGTCATTTATCATTTTATTTATATTCAATCTATCACTTGTTATTTTATTTATCATTTATCACTTTTCACTTATGGATTCAACAAATTTAGTATCCGATTCCTATATTGAAGAAATTAATGATGAGGTTCCAAAGATCGAAATTGTAATATCAAAATTAAAATCGAATTCGAAACGCAGTAGTCAAGTTTGGGATTATTTTGGTTCTATGGTTAAGAATGGAAAATTAGTGGATTCTAGCATCGTTTATTGTAAAATTTGTTTTGATGATAACAACAAATTTCTTCAATCTTATAACTCTACAACAAGTACAGGCAATTTAAGCAATCATCTGCTGTCAAAACATAATATTAAAATGGTGGATGATGGGAAGAAGTTGAACCAAATTGGACAATATTTTCAGACTGATCGAATCGTTACTGCTTCGACTACTACTACCAGAAACAATCGTTCTGAATTGGCACGTGACATTGCGCTATTCTGTGCTCGAGATTTATTATCCTTTAATATTGTTGCTAGAAAGGGCTTTGAGGACTTTTGTAAAAAATACCGAATTATTAAAAAAGATGAAAGTCTTCCCTGCCGAACAACCATTTCGAGATCGGCATTGAATGACGTTTACACCTGGGTTCGCGAGAAATTTTCAAAGCAAATTGAAAGCATTTCGAATGGAGTTGGGATGACGTGTGATTGTTGGACTGACAATTATTTGCACTTGGCTTATATGACGTATACTATTCATTGGATTGACAACGATTGGAATTTAAAAAGCGGATCGTTGGGAACTTCTCATTTTTCACCACCTCACACTGGAGAAAGAATTCAAATTCATTTTGAGAATATCATTAATGAATTTAAATTAAATCGTCCAGATTTCTCGATAACCACTGTAACTGATTGTGGGAGCAATATGCTAAAAGCATTTCGTTTAATGAAACGGTTTCATATAAAATGTGTGGCACATGGTCTTCATAATCTAATTTCTAGGGATTTATTTCAAAATGTAAACCCGTGCATAATTAAATTAATACTATCGTGAAAAAACTTCCACAAAATTCATCAGGCATTAA
>AFFK01018249.1:0-18594 GCA_000239455.1 Strigamia maritima
ATAAAGTAAAGTAAATAAACATAAAACAAGGAATTTTATCAAATCATAACATTTATTACGGATCATTGCAAATTACAATGATCCAAGGTCGCCTATCATGAAATATCAATAACAGAGGCAATAAAATACTTGAAATATATATCAAAACTAGTAATTAATCTAATTTTAACCAGGAAACTGGCGCAAAGCTAGTAAAAAAACTTTAACTAAACATACAGAGACTTGATAAGCTAATAATAATAATACAATTAAAATAATATTACGAATCTTCTGGTGTTTCCTGGCGCTATTTGGTTCCTAATCGGGGTAATGCACTATCGAATCCTGCGAATATCGGCGTTCATCGGTCGGATGATCGTCACAAATTAGCGATACCACGTGGTATCGGCTTACACCTGTATTTCGAGCGTTGCGGTGAAAACTCACTCTTTTCTATTTCAATTATTACATTCGAGTGAATATAATAATTGTATGCATTTAAACAAACGTACAACTATCAATAAGAGACTTAAATAAAAGTATAAATTAGCGTGAAGAAGTCGGTTATGGAATTCAAAGGGAATTCCTCGGCCGTCATGATTGATGTGACGGTTCAATACCATAGTGACTTATAAAGTTGCCACCAGAGGACGCGATTTGCTAAAATCGCGTCAGATTCGAAATGAAAAAAAATTCAAGTTTGATGAAAATAAAATATTTATTAAATGATAAAAGATTTCAGTGAATATTCTCACTATATTTTTATAAATATCAGAGAGAATTATACAATGAATAAGTATGTTTATTGTTGAAAAAAAAGTTACGATAAATCATGATAAAAGTGATTATTGTACTCAAACAATAATAAATATTGTTGTGAAATGTTTATTTAAGTAAATTAAGACTATTTAGGGATAAGAATACTTTAAAATATGAAAATAAATAAAGTTAACTCTAAATATTACCATGTGCTTTATGAATATTTTAGATATTCTATGGGGTTCACATAACTTTGATCAAGGAGTTGATTTGATTGGACTTGATATCAAGTCATTATGACTCACTGATATGCAAATAAGCTAATCTGCTTATCAGTATTCTGGCTCCCTGATTGGGGGAAACTCAAGAAACCCCATGGTTTCATAGTATATAAGCTCCTGCAAGAGCTGATTCTGGGCCTCTGTACTGAATTAATGTTGAATCTATATGATTGTCTATGTGAAACTTGTACCTGTAACCATTCAGAGTCATTTTGTCACCTTTTGCTTTAAGTATGAACCGGCAGGCTGTCACACCAAATTAAAGTAGGTATAGTGCCGTAAAGTCCGTAGTCGCCGGGCGTGAAAAACCCGAAGGTAAATGTACCGAGAATATACTTGTGCTTTTGCATGTAGGCCAGTCTTATGGACAAAACTTGATTGTATCGAGTCTGCTCGGACCGAGCAGCAACCGCTACCTGTATCAGGAGTGGGCGCTAACTGTCACATGCTTCGGCACCGTTTGAGAACAACGCATTCGGTTTAATGCGGCGCGCCCGACTCAATCATGACGGCCGAGAAATCCCCTTTGAATTCCATAACCGACTTCTTCCCGCTAATTTATACTTTTCTTTAAGTTTCTTATCGATAGTTGTACATTTACTTAAATGCTTACAATTATTATATTCATGCGAATGTAATGATTGGAACAAGAAAAAGAGTGAGTTTTCACCGCAACGCTCGAAATACAGGTGTAAATCGATACCACGTGGTATCGCTAATTTGTGACGATCATCCGACCGATCAACGCCGATATTCGCGCCGCATTAAACCGAATGCGTTGTTCTCGAGCGGTGCCGAAGCACGTGACAGTTAGCGCCCACTCCTGATACAGGTAGCGGTTGCTGCTCGGTCCGAGCGGACTTGATACAATCAAGTTTTGTCCAATAAGACTGGCCTACATGCAAAAGCACAAGTATATTCTCGGTACATTTACCTTCAGGTTTTTCAGGACCGGCAACTACGGTCTTTAGGGCATTATACCTACTCTAATTTGGTGTTGACAGCCTGCCAGTTCGTATTTAAAGCAAAAGATGATAAAAATGACTCTGAATGGTTACAGGTACAAGTTACACATAGACAATCATATAGATTCAACATTAATTCAGTACAGAGACCTAGAATAAGCTCTTGCAAGAGCTTATATACCATGGGACCATTGGGTTTCTTGAGTTTCTCCCAATCCAGGAGTAGGAATACTGATAAGCAGATTAGCTGATTTGCATATCAGTGAGTCATAATAAGTTGATCCAATCAAATCAACTCCTTGATCAAAGTTATGTGAACCCCATAGGATATCTAAAATATTCAAAAAGCACATGGTAATATTTAGGGTTAACTTTATTTATATTCATATTTAAAGTATTCTTATCTCTAAATAGTCTTACTCTACTTAAATAAGCATTTCACAACAATATTTATTATTGTTGAAGCACAATAATCCCTTTTATCGATGATTTATCGTAACTTTTCTGCAACAATAAACATACTTATTCATTGTATAATTTTCTCTAATATTTATCAAAATATAGAGAGAATATTTATTCAAATATTTTATCACTTTAATAAATATTTTTAGTTTTTATAAAACTTTAATTTCTTATTTCGAATCTGGCGCGATTTTAGCAAATCTGGTGGCAACTTTATAAGTTACTACGATATTGGACCGTCACAAGCTTAACATTTGGGATAAAGTCAGGAAATGTAAAGATGCCAGCAATTCTGGTCGGAAGTTAAGAAGTTCTCGAGAGGAAAGAGGAAAATGGGACTTAAAATATCGGATTCGGATTGGAAGATGCATTTTTCGAATTTACTTAACGGAAGTGATAGTAAGCCTACGTGTTTGTCACCGGTGGGTATTGACAAGTTTATCTTCACAGGCAATGAGGATCTAGATGCGGATTTCAGCTTTGGCGAGTTTAATAACCAAATCAAAAGGTTGAAGGCCCCAGGCCCCGATCAGTTAATCAACGAATTTTTAAAAGCACTGACTGGAGATTCAAGGAGACGAGTTTTGGGCTGGATCAATAAATTGTGGGGTGAAAGACGCTGGCCTGACCACTGGAGCAATGGGGGACTATTTACCGAATTTATAAGATAGGGGATGAGAAGCTTCCTGGCAACTACCGTGGAATCACATTATTGAATGGGATGTACAAGATCGTTATGGCAATGATGGCCCAAAGAATCTTGGATTGACTAGAAAAGATAAAATTAAAGGGAGCCAGGCAGGATTTAGGCGGGGATATAGTACGCGCGATCATCTGTTCACTCTGAACTCATTAATCGAATGCCGCTTTAGGGAAGAGGAAACTTTTTGCTCTCTTCTTGGAAATTCAAGGTTGCATTCGACAGTATTGATAGAGCAAAACTTCTTGAGAAAATTTGGAAAATTGGTATTAGAGGTCATATGTTCGAAATGATAAAAAGAATCTACAAAGAGACATGGAATTGTGTTCGGACGGAGAAGGGCACTACTGATGTTTTCTGGACTGATCGTGGTGTGCAACAGGGTTGTCACTTCAGTCCAATTTTTTATTCTATTTTTCTAGATGACCAGGAAGAAAATTGGACACGCTGGAATATCGGTGACTTACGTATTTGGAAGTGGAAGATTTATTGTCTCAAGTTTGCCGACGATGTTGCGATGTTCGCAGATAACGTGGAGGGTCTACAAGCCATGATAAATGACTTAGAGCGGTATGTGAAGAGCTCTAAACTGATAGTCAATGTTAACAAGTCAAAGATTGTTGTTTTTCGAAGAGGGTCGTAAAGCAAAGGATGAGCAATGGTGGTTTAAAGGGCAGCTGTTCGAGATAGTTTCCTTCATGGATAGTTTCCAAAGTATCTTGGATTTGTTTTTTCGACGAGGAATTCGGTTAGAGAGCATATAAGAGAAAGATCGGCGAAAGCTTCAAAAGTGGTTCTGTCTGTTCTGGGATATGGCGTGGAAATCGGGGGGCTCCGACAGCATGATAATGTGGAGAGAGTGCAAGGAAAATATTATAAAATGATGAGTGGGCTTGATATAAATATTCCGGAGTATATCTGGAAATTGGAGACAGGAAGACCAAGTTTAGTGCTCTTGACAACTCGTTGTGTTTTCTATTTCATTCTGAACATTGTTGGTATGGCCGAACATCGCTGGCCCTTAAGATGTCTTAGGGAACTGCTAAGTTTACGACAGATGAATAGGAGCTGACTGAAAGAGTTGAATGATTTATTATGTACGGTGGACTCTTTGGAATTACTTAGAATGCTGAAAATTGGTGATTCAAGTGATAACATTCGTGCTTGTGTGGGGTCTGTACTAGAGATTATTGCAGAACAGGATTTACAGCGTTGTTGGGCAAGAGTGGATATCTCATCTTACTGCCCATTCTACAAAGAGATCAAATCTGGTATTGGTCGCGAGGGCTATCTGAGTGGTCGTGTTGGGCGGATTTGGAAGAACTGGATGAGGTTGAGGTGTGGTAATATTCTGAATGATGATAAAGAGTGGCTGCCACAAGCTTTGAGGAGGTGCTGTTGTTGTGGTGCAGAATTTGAAACTATTGACCATGTTTTGGGCTGCCCTGTGATGGACAACATGAGGTTTGTTGGTGAGGGTTTGGTTGTGGCCCACCGAGAGTTTGTTAGACGGTGCCAAGGTTCGGTGTCAACTCTCCTTTTGAATTTTGCGGACTGTTTTAGATAGAGAAAAGCGGATCAACCGGTGAATGATTGAGCCAAAGACATTTAGTTATTGAAGAATTGAGTTTATTAATATTTTGTAACATGTTTTGATCCACCATTCCTGTAAAACTCATGTTAGTTGTGGAATTAAAATTTGATTTGATTCAGAAGAGGAAATAAATTCAGTGTGTTACACTCAACTATTGTCGACACCGGTCCTTTGTCGCGTCTTCAAGTCACCAAGTGCCCAATGGTGGTCGTCGCAGTCGCCCATAGACTGTCTGGCCTCTTGCGACTCCAGAATGGCCAACTCGATCTAAACAGAAAGCAATGTCCAGTGTCCGCGATTATGTTCGCGGTTTCACAACCATTATATTTATATTGACCCCATATTAGCATTGTTTCAATCAACTGATTGTTACGGAATGTGTCTCATTGTGTTTCCCCCAGTGTGAATACTTAGAAACCAAAAAGTCATTATTCTAAGTCTATTTACCTATAAGTTTGGAGTAACTCGAATTAGTTGTGGCAATTAACTGTTAAATTGCGGTGTTGCGCGTAACTAATTAGTTCTAAACCTGTCAAGCCCGATCGTCAAATGTTCGACCGGGCCATCTATTTATCCAAGATGGCGGTTTTGAGCGGTTCGACCGGGCCATCTATTTATTCAAGATGGCAGTTTTGCGCGGTTCGACCGGGCCATGATTAAAACTAATCATGGACCAGGCCATCTATTTCTTCAAGATGGTGGTTTTGCGCAGTTTATTCAAAAATGACTTTTACTTTCATTGGTTACTGACAGACATGTGACTTAGGATATAAATACTTTCAGATCAGTCCACTGACCAATCTGAATTACTCCAAACTTATAGGTAAATAGACTTTAATGATTTTAATTTTCGTTTAATTTTGCCTGATCCATTACTTTTGACTCGCCCTGTATATTAGATTAGACCCAAATGTATTTGATGACAGAAAAAATAAGCAAACAATCAATATATCAAGAATTACGGTTGTATAACAAGATTTATGTTAAATATTTGTCTATAAAATCACCACATTTTATTCATTAATACCTTAAAACTTTGAAATTATTATTTTTTCATTGCTGTGATTCTTCTAAGATTTCACAAACGGATTTTGCATTTCAGGAGGATAGTTGCAGTCATTATGCACTATTCTGAATTTATCAGTTGTCCCACCCTTACGTTCTAGTATCTTGTAAATTAGATGAATTTTGATTCTATTCTTTGCAACATCCCTAAGATCACGAACACCAACTGTTGCCAACTCTATTGAAAACAAAAAAAATGTTACATAAATATATACACGAAAAATAAAAATCTTTCCTTACTCAATAGCATGCAAATGAGAAATCATTATCACTAATAAAGTTGAATTATCACGTAATAAAGATAGACGGACAGGCCATGGGCATTCTATCTTCATGGTCATGGTTATTTATTGTGTAACTTTTTAACTGGTAAAAATTACAAAACAAATAAACTAAACATCTGAACTTGAGGTCAGAATTTGAGTCACTTTTTCCCATTACCAAACTTGGGATATCTTTACTCATTTCCATTATAGTAAATAGACAATAACTTTTATCATCTGTCTAAACAGTGCTAGACAGCATATAAGGACAAGTGAACCGCAGAAAGCAAGACCTTGAAGATGACCTTGAAAATCAAATTTCAGCTTGTGGTGACTATGGGTCATTAAATAAATTAATCTAAAATAGAAATATTATACGATTTATTTTTATTACTCGTTGGTACCTTTAGTGGGGATCGACCCTCCCGCTACCCCTTTGTGTTAAACATTCCAAGTGAAGACAGTGACCTACTTTGCCGTCTGTTTCAGTCACATGACCAGAGTATGTAAGTAGAAGACACACCGGAAACTAGACAGAAATTCACACAACCAGTTAACCCCAAAACATCAACTTTTCTTCACCAGATCAGGCCGTCATTATAATACACAAATTGATCAAAGGCCAATGCCATGGACAACACCCGAAAAATTCTTCACCAGACTGCTGTGTTTTAATCGCCCGGAAATCGTTCTCCAACACACAATCAAAGAAATTATCCTTTGTCCAACATACAGTATGCGCGGATCGCCAGGCTTAGCCAACATCCACGTGTATTGCCAGGACTAGACCTTTGTCTTGACAAAATATATATAAAATATATATGATATGTATGTTGTCTAGGTGTTGTTTTGTGGTCCGTTGGTAGATAAGGTGATCGCAGAGGTCAGTTGCTTAATGCTTAGTTCCCACTTAGCAGAAATTCCAACAGAAAATTTTCTGCTGCAGAATATTTTGAGTGTAGAAAGCAGCAGTGTTTACAAATTGCCTTCCTTAGCTGGCATCCATTTTTAAATTCTACTTTTCTGTACTTTTTTTGCCCATTTTTCAGTCCCCAGATGGGAACCAACGACAGAAAAACATACTTTTCTGCACAGCAGAAAATTTTCTAAGTTTCTGCCAAGTGGGAACCTAGCATTATGCTTAGTTCCCACTTGGCAGAAACTCCGGCAGAAAATTTTCTGCTGCAGAAAATTTTGAGTGTAGAAAGCAGCAGTGTTTATAAATTGACTTCCTTAGCTGGCATCCATTTTTAACCTTCCAAGAGCCAATAATGTATACAAATGTATACTATCACCACACTGGTATAGGAAATTTTTCCTTAAAAATTTTTTTAAAAATTCTGATGCTTGGCTACTTTGTACTGTTCATAATAAAGAATTTTATCATATAAATTTAAAAATTTTAGTTAAAAATTCTACAAAATACAAGGCTTGCAAAATTCAGCCTCTGAATCTTTCCATGTTAAATTTTGGGCAGCTGCCCTGCAATTAGTTAAAGCGCTTGGACTTAGAGCGCCACCACCATTTGTGGTGGGAAGTAAAAACAAAATATCCAAATTCCAGTAAAGTTATGAATTTATAAATTTTTGTTCAAAACTCTACTGGAAAATGAGATGTTTTGTAGATAACTTATTTAGCATGTTTTAAATCTTGCAAATAGTTTTATTGCATTAAATATAGATGAATTTGAATTTTTGATAAAATTAATAAAAATTTTATCGCGATCAGAGTGAGTCTCATGTTTTGAAATTATTAAATATAAGCGCCATCTAGTGTCGACCACAACATCTAGTGCTAAAGCGCTACCATACAACAGCTTTATACAATTATACAAATGTATACATTATTGGTTTGCCATGTTCATTAGAATCACTGGCTCTTGGAAGGTTAAAATGCTTAGTTCCCACTTGGCAGAAATTTCGGCAGAAAATTTTCTGCTGCAGAAAATTTTGAGTGCAGAAAAGTATGTGGACTGAAAAGTAGGCAAAAAAATGTAGAAAAGTCAAATTTAAAAATGAATGCCAGCTAAGAAAGGCAATTTATAAACACTGCTGCTTTCTACACTCAAAATTTTCTGCCGCAGAAAATTTTCTGCCAAAGTTTCTGCCAAGTGGGAACTAAGCATTAAGCAACTGACCTCTGCGATCACCTTATCTACCAACGGACCACAAAACAACACCTAGACAACATATATATCATATATATTTTATATATATTTTATATATATTTTTATATATATTTTATATATATTTTTATATATATTTTATATATATTTTTATATATATTTTATATATATTTTTATATATATTTTATATATATTTCTATTTTATTTCGAATTTATTTAATGTATTTAATGTTTTATTATGTTTTATGAATGTATCTTGTAAGTCACTGTACAATTCTAAGTTTGAGTTTATTTGTAAGTTGGCGATTCTAAGCCTCTGTAGTTTTGTCTTGTTTTTAAACCTAAAAATAAAACATCAGACACTCGCGTACTTGCATTTGTTCCACACACACCTGGCTCTTTATTTCCGTGTCAACACAGGATTCTGCTCAACTTTGCTATATTTCAACAGAAAACCAGAGACAGAAGCAAGAAGAATTGACGCAGCTCCAACAACAGCAAGAAATGGTCTAACGGAGAATAAGAGCGAAGAAGGATCGCCTAAAAGAAAAAGAAGAAGAACTGCATCAAGAAGAACAAGCGTTGCACCGACAATGTGAACAGCATGAGACAGCAGTCCACCGGACACGGATGGACTGCCAACAGGAACACTCGGAACAGATCCGCCGAATCGAGGAGAAAGAGGCCGAACTTCGACATAAAGAAGTAAGTATCTTTACAGGCACTTCAATCACCTCAACGACAACTCGCGCCGAAAGAAAGAACTTCCGACGAAAACAGAGAGTTAACCGGATCCAAGAACAGCCGAACCTCAGTTCCAGGATTAAGCCAAGTCGAACAGTTGATTGATAATCGTAATCAAAGGCGACCCGTGGGATGAACACCTCCCACGGTTCTAGCAAACAGCTAGAACAGAAATAACACTGAATTTCCGACTGGCAAACAAAGTAGGGGAACTGGAGAAAATTCAGCAAGGGATACTCGGTGGGAACTACCTGCCCCACCTCGGAATACAGAATCCACTAATGATAACCCTTACAACTTACCAAGAGTCGTCGGTTTAGAAGAATTTATAACGCAAATTCAACAAAGAAACGACGCATTCAGATCTAATAGCCCATCCCAGCGGAAGATGATCAGAGTCCGTCCTGCTAGCTATGTTCATTCGCTTCACCATTCCGGAGTCTTTAATTATTAGATAGTCAACCACTGCAGCTCCTCTTGAGTTTACGCTCGTGAACTTTCCAGGTCTGTCACCATCCACCATCCCATTCAAAATCTTTAGACCATTCCTTTCACACAGTTCAATCAGCTTCCTCCCCTCCTGGTTAATTGTCTTGTCTTCCGAACTCCTCTGTTCTTCCTGGTCTCCAACTCCGATCATTTCTTCTCCAGTACGTGCTTTAAAATCTCCAACCATTAGAACCTGCTTGCCATCCTCCAGTGCGTTCTCCAAAGACCTCTTCAACTCACTCTTGATCACTTCCATACCCTCGTTACAAGGCAGTTATTATTATTCCCTGCTCTCCTGCCCTCGTAGATTTAATAATTATACCGCATCTCCAGTCCTCAAACGTACACTTCAGTCCAATATTTCTTCTTATCCCCACCAGATGTCCACCCCGTGCTCTTCCTCTCTTTTTTTCTCTTTTGGCCGCTAAAAAATTCCACTCAAACACATCGCTTAACCTCTTCCTAGCCCTCTCCTTGTCCTTTCCTTCCACCCAAGTCTCGAGCAACACAACGATGTCAAACTCCTCCAAATAACACCAGAAGGTCGGGCCCTTGTTCCACAGACCAGCCACGTTCTAGCTCAATACAAAACAATCCTTTTCCTTATTCAACTTCACAGACTTCTCTCCCAGCTCCACTCCGCTCCTTTCCTTCGTTGACATTTTGTAATCTGTCCTGCTGGGCTACTTCTCTCTGTCCCACATCTTGTGAGGTCCACCTCGCCACTCGTTTTTGACTGTGTTTCAAAACGGAACTCCACCTTCTGTGTCGCTTCATTCCAACAAAACACACCGTCATCCACCACCAGTTTATCCGTCCTGACAAATGCTCTTCTGCCTTCTTCTCTGGCTTTCCTTGCTGCTCCTAACAAATGTCCCCTTCTTTGACGTGTCACCAATGCCAGATCTTCATCTATGAATATTTCTGTTCCCTTCAATGCCCTGCTTCCCGACAAAATGCGCAAACGTTCCTTCTCGCTCTCGAACTTTATTAAGACAGGGCGGGGGAATTTACCACTTGCGCCCACCCGGCGTGCAAAAACAATTTCCGGTTTTAAATCAAAATATTGGACCATCATTTCTTGTATTTTTTCCACAATTACTTCATTTTCCTCCTCAGTTAAACCCCTTATTATCAAATTCGTGCAGCACGTTCGGTTTTCCACCTCTTCCAACTTCTTGCATTCGTCCAGTTCACTTTGTAAATTGTCCGTTCTCGATATTGTCTTCTCTTCAAATTTGACTCGTTCACTGCGCTCCTGCTGTAATGAATTCTCCATTTTTTCCAGCCTTCCATTGGTGGCTTTATTGTCTGCCCGTATTTGCTTCAGCTCTCTCAAAATTTCGGCCAAATTCTCCGTATACTTTTTTATGTCCAACTGGTCCTCCTTTTGGTCCATTACCGGCAAGCCCAGCGCCTTCCTCTTCGGGTTTCGATCTGATTCGCCCGGGGTTTGGCAAACTGAAGCCAACTGATGGTCCTCCTTTTGGTATTGGAACTGCATCAATCTACTTAGGCTGTCTGACCTGTCCCTCGCCTCCTTCTCAGTCCTCTCTCCAATTCCCGGGAG
Organism: Strigamia maritima; assembly: GCA_000239455.1. Classification (NCBI taxonomy): domain Eukaryota; kingdom Metazoa; phylum Arthropoda; class Chilopoda; order Geophilomorpha; family Linotaeniidae; genus Strigamia; species Strigamia maritima. The sequence goes on from AFFK01018249.1 coordinate 10,997, forward strand.
TCCCGTCTTTATCGGTGTCCTCATTAGCCCCCCCTTATTCATTCCTGCTTGAACCACCAGTAGTACGCTCCCTAACCAAAAATTAAGATTCACTCCTTAATCCTAACCTCCATTGCAAATAATAAAACACAAGTTCAAGTTCGTCGTTAGTTCCTTAGTTCGTATGTATGTCCGCTGGCAACTCAGTCCCTCTCGCTAACCGCTCTCTCTGGTCCGTCAGTAATCTCGTCTCGATGATTCCACTTGGCTTCCACAGATCGTCACTGGCCCGAAGGTAAAAATCCTCTTCTTGTCAAGGTCTTCACCAGAAAAACAAAATGGATAAATAACGTGGAAAATAATTTACAAATAGACTACTCTCGGCCAAAACACTCACACTCGTGTCGCTCGAAAATGAGTGACACCCGATGACTTCTCTCTTTTCTCAACTGGGTGTCCCCAATTGATGTTGCCAATGCCGTTTATCATGCACGGACGTCGCAAATGACACGAGACATCAATAAAAACAAACTTATGATTTATTAGGCCAAAGTATATAATTAATGCCAACCTGGCATGCGTGCAGCCATTTTGGTGCACTTAAAAACCAATAATCACCTGACTTGGTGATTTTCAAAACCTGATTGACAACAGGTTATGTCATGTGTGACCATCCACCTGTTGTCAATTACTAGAAAATTCACAGTGCCGTCTGCTTTACATCTAGATTAAACAGACAACACTTTAAAGTAGCAAATAGACTACAACTCGGTATACACAACTACAAATCCGGTTTAAAGAGACACAATTTGGTAATTAGATTACACATTCGGTTATCAAAGGACACACTCTAGATTATCATCTTAAATATGACATGTGATGATTTTATAACTCTCTAAAATCACATGTTACATTGTTAACTCTAAAAACTCACATGAATACTTAACAATATACCTGTCAACCCATATCCCCGATATGGTTACTTTTTACAAAGTTAAGCATAACGTATTGTGCTAAATTTAACACATTAGCACAATATACACTCTCTAATTTATAAATTAACTCTGCAATTAATATCACACCTAATTACAAGTTATCCCAATGCACAAGACAAATGAAAATACACTTTGAACTCTGAACATGTGTTGGCTAACATGCGCATACGACAACAATAGGTGGCCTGATGAGTGGAGGGAAGGCATAATAATACCGATATTTAAGGCGGGAGAAGTGAAAGAAACCAAGAACTACCGGGAGATCACTCTGTTAAATACAGGTTATAAAATGGTTACTGCAATGATGGCTGCTAGACTCAGTGAATGGCTAGAGAAGGAAAAGAAACTGACCGAGAATCAGGCGGGATTTAGACGGGGTTACAGTTCCAGAGACAACATCTTCACGCTCAATACGCTGATTGAGAACCGGAAGAAAAAAAGATGGAAAACTCTATGTGCTTTTTTTAGATCTAAAGACAGCATTTGACAGAGTGAACAGGAGATTACTCATGGAGAAACTCTGGTCTTTGGGTGTCACGAGCAGGATGCTCAGGAAGATCGAGGAAATTTACCGGGAAACGAGGAATGTGGTGGCGAAGTCGTCACCACATTCCTCGTTTCCCAGTAAATTTCCTGGAGGGTCTTTTCGATACATTTTGGACTTGTGAAGGAGTGAGGCAGGACTGCCCGTTGAGCCCCTCCCTGTTTGCGGTTTTTATCAACGATATCGAGCGGAACTGGGAGACCCGGAAAATTGGCGGCACGGAGCTAGGAAAGGATAAAGTGTTCTGTTTAAAATTTGCAGACGACATCGCAGTGATTGCCGAGGCCCGAGAGGACCTACAGGATATGATTCCCGACTTGGAACGATACATCAGGAAGAATAAGCTGGAAGTCAATATTTCCAAATCGCAAATTGTAGTATTTCGAAATGGTGGAAGGCTCAGCAAGAGAGACACTTCGAAATTCGGTGAAAAGGACCTTTTGGTGGTGAATCAATACAAGTATTTGGGCTACATTTTCACTGCTACTAACTCACCAACTGAACATCTAACATCTGAAAGCTAGAGAATTGAAAGCCCGAGGAATATTCAACGCGGCGTGGAGTTTAATGAAGAGTAGTCAAATGAGGAAATGGAAGCAGAAGATTTTTTATTTTCAATGCTGGTTCAGTCGGTGCTGTGTTATGGGGTGGAGATTTGGAATTTTGCCCATAGAGAGAAAATAGAGAGTAGCCAACGGATGTTTATGAAAACGACATTCCAAGTAAACAAGAATTGTCCAGACTACTTGTGGATGACTGAGACGGCGATGCACAAGATGAGGATAATGACTATTAAGAGAGTATTCAAATACGTGATGTCTATTGGAAAGATGGAGGACGGCCGCTGGCCGAAGAAATGCCTCAAACATCTGGTGAAGGAGGAGGGTTCTAAAAGTGCATGGAGACGGGAGTTGGAGAATGTCATGAGGGAGGCGGGAAATGGCAAGCTTGTGAAGCAACTACAGGAGGAGGATATCCGCGAGGAGGTGGCCATCACAATGGAGGAAATTATTGGCAGCAAAATGAAACAAGATATTCAACAGAAATGGGCTTGCATTGATGACTCCAGCTATTGTCCAAACTACAAGAGAATTAAGCAAAGTTATGGGTGCGAGGATTACTTGATAGCGGAGAAGTACACGGAAAAGCAAAAGGCAACATGGACAAAGTTGAGATGTGGTGGAATCACTAGAAGCGATATGAAGTGAATGCCTGCAGATTACCAACAGTGCCGTCTGTGCGGAGAGGCGGACGAGACGTTGATCCACATAATTGGTTGTCCAGAGATGTTGGTGACGGGAGTGTGGACGTCCCGAGGGATGGGAATGAGTGAGGAGGCTTGTTGCGAGGTGTTGAGTGGGGATTTGGATCTGGATCTGGTGGAACATGTGATTCGATTCGAAGAGGAGGGGAGGAGGAGAGAGGAAGAAGTGGGAAATAACTGAAATGTCTTATGAAATCCGTATTGTCTTTATCGTGTGTTGGTCTTTTTGGATGCTGTGTTTCAAATGTAACCCTCCCCATTCAAAGAAACAGTTGTTTCAAATGAAATAAATATTATTAATTAATAGCCCATCCCAAGGGAGTGGTATCGGAAGAACGTCAATAGGTGCACAGAATAAATTGGATAGAGTGCACAATCGTTTCTCCGCAGCACGATGGGCATCATAACGTGTAGACACTGCAATAAAATAGTTTCAGATCAAACTAGTCAAGTTTGACAGATCTTGGCAAGCAGGGGATCAGTATCTAATGACCCTTGCATACTCCATCACTCGTCTACACGCAGAGCCAGACGAATTAGTACAGAAAGGATTACCTCTCTGTCTAATTGGTCGAGCTCATACCTGGTTCAATAATGCGGACATTAACACTTGGGACGACTTCATCAGAAAATTCACCCTGGAATTCGAAGAAACTGACGAAGAAATCCGAAAGAGAGTTACCAGCCTGAAGCAAGAACCAGGAGAATCGATCAGAAGTTATATTAATCGAGCCAAAGAAGTATTCGGAGACGGTGGACACAGTCTTAATGAGGAAGCCCGCTATCTCCTATACTACAAATGACTCAATAATTTCGCTTGGAAAGTCTTACGCGACATGAACGCGCCCACCGAAAAAAACTTTGGTGCTGCTTGCCGTTTCGCCGATGACAACTTCACCGACATGGATGCACGATATAGCAAATCCCTGTTGAAGGAGGAAGCAGCACTGGCTGCTACCCGCTCGAGAAGAATAGCGGAAAGAAGTACAGGCTTGGAGAACATCGGAGAAAAGCAGCTATTTACGTGTCAGAGGCGGGACTATCCCGCCAGCACGCATCAGAAGCAACTCAGAGGCGTTTTAGAGTAGGGATTGTCCTTACAAGCGCATATTTCCAGTAAATTGCATCAGGACTTTCCCGTAAGCGTTTTCGACAACAGGATACGGATTACTTATATCCATTAGATGCGGAATTCGACGAGGAATCGAATGCCGTTAACCGCATCACGATCCGACAAACCGTTGCGGAGTTACGGCCGAAAAACGTAATCGCGCCTAGAATATATAAGTGTAAAAATTCAAATAGGGAAATTGCCCTTAGAAAAAGCACTTCCACTGCGCAACCACCTGCCACACCTGGTAGCAGAGGATGGTTTCTCGTATTTAAAGAATTATTTAATTTGTAAGTCACAAGTAAATAGTCAAAAAGGGTTTTTTCCCTTTTATTTTCAGCATGGCGCACAAAGACAGTGCAATGTCTGCATCTAGTTCTATAGAAAAATTAGATAGAACTAATTATAAGACATGGAAGATTTATATTCAATTATTATTAGAGGAAAATTACCTCTGGGGTTTTTATGATGGCACCGAGAAGGAGCCACCTGCAACCATGTCTGAAGAATTTAAGTTGAAGTTTAATAAGCGGCAGTCAAAAGCCAGAGCTATGGTCTGTAATGCTGTGGTGGACAGGCTCAAACCACCATTGCTCAAGTTACCTACCTGTAAGGGTGTTTGGGACCATCTCAAAACCCATTTTGAGCCGACTTCTGTGGCAAGAGAGGCTAAGTTGCTTGCTGATTTTTATAAAATTCATCGTGAAGCCAATGAGGATGTTGATCATTATGTTTCTCGCATCCAGATAGCAGCAGATGAATTAAAGACACTGCAAATGCCAGTACAAGATAAGATTATGGCATATGTGTTGATTAACACAGTTGGCAGTGAATTTGAAAATCAGATACAGGCCTATTATCAGTGGTCTAAGCAGGACTTCACATTTCAGAAGGTGTCCGAGGCCCTGATTGCAGAAAGTACACGTCGTACTTATTCTGCAAAAATTGAGCCAACACATGCTCAGGTGTTTGCTACGTATAGTAAGCCATAAAATCAGCAACAATCATTTCAGCAGTCAACCAGTGGAAATGATAACAAAGGACAGAGATCAACCAGTTTTGACAAGTCTGGCATTCAGTGTTATAATTGCCAGCAGTAAGGGCATTTTGCAAGAGAGTGTCCCTGCCCACGGATGGTACGAAGCAATGCATCAACGCGAGGTCGCGGATCCAACCGCTCTAGAGGTTGTAGCCGCGAGAAACAAATTGCACCAGATTCAAAGAGAGGTGCCTACCTTGTGAGGGTAAATGCAACTTCGTCATTAGTACTTGTGCCGAGTGAAAGTGAAAATTCCGCTTGTTCTACGGCAAGTCAGTCATTATCGAAGGTCAAAGCGAGCTCTGCAGTTAATTGCAATGATAAAGGCTGGTACGTTGATTCAGGAGCATCAGACCACATATGCTACAAACAGTCTGCTTTTTCTACCTTTGAAGTGTTGGGTGGTCGTTTTTCACTGCTTGATACTTTGCGGATCATGCGTAGCGCTCAACTGGCATGATAGCTCGCCTTGAGCAGGTTGCAGGTGGTCGCTGACTCAGAGAAACACTTCGCGTACTCACTAGTACTACTCTGACCTCGGAAATGATGAACACGGAACAGGAAGAGTGAGTAAGTCCTCTGGCTGAGCTTACCTAGCTCTCATAAGCCACACTCATAAACAAGCCGTTAAATAATAAAATCATAAAATTAATTTAATGGATAAATGAATGAAAAACTTACAAAACAAAACTCCAGACTAGCCAACTACTTGTTGGCAGCCATTTGCAATCACCTGGATTGACTACATATAAGTACCCCCTAGGGGCAAAATCAAACACTAATACAGGTAAGAACTCTATACAAAGCAAGGTACTCAAAATATAAACAAAAACACAAAAAGTAAACAACTGCATGATGCCTTGCTTAACAAAAGTAAACAAACAAACAAAATCAAAACAAACTTAACTAAACTATACAAAAACAAATATGGCTAGTCTATAAAATGTTTAGGCCTATGTCCCAATGGACCAAACTCTTAATTGTTATACAAAATTTGAATAAATTACTAATAGGATTTACATCAAAATAACTTAGAAAAATAAATTATATAAAATTAAATAATTCTGAAATTCGTACTCTCCAACACTCCCCCTCGAATGAATGAACATATTTAATCCGAATTAGGGTCAGGCACGTAACGAACGAATATATACGAACACAAGTACCGAATTCGCTCGCCCGCAAGCCACTTTGTAAACACATCCGCAACATTCATCACGCCCGACACTTTTTCTTAATTTAAACAATTTATCGGCGTACCATTCCTTAAGCCAATGGTATTTAACCCGAATGTGCTTGGTTTTACTGTTTTCAACTTCATTTTGTGTAAATTGAATTGCGGCGGATGCGTCAACATAGATGGTTGGAATAGAGGTTGAATTAAAAATAACACAATTTTCGAAGATGCAGGATATCCAATAGGCTTCTTTCACACAGTCCACCATGGTGACATACTCTGCTTCCATGGTGCTGGTCGCAATCTTCGTCTGCTTACGGCATTGCCATAAAATGGGCACTGTGCCCAACAATAGCACGTATCCTCCAAAACTGAGCGATGTTTCCTCACAATTTGCCCAGGATGCATCGGAATATGCCCAAAGCTCATCACTTTTGCAAGCAGACAGATCAATACAATATTCAGCCGTATTGATAGCGTATTGGAGCACCTGCAACAACGATTTGACATTTGCTTCAGAGTGACAGCCGGAATATTGCGATAAAGCTATAACCGAGTACGCTATATCCGGTCTAGTCCTCGATGCTAAAAATAAAAGTGAACCTATTAGTGAACGGTATGGAAAATCATTAATCTCTCTTTGTTTACGCTTTAACAATAATGTACCTACTTGTACCGGAGATTTAATTAAATTATTACGTTTCATACCGTATTGTATAGCCAATTTTTCGATGTAAGGGGCTTGTGACACCAGTGTACGACCTTCGACATTCAAAAACTCAACTCCTAAGAGACTCTTGATTTCGCCCAAGTCCACAATTTCGAAGTTCTTCATTATTTTCTTCAAAACTTCGTCCTTGGTTTTTCGATCTTCGGCAAAAATCACCAGGTCGTCCACATAAACCAAAATAACAGCTTTCAGTCCGTAGGTATATGCACAATTGCAACCCGGAATTTTTCTAAAATCCAATTGCAACAATGTGGTATCTAACATCTGGTACCACATGCGTCCACTCTGATGTAATCCATAGAGAGCACGTTGAAGAAACCAGACTGAATTGCAATTATTAGCTGTTGCTCCTTTTGGTATCTTGATGTATGTTGATTTGTCCAAACTACCGTACAGGTAAGCCGCCTTCACATCTACGTGTGCGTGCATCCAACCTCGTAAAATAACCAGCATGCAAAAGAAAATCTGATCAGGATGAAGCTCACTACAGGACTATATACTTCGTCATAATCCAATCCACTGGTCTGACGAAAACCCTGAGCTACTAATCGAGCGCGGAATTTAGTTGTATTTCCTAATGGGTCCTTCTTCTCCTTAAGTACCCATTTAGTTCCCAAAATTTTCTGATCAACTGGTTTGGGAACCTCGACATAAACTTCACGCTTTTCGAAGGTTTTTAATTCTTCATTTATAGCTTCTTCCCATTCGAGCTTATTTGATGAATTCATAGCTTCTTCATAAGTCATTGGCTTCTTCGGT
>AFFK01018251.1:0-12361 GCA_000239455.1 Strigamia maritima
GGAAAACGCACAGTCGACACCTTTCGATATCAACCCTTAATAACCATATCAGCAATTTGTTTCATATCTTTCTAACCTATCTTTTACAAATGAATTTCGGTTCCATTTGTACCTTAACATTGATAATTTTAATTTTAAATATAAATTAGTAATGTAGTCCTGAACTAATAAGTTTAATCGACGGGGATGGATACTACACTCGCGGGAATGTCAGTATCCATCTCAGATCGCTAGCTATAGGGATCATGGATATCTTCTTGCTCAGTGGAACAGGAAAATATCCGTTGCAATTTCCCGAAACAAAATTGCAACCACGATCTCGGTAGAACCTCCACGTGTGACGATCCTTTCTCCGAGGACATTGTCTGGCGACAGTGACCACGAGGAGAGGGCATTTACACACAGAATCTGACTTTCTTAGTCGTCACAAGGTTTGGGCTGACCGAGTCAGGTGACGCGGGTCCCAGACAGACAACAGCCGAGGATACGGTGATTTCACCGTATCAGTCGACAATGAGACATAACGATACTATAAATACTGGAGAATGAGCATAGATGAGTGTTACTTGGCGATCAGCATTGCCTAAGTCATCGTTCCGCATCGTAACATGCGTTCAGGAATCATTATTACAACCGAGAGTAGAGTGGTCAATAACTGTCAAGTCCCACTAAAACCACTCGCCAATGTGTCAATATATGTGCTTAGGTTGAAATGTATATTCGCGGTACATAGGCTTCCGTGACATAAATGCCACGACTACTACGGTCTTTACGGTTTTGCACCAGCCGGCTTGTAGCAACAAAGCTTTTTGTATCACATAAATGCAAGTAACTGTCAGCAACATATAAATATATCTTTAAGTAACTTTAGGGGCCCGGAACTGAGCTCTACACGGACTTATATAGTGGACATTCCCCAGGAGGTCGGACTGTGTCCAATGGGACCGCAGTACGACTCATGGGAACATCCACTATGGGGAGAAATGGGTCACAGGGGTGATCAATTTCCCCTCTACATACCGACGAGAATAAGTATCGTGGTCGACAGACCACAGTAAATGCCTATCTCCAGATAACTTCCCATGTTAGAATGATAATATATATTATCATTCGCCATAATTCATAAAATGAACACACTTATGAAATATTTACTGGTCAAATATTATTAAGCTAAGCATGAAACCAAAACTAGGCAACATAAATAGATTTTATTTGAATATGGCGCGACATAATAATCCGCGCCATCTAGTGGTAGAATAATAAGGTAATTGCCGAGATTCGACCGTCACACAGTGCTTCCATTTGTCCTTTGACAGTGGAATTTTGTTTCATTGTTGGGGGTTGTTGTGCGGTGTGTTGTGACTTGGGGCTGTTGGACCTAAGATGAGTTCTAGTGGAAAACCAGAGCGAGGCGGGCTGATGCGGACGCCACCTAGGGAGCACCAGAGGAATCCCAAGAACACGACGGTTATTAGTAAATCAAACAAGAGAGTTTGCGAATCTGAAAGCCCAGGAAGCGAATTCGAGAAACCAGAGATGACGACACATGATTTATGGCTTGCGATGCTGAACGAAATGAGGAGTGGAATGGAACAAATTTGTAAACGATTGGACAGCATTGAATCCCACGAAGAGAAGTGGAGGGAATTATCGGAAAAAAGGTTACAGGATATTGAAGCTACGGAAGTCGTGCAAAATGAAAAATTTGAAATTATCCGCGGTGAAATGACAGAACAGAATCGCAGACTAGTGTATTTAGAAAATAAACTGCGCAGCAAGAATTTAGTTATAAAGGGAATTGAGGAAAAAGAGAAAGAGGATGTAGAGGCTGCAGTTAAGGATTTGGTAACAAAGAGGATGGGACTAGAGACGGTCAGCATTGCTAGTGCGTTTAGATTAGGGAGAAAGAATAAATGGCCGCGACTAATATTAGTGAAAATGGATAAAGAAAAGGAACAGAACATTATTCTGAGACAGCGTAGTAAACTAAAGGGGACTAAAATATTTATTGATGAGGACTATTCGCAAGATATGGGAAAATTGAGACATCGTTTGTTCCAGGAAGCAAAACAACTTCGGGAAAGAGGAAAGGTGGCCTTTGTGCGGCACGACGTGCTGATTGTGGATGAAAAGAGATTTACTTGGTGTCAGGAGATGGAGGAGTTCGTGACGCGAGACCGGATTAGGGGTGGTCAATTGTTGAGCGAGACTGGGAATGAGCAGGTCGGGAGCGAGGATGGGATGAATATCTCAAAAAACGATTAAGGGGAGGCAACCGGAACTATTTTACGATTGAGAGGAGGGGCAGATGGAGCGATGGTTTCGGTTGGCAGAATTATTTGTTGGAATGTGGCTGGTGTGTTTTCCAAAAATAGGGAATTTTGGACCTTTGTTCTGTCCCATGACATCATTATCCTGCTTGAGACGTGGATAGAACGGAAGTCGGAACGCTCCTTTATGGCGAGATTGTCTACGAAGTTTGAGTGGATTACGTTACCGGCGACCCGGAGTCACATGAAGGGACGGGCCAAGGGTGGGCAACTGGTGGGGATTCGGAAAGAAGGAGGAGTTGTTTGGCGTTTTGCAGTTTGGAAGTATGGAATTATCATCTATATTAAACATTTGGATAAAAGACCGGACGACATTATCGTTTCGGCTTATTGCTGCAAGGGACTCAATACTCTTGGTGAGGAATTGGCTAATGTTCTGGACGAGGCTACCCGAACTGGGGCACAGTTTTTGTTGATTGGTGATTTTAATGCACGAATTGGACTCGAGAATGTAACTACCGATGAGGAGGATGCTATCACACGTAAATCGGAGGATGAAGTGCTGAACTTTGAGGGGAAAAAGTTGTTGACTTTCTGTGATAATAATGCATTGAAGATATTAAATGGCTGTTGTAGAGGAGATTACACGGGAAAATTTACCTTTATTGGGGCATTGGGTGCCTCAGTGATTGACTATGCAATAGTGAAGGAGGACAATCCAGACATGAGTTTAGACGTTTTGGCTAGAACGGAATCAGATCATTTACCACTTGTTGTTACGTTGGACTGGTCTTTTGTGTTGCAACCAAATTCTGTATCGATTCCTCGAGAGCGGTGGTGCTGGGATAAGACTGTTAATGTTGCCTTTTCTAGGGATTTGGACCGGGAATTGCAAAGGTTTATTGTTAACGACAGTGTGGATTTAAGCACTTTAGTGGTTGGTCTGAATTAGCGGATACAGAGTGCTGCGAAGACTGCTGGAGTGAAACGATCGAGTACGAGGAAGGTTGGTGTACATTGGTTTGACAGGGAATGCAAGGAAGAAAAGAGGAAGGTTAGACGTTGTCTTTATAAATTCCGAAGATCCCGCGAGGAGGTAGATAGGTTAGTTTATATTGCGGCGAGGAAGGCGTTACGTCTATTGTATTATAAGAAGAAGAAAGAACGGGAAGACGACACGTGGAATAGGATTAGAAATTGCAAGAACACAACTGATTTTTGGAGGGTTGTTAACAACTATCGGAAAGGAAAGAACCGCAAGGGACAAGATATTGCTCTGGACGCATGGAAGCAGCATTTTAAGATACTGTTGAACGGGACTGATTCGATGAGCGATGATGTGAATCCACATCAAGAAATTGATGACCTGTTGTTTAACTCAGTGGATATATTGGATCGGGAGTTTGACGAGCAAGAGCTCAATAAAGCAATCAATAAATTGAAAGGTGGGAAATCTCCAGGAATCGACATGGTGATTAATGAGTTCTACAAGGCAATGTCGCGATCTGCGCGGTCAATCGTATTGAAGACTTTGAATGTGATTTGGCGAACGCAAACTTGTCCAAGAGAATGGAGAATTGGAGTTATTATCCCGATTTATAAAGCCGGGGAAGAGGCAGACACTAACAATTACCGGGGTATCACCTTGCTAAACACGTTATACAAGATTATGACTACAATGATGACAGCTAGAATCCAGGAGTGGGCGGAACAGGAAGGAATAATTACAGAAAACCAAGCGGGGTTCCGAAAGGGTTATGGGACCCGAGATAATTTGTTCACCTTAAATACGTTGATTAATAGTAGGAATAGAAAGCGAGGAGGGAAGCTTTTTGCATGTTTTATCGATTTCAAAGCTGCTTTCGATAAGATTAGTATAGGACGGTTGTTCGAAAAGTTATGGCAGATGGGTGTACGTGGACGAATGTTTGCTATGTTAAAGTCAATCTATGGTAGGACAGGGAACATTGTTATGACCGGTTTGGGCTCTTCGGATATTTTCTGGACTACAGAGGGGGTGCGGCAGGGTTGCCCCCTGAGCCCAGTGCTCTTCAGCCTTTACATCAACGATTTGGAGGAAAATTGGACCAAACGTAACATCGGTGGTGCTGTGATGGGGAAGAGCAAGATCTTTGCACTGAAATTTGCGGATGATATCGTGACTTTTGCGGTGGATAGGGAAGGACTAACCGAAATGTTATTGGACCTGGAACGATATACGCAGAAGAATTCCCTAGTGTTAAACGTACAGAAGTCAAAAATTATGATCTTCCGTCGGGGTGGTAGGCGTGCGGCCGCAGAGCACTGGTCTTTTGTTGGCCAGCCGATTGAGGTGGTGAACAAGTACAAATACCTTGGATTTTGGTTCTCGACAAAGAATGCGTTTAGACATCATTTGACAACTACTCGTGGGAAGGCGCAAAAGATTGTTAATGCTTCTTGGAGTATTATCCGAAGATCAGTGATGCAGACAATGAAACATAAGATTTCACTGTTCCAATCATTACTGCTCCCGGTGTTAATGTACGGTGTGGAAATTTGGGGAAATAGGAGGCGCGAAGAAATCGAGATTGTGAACGGGAAATTTATGAAGATGATCCTTGGACTCAATTTTAACACCCCTGACTATTTGTGGGCAATGGAGTTGGGCCGGAATGACTTGGAGTGTGTAGCAATGAAGCGAGTTTTTAAGTATGTTTTGCATATTTTGAAAATAGATGAAAAACGATGGCCACTAATCTGTTTGAAAGAAATGATGAATCCGAATTGCAACCCGAAATTTATATAGTGGGCAGACTTTGAGAAGATGGTGAATAACGTCGGTAGTTGTGAGCTGGTCGCCGCCATGAGACAGAACCAGGTGGAGAACATTGTTTTTTGGATGGAAGATGCGTTGAGCACGTTGATCGAGCAAGGTCTTCAAAGGCGTTGGCGGCGGATAGACGACTCCACCTTTTGCCCTTACTATCGAAGGATTAAACAGAATTTTTTGGAGGCGGAGTATTTGCGTGATCTGCGTACTTCTACCATAAATCGTGAGATGTGGACAAGAATACGATGCGGGAACGAGCATAGAGGGGAGAAGAAGTGGTTGGCGGAGAAAGATCAACTTTGCCGGCTGTGCGGGCGAGAGGTCGAGACCTTGGATCATATTTTTATGCGATGCCCGTTTCTGAGGACAACGCGTGAGTTTTCAAATAAATGGCGTAATTGGGAGGTTTGTTTGGCGGGTTGTGTGGAGACGGAGCTTCTTGACCTAATGTTTACCTTTAAGTTCCGGTGTGCGGCTATGCGTGCCGGCGAGTCGTAATTGATCTTTGATGAAATTTGGTTTTGTTTTTTTTATTATGTTTTGAGTAGTTGTTTACGCTGTAATGGGGATTTTTGATTTGTCTTTTGTTTATTTTTCCTACCCCCCTTCCAAAATGTACAATATATATAAAATATATAAAAAAAAAAAAAAAAAAAAAAATAAAAAAAAGATAAAAGTCTGAAGTTAATATAACCAGTAAAACCACAAAAATTAAATTAATGTAAGCACATATAAAGCGTGTCATTCCGCGTTTCAATTGAAAGTAGAGAATATGAAGAGTCAATTATTGTTGCAAAGCTCATAAAAATACCTATCGTTATTGTTTTTCTTGGTTTCTGACATGTTTGTGTTTTGACTATAGTACTTAAAAGATTTACAACATGAGATATTTACAGCTAAAATTGCTAAAATGCAATTATCCATTATTAAAATGCAGTGTCAAAATTATTAAATGTACATTCACCTGTAAAAATGCCAAGTTTAAAATTTTTCATGAATACATTACATAATAAATGCATAGGGCCCCATAAATCTCTACAAAGAGGGACCCATTGCTTAATTTCTGCAAGCTTTCAGATTGTTTAGAAATTTGTATATTTTGTATTTTTTTATTTGTGAAAGTGCATTTTTTATTTCTGAAACTGTATTTTCTATTTGTGAAAATGTATTGAAAATGTATCTGTGAAAATGTATTAAAAATGTATTTGTGAAAATGTATTTGAAAATGTATTGAAAATGCATTTGTAAAAATGGTTTTGAAACTGCATTTTTTAATATAGTAACTGCATTTTTTAATATAGTAACTGCATTTTTTAATATAGTAACTGCGGTTTTTAATATGGTAACTGCGTTTTTAATATGGAAACTGCATTTTAATGATGGATGTTTGCATTTTAGCAATTGACAAAAGCTGTAAATATCTGATATTGTAAACCCTTTCCCTTTAAGTAATATTGACAAAACACATGTCAGAAACCAAGAAAAATAATAACCGGATATTTTCATGAGTGTTGCAACAATAATTGACTCTTCATATTCTCTACTTTCAATTGAAACGTGGAATGACACTGTTTATATGTGTTTACATTTTTAATTTCGTTTTTAATTATATTAACTTCAGACTTTTATCTTGCAATACATTGCAAGCACTATTTTTTACTTTGAAAAGTAATGAAAATCACTTTTTTTTATTACAAAAATGTGAAAAACAGCGGTAAAAGTGCCCTTAACTGTGCTAGTCTAGGTTAGGGCGGTTTGAATGTAGTTGATGTATATTTTATGTATATTTTATGTGTATTTTTGTCATTATTGTTATTTGTGATTTGTGTGTATTTTTATGAGATTGTTAACTTGAAATAGTAGAGGGAGGGTTTTAGTTTCATCATCCGGGTAGAGATCAATCCAAATAAAAGGTAGAGGTATAGATATAGGAGGTGGATAACCAAGAGTAGTCAAGGAGTAGTTAGTTGAGAACTTGAGCTCAGAAAATCAGAAAATCAGAAAATCTTGTTTCTCATTTGATCTATTGCACTTAAAATTTAATATTTTGGAATTCACCCATTCGATTTATTTTGTTCTAAAACCTGGCCCTTGACCCTTGGGTCACTTTCCCTTATTTCTTTCTCCTTATCTCTACATCTCTACACTTCTGTGCTAAACATTGCCAGATGGTCAAACTCTATTTTAATTTCACATTACTAAGGAGCCCACAAAATAATAATATCAAATAATTCACTGAATAAAACAACTACTTCTAACATCACAATTTTAATAGGGCATCCCAACTAACACTTTTCACATAATTTTTCAATGTTTATTTTACCTGATTTATCCAATTTTTTTTTAATCAAGCTTTTCTGTGATACTCAATTATGATCAATTATGGTTAGAACTAGGGCGGTATCTGATCACCTTCGAACCTCTAACTTTCGTTCTTGATTAATGAAAACATTCTTGGCAAATGCTTTCGCAGTAGGGGCAGCAATGTTTGTACTGTAAAAAAGGACAGGAATATATACTGTAAATGGATGGTTTTTAGGATTTTTAAGTGCCATCTCTTCACTTTTATCATCTAATAAAGACATTAATGCATTTTTATCAACATTGTATTTGATTAGTATTTCATTCAATTGTGCATTGTACACCATTAATATAACAGTGGAGAAAACAAACCAAAAAAACATGAAAATTATTATAAAAAAAATCAACCAAAACGTCACAAAAATAAAAGCAAATCAACCAAAAAATTAGGAAAATAAAAGCAAATCAAAAATCAAACAATTGTATTGTGCCACTTCATTATATGTAGTTCATACTCAGCAATATGAATAATTTTTTTGTGTGTTTATTTCGGGATAATGTTTGCTGCTTTCCTTGTGGAAAAATCGAATAGATTAAAAATTGGCCTGTTAAGCAATTAAAAAGAAGATGAGTTATTTTTTTTTATTTTTATGTTTGAATTTGGAAAATATTTCACCAAATTCAAAAATTTTTAGATAAAATTTTGCATATTTTGCTATTTAAATTGCATAAATTGGAAATATTTTATCAGATTTTATCGTTTCAGCACCTTTTTGGTGAAACAATCCACCGGATCACAGATCCAATAAAATTTAAAAAAAAATATCCAAAAAATTGCAAAAAATTCTCCAAACAAATTCAAAAAAATTTTCCCAAAAAGTAAAAAAACAACATAAACACTAATTTTTATTCGCCCAAAAACGTGTTGGAATGCGTATAAGCAAAACTTCATTTTTGTTTGTGTGGCAATAAGCGCGAAAAACTGCTAAAAGACAGGTTGGGCACGCGCAAATGCTATATTCATGCTTATTCATAATCGCCAAACGACGGTCGGCCAAACGACGGTCGGCCAAACGACGGTCGGCCAAACGACGGTCGGCCAAAACGACGGTCGGCCAAACGACGGTCGGCCAAACGACGGTCGGCCAAACGACGGTCGGCCAAACGACGGTCGGCCAAATGACGGTCGGCCAAATAGTGTCGCCCAGACGGCTGTCAACCAAACGCCAGTCGACCAGATGCATGTGATCACTGTGTCAACCAGATGACTGTCGACCAAACGACAGTCGACCAAATGGCCAGTTGACCAAACGACTGTCGACCAGATGCCTACATCTCTAGCCAACGACACATGTTTCGCCAGGACAAAGCCTTAGTAACTTTGCAAGTTAAGCAACTCGACCAACGCGATATAACCGAAGACCCAACCCTAATAACCGAAGAACCCTAGACAACAGACCAACCACCCGGATTCAGACTAAACCAGAATAACTTCTAGTTTAGCATCCAATCGTGACCGAACCGAATTCAGGACCCGTGATAATAATTTATCGCATCAACTCGTATCAACAATAGATCGATATAAATCTCGATCCTATCTGTGTAAAATCAGACTCAGTCTAATAAAGAATTACATTTACTTTATATCACTCGCATTGCTATTTAATTTCTCATTAATCGCTACCAACAGGAAAATAAAGGTTATGACACTATGATGGTATACTAAAACTAACAGAACGAAATTTAGTATAAATTAAATAATTTTATGCTATCTCGGTGACGATCTGACTTTTCCCAAAGTGCTATTTACACTTTACAATGGGGTCAAGACAATAAATCATAAGAACACGTGGATTTTCTTTGCTAGAAAAACCTCCACTTGTCACAGGGACAAGAAACCATAAAAATACAAACACTTGCAAAACACTGAACCGGGATTTTCGTAGAGTAAATAATCAAGAAAAACAAGAAATTTCTCAAATCATAACATTTATTCTGGATCATTGCAATTTACAATAATCCGACCTTGACTAGATCGAAATATCACATAACAAATCGTATAGAGACAAAACACTTGAAAATATATCGAAACTATAAGTTAATCTAATAACCAGGAAACTGGTGATAAACTAGTAAAACTTTAACTATCATACAGAGGCTTTTAACTTAATAAAATATATTAAAAAAACAATAATATTACGAATCTTCTGATGTTTCCTAGCGCTTTTTCGGTTCCTAATTGGGGTAATGCACTATCAAATCCTGCTAATATCGGCGTTCATCGGTCGGATGATCGTCACAAATTAGCGATACCACGTGGTACCTGTAGGCATAAGTAAACCAAAACATGTGTGTACAATGTGTTTTACACACAAGTCATGTGTATAACACAGGTGCAGGTCTTTCTAAAGTACCCGTACCTTAAGTTATTTTTTGTTTAGTTTGTGTAGTTAGTTGTTAGTGCATACGATCCGTATGCCTTCACGGGTCACGTGATTGGTCAACGAGGTCTTGACCAATCAGGTGACAATCTTGCATGTATATATACTGTTGTTATGTTTTGAATAAAGCACTTGTTACTTGTTACACAGTCAACCCCGTTTACTAATACTACATGGTGGCAGCGGTAAAAAAATACTTACCAAATAATTGTTTGAACATTTCCGGAGTTATATTCGTAACGGAAAATTCACCCGTTTTTATATCCGATTTCGTAACATTATTCATCGTTTATAATGGAAATCCCCTTTCCCGAGAAATTTGTATTTTCGGACGTATCCACTTGGCCGCAATGGCGAAAAAGATTTATGAGATATCGCGACGTCGCAAATTTGGACGAAAAAACGGACGCCAAACAAGTCAGCGGACTTCTTTACTGCATGGGCGACAAGGCCGAAGAAGTTTTAACGAAATTAAAACTAACGACCGATCAGCTGAAAAATTTCGAAGCAGTTTTAGGTGCGTTTGACAAACATTTCGTCGCCAAGAGGAATTTAATTTACGAGAGGGCACACTTTCATCAACGCGTGCAATTAGAAAATGAATCAGTCGACGATTTCATTACGTCACTATTTACTATGGTGGAGATTTGCGAACTTTCAAAAATCGACAACATACAGGACACCCTAATTTGCGATCGCATTGCCATGGGCATACGAAATCGACAGTTGTGCGAAAAGATGCAAATGATAGAAAACCTCACCTTAACTAAAGCCATCGACATGGCTCGACAGAGTGAACAGGTGCGTCGACAGCAAGCCGACCTCAAACCCCATCCCGAAATTACCGTGACGCCAAAAATCGAAGTGGATCGCGTGTAAACCGATAGAACGGAACATAGGGACCGCGGCAAAAGAAAACCATTTAGGAAACCCGCCACACCGAGTAGCGACGAGCCTTGCCGAAACTGCGGGCACGAAAAACACTTTACACCACGATGTCCGGCGATAAATTCAGTGTGCGCCAACTGTAAAAAGAAGGGGCACTACTCACGGATGTGTAGATCAGCGAAACAGGCAGAAATTGACCACATTCAGGACGACGACCTTTCGGATCTGAACTTCATAGGATCAATTTGCGTCAATTCAATCCGAAAAACATCGAAATGGGCCGCCTCCGTTGAAATCCAAAACGTACGACTATCATTTCGAGTAGACGACGGGGGCCGATGTCACATGTATCCCCTTATCAACCTTTCGGGAATACTTTCCATCCATCGGCCTACGGAAGCCGACGCGCGTCTTGCACAGCGCCGATCAGGGACAACTCGAAACAATAGGCAGTTTTTGGGAGAAAATCGTATACAGAGGAAACAGGCAACTAACGGAAATTTTCGTAGTAAAGAATTTGAGTCAGCCTTTGCTCGACGGCAACACATGCGAAAATTTGAAAATCGTTCGGCTCATCGGCGAAGTATCGGAACAAGAGAAGAAAAAAAACTCCGACGATATCACATTCGCTAGTACACCCGATTATCGAATTTCCAAAACTATTCGGAGGTCTTGGTCGTGTTAAAATACCGTATAAAATTCGCATGAAAGATGGGGCCACTCCACACGCCCTCACAACACCTCGACGCGCACCTATTCCTATGTTACCGGAAATTAAAAAAACTTGGACAAAATGCTCTTACTCGGGGTGATCGTGCCTGTAGACGAACCAACGGACTGGTGCTGTGGGCTAGTTACAGTCCCAAAACCAGACGGCAGTATTCGCATGTGCGTAGATTACGTACCACTTAACCTCTTTATTAAACGTGAAACTTATCCGATGCCAAACACCGAAAGTTTGTTCGGACACCTCGGAAACGCAAAATATTTTTCAAAACTTGACGCCAACAATGGATTCTGGCAGTGCGAACTCGACGAAGAATCCCAACTTTTGACAACTTTTATTACACCTTTTGGCCGATATAAATTCACACGGCTCCCTTCGGTATTGTTGCCGCTCCTGAAGGTTTTTCAAAAAGGATGATGGGTATTTTGACAGGTTTAGACGGAATTCAGTGCAATATCGATGATATTTTAATTTACGGGAATACGATCGACGAGCATGATACTCGACTTCGGGCCGTGTTAAAAAGACTAGAGGAAAATAACGTTACGATGAATAAGGAAAAATGTGTTTGGAGCTACGAAAATTAAATTCTTAGGTCATATCATCGATCACAACGGAATACACATAGACAACGAGAAGATCGAAGCGGTTTCAAAAATGGCGCCGCCACAAACAAAATCAGAACTTCGAAGTTTTTTGGGCACTATTAATTATCTTGGCCGTTTTATCCCGCATCTCGCTACGATAGCTCACCCCTTGAACGAATTACTTTGCTAAAAAAATGAATATTCATGGGGACTCGCACAAGAAAAATCGTTTACCGAATTAAAAATTGCCCTATCAGCTCGGCCGACCCTCGCGTGGTTTGATCCAACAAAAGAAACGGCAATCTCAGCAGATGCATCGAGTTATGGCGTTGGCG
>AFFK01018252.1:0-32673 GCA_000239455.1 Strigamia maritima
AACTCTTGTTACGGTATCTATGTTATCGTATTGTCTTGTTAGCGACACTCTGGTCAGATGGCCCGAGTATTAATCATCATCTGTCTGGGACGCATTGTCATTCGGCAATGCCAGCCCAAACCTTGTGACGAATACAGCCAAAAGTCAACCGTTAGTCGGATCGACCTCCCACTCCAAATCCTGTTAGAACCACTCCAGACCAACCAGGAATGACTGATAGAGATCCAGACCTAGGCATACTCCAGATTAACCCCGTACATTTATATCATTATACTCTGTTCGATAGTATATTATTCCTGGCTTTAGATTTGTATAAGTAATTGTTAGTCAGTGCTCTGTTAATAAATGCAGATTGTCATGTTTTGATAAGTTATGTGTATATTTTTCCCTCTGAGTTTCCGTACATTTTCACACACTGAGTTATCACTTCCGTATCTCGCGTAGTTGGTAGTGATTTAGTCGGTATTTCGAGGTTATTACCGCTTGGTAATTTCCCCGAATATCGGATCGTCACAAACAGAGATGGGATAACATTTACTAAGTTTACAAGAACACGCTTTTCTGAAAAATGACGTCATCATTCATCAAGTGGAAAAGTGGAAACTAGAGTGAATACTCCATTTTTTACTTTTCCACTTGAGAAATAATGACGTCATTTTCCAAAAAAGCGTGTGCATGTAACTAGAGTAACTGATAACTCCAGTTGTATTCCGAGTTACAAGAGAATGAAGAAGAGTTATGGGTGCCAGGATTATCTGAGAGCAGAGAATTACACGGAAAAGCAAAAGGCTACTTGGACTAAGCTGAGATGTGGCGAAATAACCAAGAGTGATAAGAAGTGGGTGCCGGCAGAATATCAAAGATGCCGACTGCGTAATGCGGTTGAAGAGACATTGCTGCATATAATCGGATGTCCAAAGGGGATGGTGTCAAATGAGTGGGCGTCCCGAAGGAAGGAAATGAGGGAAGAGGACTGCTGCGAGGTGCTGAGTAGGGACTTGGACTTGAAACTGGTGGAGCATGTTATTAAATTTGAAAAGAAAGGGAGGAGAAGAGAGGGCAAAGCGGAAAATAACTGAAGTGTCTCACAGTACTTATATCGTTTTTGTGTTTTTTTGGAATAGTGTAATGTGTTTCAAATGTACCCCCCCTTTCAAAGAAACAAGTTTCAAATGAGATAAATAATTTATTATTGTTATTATTGTTTGCCCGGTCTGAGTTCCAGGTTGATTTTAAATTCCCTGTTTTCCGAGGTAAACTGGAGGCTTTTTATCTTTTGGCAACCTTTTTACAAAGTAGGTCTTGCAACCAACTCTTTAATTTGTGTATTTGACCGAATGTGGTGAGTGCAGGCTCCCCTTGTCTTGTACTCATACAGGGCCATATTCAAGCCAGGGCTTTCCCATATTACGACAGTATTTGCGTCTTTCAAACGCACTAGTTACCACTTCCAGATACTAGTCTATTATAAATGTTTGTTTAAAATAAAGTCAGCTTGCCGCAGGCGTTAGACTAGCTCAGGGATTAAATAACTTTGAACTAGATTTGCTTTGAACTGCATAGGTTAAAAAACAGTTTCAAAAATACTAGTTTAGAATAACGTCATTATCCAAAGTAGTATTTTCAAAGATATTTCACTATTCCAGTTTGAAGCAAATACAGATTCCATATTTTTGAAGCTAATCAGCTGTCTTATATGCTACACGTATGCCTTCACTAGGACAAATGTTACTAAAAAATAAAGTTCTGGAAAATTAATTAGAAAATAATTTTCCACTTAATAAATCAGATGGCTCTACCTCTCCTTGTAAGTTCTAGAACATTCAAAATGGCGGTGCCCAGAACAAACATGCTGCTCAACCTTTTAGGTTAATATATATTCTAAATTTGAAGCACAAACATGTTTTTTTACATTTCTTGTAAGATGTAACATTAATCATGACATTTTCAAAAAAATCCCGGTGAAAATAGGTAAATTTTGTATAAATTGACAACTACTTACTGGACGGAAATTTGCATTTGGCGTGGCCGCAAAAAGTGCATCCAGGTTGACCACGACGAACGACACTCTCGGTTCACATAATATTTGTCAAATTTTTACAAATTTTACCTATTTTCACCGGCATTTCTTTGTAAATGTCAAGATTGTCTGCAAAAAAACAGATGTTTGCGCTTCGAATTTAGAAGATATTTAGTTTAGAATTCGAATTGTCGATCTATCGTATTCTGCCGCCATGTTGGTTTGGAATGAATGTTCCACTTTTAACAAATGTTCTAGCAAACCATTCAAGACAATAATGTTC
Organism: Strigamia maritima; assembly: GCA_000239455.1. Taxonomy (NCBI): domain Eukaryota; kingdom Metazoa; phylum Arthropoda; class Chilopoda; order Geophilomorpha; family Linotaeniidae; genus Strigamia; species Strigamia maritima. The sequence continues at coordinate 2,304 of AFFK01018252.1, forward strand.
CAGAACTTTTAACTGGAAAATTCGTTTTCTAGAAAATTAAGTAATGGAGCCAACATTTTTCTAGAAAATAATTTTCCAGAACTTTATTTTCCTGGAACATTTGTCCTAGTGGAGGCGTAGCAATAGAGATTAATTAGTAACAAGTATTAAGAGTTGTTTTATTGAAATACTGTAGAAAAAAAAGTTATGCAAATTATAAAAATATCAGTTTTTTATATCTGGGCAATAAATTATGGTTTTTTTCGAAATTGGGTATTCATTCTAGGTATTTCGAGCTACCCCATGGGTTTTGGTCAAATCGTGGAGAGTCAGAATCAAATAGGGCACGAAAATATCAAGGTCAAATTGTCTCATCGTGTGGCCCTCGCTGTGTGCTGTACGGTACTCATTTTGATAATAATTTTCCTGCCTCCGACCTCCCCATTAACATAATGCGCTTTAGACAAATTGCAGATTGTTGATAAGCGCTTCTCACAATAACTATATTGTAGCTCCCTGATGGGTCGCAGTTGGAGCAACTTCGATTGTCGACCTTGTTAATTAGAGCAAGTATGTGGGCAATGTGTCGCAATAGACCACAACTAGTATGCATTCTTTATTAAAATGTACAGAAAATTAAATGTTAGAAAATTACTTTAATAATTTGTCCTTCTTGAAACATTAATTCCTCGTCCATTGCATTAGGGTTTGGTGACATCGTTTGGGGATCATAATCGAATAGGGCACGAAAATATCGAGGTCGAATTGTCTCATTGTGGGGCCCTCGCCGTCTGCTGTACTCATTTTGACCATAATTTTCTTGCTTGCGACCTCCCCATTCACGGTCTTCATACGCTGCATGATCTCGCGACGATCGAGGTTCACCGTAATCAGACGGATGACGGCCCCGAGGTTCGTGATATCCTGGATGTCTTCTACCACCACGCCCGCCGTTACGACTCATGACATATTCTTCGTCAGAAAAATTGTCTATTGAATTGCGGCCTTCGCTAGCACTGTCCTTGGTAATTTCTGATGAAAACAAATACCGTATACAATAATATAAAAGCAACAAAAGTTGACTCCAGTAACTTCAAGTGGTTCAACGGAAATTAAGATCCGATTACATAGATACAAGTAGAAAAGATGTCATATTTCTATTTCTAGAAATTAAACTCCTAAACTTCTATTTCCATGCTCATCTCAGCTCATTAATAATAAAGCAGAAATAGGAAATGGACAAGAAAGATTGGCATAGATGTTGACATACATGCATAAGTAAACTACATACCTATGGATGGAATACTCATGTGCGCCATTGTTGTTCCCTGTTGAGGATAAATTTCTTTATCACTCAAATTTTCTTCAGGTTCAATAACTACTTGTCCATGGGAATCATAACGACGATATGGTTGCCTGTTGACATCCTCACGTCTGCGAACATCAATATGACCAGATGACCTGTCGTCGTGAGGCATGCGTGAAGACCGTGGTTCGCCTCTTGGAGGTCCTCGCCCACCTCTCATTTCGTGTGGCGGTCCATAATCACGCCCGCTTCTTTGCATCCTTTAACAATTAATTAGGACAAATTGAGAAAGGTGTTTTTCTGGCATTTAGTATAAAATTTAGATAACTTAACTTTAATTTGTTTTAAATGGCAAATTTGATACCGTATACAATTCCATCTAAAATCATAGTACTGTTCATGAGAAATAAGTTTGGTGATAACATGTTATACTGTATAGCTACTCTGGAATACTGAAGAAGACCAGTAAATGGTCGAAAGCGCTGGATGACCAATTATTGGTCATCAGTACTATGATTTTAGATGAAATTGAATATCAAATTGCCATTTAAAACAAATTATTGTTAATTGGATATGCATTGAAATAGATGTTTCATACATTATAACTTAACTTTCATATACTATAATTTAACTTTCATACATTATAACTTGAACTTTCATACATTATAACTTAACTTTCATACCTTATAACTTAACTTTCATACATTATAAATTAACTTTCATACATTATAACTTAACTTATGTACTACATCCCAATTCTTTGTCAGCTTGAGTTGCATTGTCAGTCAAACCTCGTTACAATAACACTACCAAACCACAAGTTTCAGTGGTTGTGCCATTGCAATGAGGTTTGGGTAACAATCGCTGCAACAATGTGGCAATTGTTGGTAATCGTACAATTCATCGTGAACAGAATGGGGGTGGGGTGCTTGACCCCTACATTTAATAGAATGCATTGTCATCGGCAACGGATCCAGTGCCAAGTTCCGGTTCAATTGAACGCCAAAAAATGTGTGAACTGGCCCTCCAGAGATTTGCATTCAAACAAACAAACATACATAAAAAAGTAAATTTAATGTAGTGTATTTAGAAATACCTTCCATCCCTTCCTCTCTCATCTCTTCCACGTCCACTACCTTCTCTTCTTGGAATCTTTTCATGACCATCTTTTGAATCGATTGCACGAGATGAAGTCCTTTGGTCTCTACGGTCCCTGCTTCCATTCTTCATGTCTTTGGTCTGCAATAAAAACAAATAAAATTTTCAACATACTTATAGTAATACGTATTACAATATGTTGTGACAGTCTCAAACCATAATTATAGTGAGATTTGCCACTAGGGTGCGCTGTTGCGTCTGTAGCGGCATATTCGAACTGTAGCAATAAAACTATAAATAACAGGGTAATAAATACGGCTCTTATTTATAGTATTACCCAAGTAGAGGTCAGTAAATATATAAATATATACATACATTGTGCTGACCATTCGCCCCGACATAGTGGATGGTGAAAAGAGTGGAATTTTTACATTCCACAACCTGCATTACCCATTGGCTGCTCTGCTATCTCCACATTCCATGAGGATTAGCAGGGTATATAATGCCATGTAAAACAGGAAGTAATGCTTCTGCATGAAGTGAACTTGACCATTGAATGTTGTTTGACCTGTGATATTGCCTATGATTTATTACTTTAGTGTTTAAAGTGTTATGTATTATATTTATTTAAGTGTATTATTTAAGTGTAGTGTATAACCTTTAAAGTAAATCTATGGTGCCTCAGGGCCTTGATCGGCCAGAAACTGAGGTATATATGAGGCAAATATGGGGCCAATATAATGATCTGTGCACCATGCACATTGGACATTGCATTATGGCCGCCGACATCGAGGAAGTCAACAGGCTGATCGAGCATGGCCAAACGGCCTACGGGCGACTGGGAAGGCCACTTGTCGGCGTGTGACAACTCGGGGACGCGACACAAGACCGGAACCGACAATAGGTGAGTAAGTCACTCTGTTTACTTTTCTCCCTCTCATGGCCCCGGGCCCCAATTTGAGATAACGCGTGGTGTAAGATGCCGAACGTGGTTTAAACCACTTAGGTCGCCATCGGCAATGGCGAGACCATTACACCTCTTTTTCTTTCCTATATGATTTCACTATTATTTCCATAGAAGTGGAATCATATTATCTGGAAAGATTACTTTTGTGTGACATACTTTTAAGTCAGCCACATTCCTGGTAATCGCCAGGACCCTCAGCCATTGTGTTAAGCCTAAGCACATGGAACCACATGGTAATGTAAAGTGTAATTTTATTTGCATTAAATGTTAATTTGTATTTACCTGAATAAATAATATTTAATAATAAAGTCAAACAAGTTTGCATAATTTATCTTGGTACATCTTTGGTGTTTTGTATTGTGTTTTATGCATAGTGGATCAGATGATATTGTTGACAATCCCTGATACAAAAGATAGCCCCCCATTAATCTTTACGCTGTACAATAAACACCCTCACAGTAAACCAATTATCCCCCATCAAAAATAGTTCACAAAAACAAAAATAATTTTCAGCTGACAAATTAAAAAATAATTTTAATAAATTAAGATTAAGATCTTGATTCCACATTGTCACACGTGGAGGTTCTACCGAGATAAAGGTTGCTTCGATTTGATATGTTTATTAAAGAATAAAAAATTCGAGTGGTTTAATTTTAAGAATGTTATTTTTCAGATTTTTTGTTTATTTGAAAATTTGGTGTTGTTTCTCTTTTAACAGGGTAACACATCAGATTGAAATATGAGGTTTCTTTATTTCAAATAAATGAATCCATTTCATTGATAGAAATAGGAAACTATTTTTATTTTTTAGAGTTCAGTGACCACTTTAAAACTGGCCCCTTTGACCCTAACTTTGGAATGTGCTCCACGTGTCAACCCGATTGCAGGTGGAGATAATTAGCTGTATCGATGTCCCCCTCATCTTTACAACTAGTTTAAAAGCTTAAAAGTAGTTCTTATTTTCACAACAAATGGAAATGAGAACTACACAAATGAAGTTATTTATTTTTTACCCCTTTCTTGAAAAATAAAGATGTGAAAATGAATAAAAACCTATTTCTTGTATTATCTTAAACAGGGAATAAAATCCAGATTGTGTTTTATTTTATTTGTAGAATCTGAATTCTTTTAGGAATTTAATTCTGGAAATGGAATGTGTAAGGGATTTGTTCTGTAAAAATTAAAGCAATCATCCACGCATGCGTACATTAAAAAATATGACTAATCACATTGCCTTTGTTAAACAAGATGCGTGTCGTGTGTGTTTATTAAGAAGACAAAAATACATAAAACATTAACAAATGGTAGCAGATAAGGTGGTTAAATCAATCCAAAACGGCAGAACAAGAGAAAAGCACGTGGAGGAGAATTAAGAGAAGTATAGAGGAAAAACTGCAGAGTTCAAACACGAGCAAGAATAGAGCATCTTGACGCATTTGAAGAGAACAACGACGATCAAAGCCAAGACGACTCACAAGACGAACTCGACTCACAAGGTGAACAAAACGAACTGATAGCAGTGGAAAACGACGAGGAAAACAGTGAAAGTGATTCAAGTGAAAATAACAGTGCAAAAAGTGAAACCATGATGGCGGACAGCAGTCACTTCGACGTAAAAGACCGTTTGACCCGGAAAAACTACTTCATATGGGAGTCAAGAGTGAAAGGACTACTTAAGGGTAAGGACGTCTGGATTAATATGATGGACGAGCAAGAGCCATACAAACCAACACAAGGGGAGGCAAATTATGATGCGCTTCAGAAGAAATGGCGCGAATGGATAAACAAAATTCCATCGCATACAATATAATCCTGAACACGATGACGTCTGAGTTAGTGGGCATCTACACCAAACACGAACATGCAAAAGAACTGTGGGAAGCTGTTAAAAAGGACATGGCGGACAAAACAGAGGAATTAAAAATTAAATACGGAAGCGATCTAACTACACTAAAAATGACTAAAAGCGAGAAAGTGGAAGAATACTTTGACCGTGCTGAATCATTGAACCAGAAGTGCGCTGAATTGGGTAAAAAGTTTGAAACTTACGAATTTAAACACTATCTCGTGGAAGGTGTCAGATCTGAATTTGAAGTCACGCTAAAAGCGATTCGTGCAAACAAGGCATTAACTGCAAATGAGATAAGAGAGATACTACGCCGGGAAGAAGATAGAAATGAAGAAGAGCATGAAAAACAAAAATCCAAGACAAGTGAATACGCCATGAAAGCTAAAGAGAGGAATTACAAAAATAAACCGAAATGCTATAAATGTGGAAAATTCGGCCACATATCGCGTGAATGCTACGGTGAGACCAAATGTTACAATTGTAACAATTTCGGACATTATGCAAAAGATTGTGAAAAACCAAAAAGTGAAAGTAAAGAGCACCATCGAGGAAGAGGACGAGGAAACTTTCGAGGCAGAGGTCGCGGACACTCAAGTGGAAAACAAGAAACTTCAATGATGGCCGAGGAAGTGGAGATGGCAATGGTAGCTGAATAAATCGAAATAGCGATGGTTTTAACAGAAAAAGAAAAGAAAATAACCAATAAAACTGACGAAATAGAAGAAATATCGGAGGCGACAGATGAAAAAAGTATGGAATCACTTTGGCTACTAGATTCAGGGTCGACTAGTCACATGACATCCAGAGAGGACTACTACAGTATGCTCGATGAAGGAGAAAAAAGGGAAATTAAAGTAGCGAAAAAAGGAAAACTGGTTGAATCGAGAGGGATAGGAGAAATAAAAATAACAGATAAAAAAAACAATGCAGTAAAATTCAAAGAAGTATTATTAGTGCCAGAGATTGGATCAAATCTATTATCAGCCGCAAAAATAGTTGATAACAATTTAAAGGTCACATTTGACAAGAAAAAGGCAGAAATAGTGAATAACAATGGAAAAGTGGTACTCATTGCAAAAAGAGAAGGAAATAAATTTATTGTTTGAGCCACAATAAAACCAGAAGACGAAAGCGCGATGAAAGCAACGGAAAGCGGAAAAATATGGCATGAATGGATGGGCCACTTGACTATGACTCTCTTTGAACTTAGTAAATTGCCATCCTCGGATGTGCGATCGATTCTTGCCCAATTCATTTTAACAACATTGATTGAGGATTAACACTCTTTGGTGCTGGTGGTTGTCATCTGAGTCGTGGCAGATTGAAGGGTTTAGTGGTCTGTTTTACAAATGGCTGGCTGGGACTAAACCGGCGTATATTAGCGTCTCGGTCAGTCGGCGGATTGTTCTACCTCCACGTGGTCCCCGCTGGGCAACGTTCCTCTTGTAGGTGTTTAGTAAATCCAACATGTGATGTCAGTCCAATTATGGCTGTGTTAATGTCAGAGATTGTCATAACACAGCTCTGAATTATTTTCTTTGTAACAAAGGCCCCTGTGTTATAATAATTGCCAATTAGGCATTTAAGTTATTGTCTGTAAATTTATTTTGGCAATTATTGATCATTAACAGTTATTTTGGTATTATTAATTTAGTTAATGGTCTTGGCTAGTTTACCAAATTGGTAGTTTTGTTTTCATGTCAAAACTGTATTTCCTGCACCAATTTGGTCCATTTGTTTGTCATTTCTCCTTTTAGAGAACTGCATGTCAAGTAATCTAGATGTATGACATCAGTTCTCTATTTTACAAAGCATTTCCATCACCTAGGTGATGAGTGGCTATTTTTAGCAATGACTTAATGCTTTTATTCAGCCCGAGACTACAATTTGTCCCGGGCCTTCTTTTTCCTGTCCAGGTTCAGCCAAGATGGCACCTGTGAAGTGCTCCTGCCAATAAACAAGTTGTTTTACATGTTTGGACCGTTTAAGAGTGAGTTTTCTCGAAATTACATGCATTAATTCACACTGGCATATAAGCAGTTTGTCTGCGGCCGCCGAGAGCCTTTACGCGGCCGAAGAAGTACGCAAAGCCACGTCGCCAATTCCGAGACGTAGTGCGCGAATTGAAGTTTGCGTACGTCAGCCAGAAGCCGCTCGTCCCAAATGCGGCTGGAATTCAGCGGGAATTCCCTACATCGTACCGCAGCAAAGCACCATTCGGTGCACTTTTGGTTTTCACCTTATTGCGGTATTTTTGATGTCCAGTGCGTACCAGTTGAGTCGAAATTCTGAAATTACTGCCAGGTACCAAGCAAGGTACGAGGAACATAGCCAGCCTATCGCCGGAGCGCTCAGAACCATATTTAGGGCCGACTTTTGGGTCGACGGGAATCGCGGCAACTTTTGGCCGCAGCCGGGCCACCGGGTCCCGCCGAGCGATCTCGGATTTTCCATCCAAAATCCAAATTTCCAAAAATTGTAAAAATTTGATTTCCACCAATTTCTTGACCATTACGGAGCTCGTGGGTCCTGGCCAAACATATTCCACAACACCTCTAACTGGTGACTTCTGGCTTCTGCTCGCGTCCATCGGAAGATGGGTGCTTGAGCGGGTGTTGGAGACTGCTGGGTTAAAACGTGGCCCTGAGTATTGCACCACCCACGGGAGTGAGCGACGAAACGAATCTAATCCGCCCCCCGGTAGTGTGGCAGCTGCCGGGGCCTCCTGGGTCGATGTTTGGTGTTTGTTGCATCGGCCTGGGGGTTCTCCTGGGCCTGGTCTCGAAGCTTGAGTGGAAATGATGGATGCTCTAAAAAGAGGGGACATATGGAATCAATTAAGAACTGGGAGAGACGGGAGACTCTCAGTGGTGGGCACCTCTGTAGGGTAGCCTACAAGTGCCTCCAGGCTCTCTCGAGCTGCACGTTATCAACGGTGATATAAAATACCGGAAACGTTCGTCGCTCTATAGCGGCACAAGAATTACAGGACCATGAAAGAGATGGAAAATGAACAACTGGTAATAGGATTAAAAATGAACAAAAAATACGATGAAGTATGTGAATTGTGCCTAAGCGGAAAAATGAAGAAAAAGGCAAGAAAAAGAGTGAAAGATAAACAATCCACGGACATTATGGAACTATGGCACACAGATCTGATCGGACCCATTACTCCAATGTCGTGGGGGCGCGGAAAATACATAATGACAGTAGTTGACGACTACAGCAGGATGGTAATGGTCGATATATTGTCCGACAAAGCCCAAACCGCAGAAAAATTAAGGGCACTGATTATAAAAATGGAATGTCAAACAGGAAAGAAACTAAAGCGATTAAGAAGTGACAACGGAAGAGAATTCAAATCGGCAGAATTTCAAAAATGGCTACAAGAAAAAGGAATAAGTCAAGAACTAACAACTGCTTACTCACCAGAAAGTAATGGCACATGCGAACGGATGAACCGCACTATAATCGAGATGACGCGGGCCATGCTGCATGAGAGCAGATTACAAAAACAGTATTGGGCCGAATGCGTGGGAACAGCGGCTTATTTGAGAAATAGATGTAAAACATCAGCACATGGTACCACACCCTATGAGAAATGGAAAGGGAGAAGGCCAAACATCGGACATTTAAAGAAATTCGGATGCGTAGCCTACTATTTGGTAAAACAAGGTCGAAAGAAAATGGATTCGAAAATAAATAAAGGAATACTTTTTGGTTATGCAAAAGAGAGAAAAGAATACAGGATTTGTGATCCCAACAGCAAGAAAATATACGAAGAAATAGACATTAAATTTGACGAGAACAAAACAATTTTTAATTTAATGATGAATATGACTCAGCATAACGAAAGTCAGGATGAAGAACACACAGAAATTGACTGGGGAGATATTGACGAAAACGAAGTTGGGGAGGATTCGGAAAATGACGAAATTGAAGATGAAAACCCACCAGACACTAGATCAAAGGACGAAGACGTCAATCAAGAAGCTGAGATAAGAAGTGAAAATGAGGATCCTCCAAGTGGCATAAGGAGAGAAAAAAATCAGACAGAAAAATTGGTTGAAAGACCCAAGGGAACAACCAAAGAAGCAATGACATGTAAATTAGCTGAACAGAGAGAGCAAAATAAAAAGCAGTTAAGAGAACAGGGAGTAAGAAAATCATCACGGTTACGAGAAAAACAGGAAGCAATGAGCGCCGAGGATGTAAACATACCAAAAAATTATGAAGATGCAATGGGGTCGACCAATTCAAAGTATTGGAAAAAATCAATGGACGAAGAAATGGCATCAATGGAGAAACACGAAGTATGAAAACTAGTAAGGAAACCAAAAGATGCAAAAATGATAAAATGCAAATGGGTATACCGGGTAAAACATGATGAAACGGGAAAACCTACCAGATTTAAAAGCAGACTCGTGGCTACAGGATACAACCAAAAATATGGCGAAGATTACATGAACATTTACGCACCAGTAATGAGAATTGAGACACTAAGAACCATACTAGATATCGCAGCCAAAAGAAATAGAAAGCCAAGACAGTACGACGTAAAAGCAGCCTATTAACATGGAAAGTTAAAGGAAAAGGTTTATATGATGCAACCACCAGGGTACAACGTGGGAGGAGACAACATGATATGCAAGTTGGAAAGGAGCATTTATGGACTTAAACAGTCTGGGAGGTGCTGGCACGAAAAGTACTGACCAGACATGAGCTCAAACAAGCGTCGGACGACCATTGTCTTTATCACAAAACTGATGGGGAAGAATACATTTTCATGGGGATTTACGTAGATGACAGCGCAGTATTAAGTTCATCGGATGCATATGAAAGACAAATAATGAAGAAAATTACTGAAGAAATCGAATTTATCGACATGGGAGAACTAAAATACATGCTAGGACTGCAAATCGAATACGATGATGGAAAAATAAGAGTACACCAGCAGCGATACATTAAAGAAATGTTAGCGGAATGGGGAATGACTGAATGTAACGCCATATACACCCCTCTAGATCCAAACCAGAAACTCGATGACGATAAGAATAGTGAGGCAATAGACTAAACACAATATCAAAAATTGATAGGAAAAATTATGTATCTGGGCACACACACTAGGCCAGATTTATCATTTGCCCTCAGCGATTTATCAAGATTTAACCGCGAACCAAAATTAATGCATTGGAATGCACTGAAGAGACTCGTAAGATATATTAAAGGGACAAAACATTATGCACTTGAGTATGCGGAGGAAGAAGGAAATTTACACGGATACAGCGATGCGAGCTGGAATAGGACCCAGGACGCAAATCTTTTTTGGGTTACATCATAATGGACGGAAAATCAGTGTTGAATTGGAAGAGTCAAAAGCAAAGCGTCACAGCAACCTCAAGTACGGACAGCAAGTTGAGTGCGATAGCAGAATGCACAAACGAATTGATGTGGACAAAAAACCTAATAGAAGAATTTGAAGGAAAGAAGAAAATGAAAAGTGAAGCAAAATTGTACACCGATAGCATGAACTCAATCCAATTGCTTCGGGATGGAGAGCAAAGAAGTAGAACCAAATACCTAAACTGAAAAGTCCACTTTATCAAGGACCATATAAAGGGAAAAGCAATCATTCTGGAACATGTACCAGGAGAAGAACAGTGGGCAGATTTTTTGATGAAGCCTCTCGCGAAGCCATCACTGTTGAAATTATTGAATAAGATTTTTAGTGTTGAATAATATGTGTGAGTGATCTGTTTTTGTACAGTCCAAAGGGGGAATTTGTAAGGGATTTGTTCTGTAAAAATTAAAGCGATCATCCACGCATGCATACATTAAAAAATATGACTAATCACATTGCCTTTGTTAAACAAGATGCGTGTCGTGTGTGTTTATTAAGAAGACAAAAATACATAAAACATTAACAGAATGAAACATAAGCTTCTATTTTTATCGATGCCGTTGCTTGTATTTGCCGATACAAACAACTGTATTGTTAATATAAATGCTATCGTCTTCATTTTAACAATTGATTTGCCAATAGATACTTAATATTTAAATATCTGTCGACAACTTTTTAAATTTTATCATTTGATTTATACTTTCAGTAGATTCATCTGATGTGGATTTCAAGTTTCACCTGTGTCACTCTACATCCAGAGCCAAGCAGATGAACACTTATTTTTTCTGATTTTTATAAAGCCATTTCCATGACTTTGTATGAATTAAAAGAATAAAAATATTTTTATTTTTTCATTTATTTTGTGTCTTTCTTTAGGAAAATATATTAAGGTGGTTGGAAGATTAAAAATATTGGATATGTAATAAGTGGATTCCTGACATGGATTTTGATTATAAATCAAATATGCGTGTCAAGAATATCACAAATAAATATGAAATTCGTTCGTAGAATGAATTTGTTTAAAAACAATGGCTAACAATGATTGGATGGTGTAACGTATCACGTACATTGTTCAATTGATGTTGGTAACGTCCACAAATGTTTGTTACATGCTGCACGGATATATAAGAGACTGAGAGATTGGAAACAATCATTATTCTCTCATTAATCATCACAGCTCTCCAACAGATAATTGTGGACCAAATTTTCGATTCTGAACTTATTTCCGCACATCAAAGATAATTTTGAATCAAAAAAGTGTCCGTTTTTCGGGTCGCAAGCTATAGGGATTATGGATATCCCTTGCTCGATGGAGCAAGAAAACACCCGTTGCAATTTCCCAAATTAAATTGCAACCAATAGAACCTCCACGTGTGACGATCATTTCTCCGAGGGCATTGTCTAGTGACAGTGACCCTGAGGAGAGGGAATTTACACACAAAATCTAGCCGAGATAAGGTGCGCACTAAACATGGGAAAATTGCAATGAAACAGATAAAGAAAAGGAAGACCTGATTCTCAAATCATGACAATATTTAATAATAGCACTAACAGATAACAATAAATATACCGAGGAACATAAATATATAAGAACAATTAATACTAACATTAGGGGCTGATTACATGATATGATAGTTAATATAAATACACGAGAGTTCTAGCTTCCGTTCCTGGTATCCTAAGTGGTTCTAAAGGAGAGGGAATCCATCAATCCGTCTAACGGTTGACTTTCTTAGTCGTCACAAGGTTTGGGCTAACCGGGTCATGTGACACAGTTCCCAGACAGACAACAACCGAGGATACGGTGATTTCACCGTATCACTCGATAGCGAGGCATAACGATACTATAAATACCGGAGAATGAGCGTAGATGAGTGTTACTTGGCAATAAGCATCGCCTAAGTCAAAGATCGACGTTCCGCATCGTAACATGCGTTCCTGAATCATTATTACAACCGAACATAGAATGGTCAATAACTGTCTGTCCCGCTAAAACCACTCACCAATGTGTCAGTATATGTGCTTAGGTTGAAATGTATATTCGCGGTACATAGGCTTCCCCGACATAAATGCCACGACTACTACGGTCTTTACGGTTTTCCACCAGCCGGCTCATAGCAACAAAGCTTTTTGTACCACATAAATGCAAGTAACGTTCAGCAACACATAAATATATATATCTTTAAGTAACTTTAGGGGGCGTTTAACTGAGCTCTGCAAGCTCTTATGTAGTGGACACTCCATAGGAGGTCCATAGGTGTTTTGCCTGAATTCATAGTGAATCCTGCCCCGGCTAGAGCAGTCAACACTTGAGTCAAATGCATAAGATGGTCATCAAAAGTTTTACTAAAGATAATAACATCATCTAAATACACAAACACAGATTTATAAAGATAGTCAGATAGAGTTAAGTTCATAGCTCTTTGAAGCGTAGCCGGGCCATTTATAGGACCGAAAGGCATATGAGTATACTCAAACAATCCTCTATGCGTAATAAATGCTAAGTACTTCTCATCACCAGGACGTACGCCTAATTGATGGAAAGCCTCTCGAGCATCAATTATAGAAAACCATTTTGCCCCACCCAAATAAGAGAAAATACTCTGTATATCTGGAAGGGGGTAAACATCAGGAATAGTCTGAGAATTTATTGGCCTAAAATCCATTGCACAGCGCCAACGGCCATCTTTTTTAGGAACTACCACCGGCGCTACTACACAATTGGACTTAGATGCACGTATAATCCCCTGCAAAAGCTTTTGATCGATGTATTTATCAATTATAGCCTTTTTCGCAGGGTTCACCGGCCGTACAGGCACATGGATTGGCTTGAAATCAGGCTTGAGATCAACCTCAAATTGTGTGTTGTTACACAACCCAACTTCCTCACGGAAATCACGAGCTACTGGTTTAATAGCAGCTCGCAATTGCGCAAGTTGGTCAGCTGACAATTGATACCACAGCTGGTGATATACCCAATCCAGCATCGTTGGGTCTTGACATGGCGTTACCGCAACATAACCTGTCTTAAATGGAGTTGGATCTCCATTACTACTCAAAGTTGGTTCATTTTTGCCAGTTGATGCATTGAAAATTCCACCCGCTTTAAATTGGTCGGCTGTCATTTTTGGACATTTAATACCCAATTCATTCAATTTATTTTGAAATGTACGCTTCTTCTTACAATTTCTCAAGAATCTGCGTATTTGGCTTAAACATGGTTTACGACTTTGTATCTTCGACTTGAAATAATTTCTGCTTTTCTTAATTTTCCTAGATGTATTCAACATAGACCACTTATGGTCCGCATTCAAACGCCCATTAGTCAAAATACATCGTCGTTTAACCAAATCTCTATTGTTAGTATGTTCAAAAATTTCTGAATTTAATTTTTTATAACTTAATAATTTAACACAACCAATTTTAACAGGATCTAAACTCACAACATCAACCTGCGGCACTACAAATGCGTCCTCCACTACTTGTGGATTCTCACATAAAGGAAATAGTAATAAGGGTTCTGACTCTCGCTTGGTCTAAAGTCAAGAAATCCCTTTTCTCAGTAGAACCCTCCAAATACCACTGATCATCTTTGTGCAATGTTACGAGACCTGCTTTCCTAGCGAAATCCCTGCCCAAAAGCAAATCATTCGCAGACTGTGGTACAACTAAACAGGTAAACCTTATAACACAAGTTGGAACCCTGACTGATAAGAGTATGGAACCCAGAGCTGGCACGCATTCTCCAGATGCATTTTCAATGTGCTCATGTGTTTCAAGTAGTTGCACACCCATTGCCTCATGTAACTGAGTAAACAGGTTTTTAGACATTATGCACGTCTGTGCACCACTATCCAACATGGCAATAAACTCTATATTAGTCCAAACTATTTTTATAAACTGCACGTCCTTACGGTAGCGCTCATCCGTTGTTATCGTCACCACCTTCTCCTTTGACGCACCCACCTCACTGTTAGTTAACAACACAAACTTAGTGGGTATCTCAATATTGTTCGGGCTAGTAAGTACGCCTTGTTTCGGTACCGTACTACTAATCCCTTTCAAATTTTTCCCAAAAGGTACTTTCAACTTAGATTCGTAAATTTGTAATTTCACAGGTCAAACTACTTCGCACTCTTCAGAGCCAGACCTTGATCTTTTACCGGTGCAGTCCAAGGCTCGAAACAATGAGGACACAACGCTGATTTAGATGCAATGTTACGCATATACCAGCGTCCCTTCCTGTTCGTAACCCACTTCGCACCGTCTGGCAACTTAATGCGTGGTGGAGGTTCAGCAGACGCTGCAAAAGTCTGAACATGCATAGGACATTTATGTTTGAACTTGTTAGTGATGTGCTAAACTCGCATCTTCAAAATAATGACAGAATTGTATACATTTCTAAAGGTATTTTAATTAGGCTAGTGATACAAATTAAAATTAATTCAAAATTAGTATTCATCAGAAGCATAGGAGTCAGATGAGGATTCTTTTGCTTTGTTATCATCATCATCATCATCGGCAGAAGAAGCTGAATCCTGGAAATGCACGCCTAGTGGTTTTGGTTTGGAATATGGTTTCTTCTTTTTTCTCTCATCTTTTCTCTTCTTTAGTATCCCACGAGGACGTGATGAAGTTGGAGCGGTTAAGTGGCAGATACTAGCCACAGGAGAAATTGTATCATCAGGTAGAGATGGTAGTGGAACAGTAGGGGAATTGCTTTCCTGCAATTGCGAGAGTGCTTCAGCAATGCTTAAAAAGATAGAAAATTGGTTTTTCTTCAGTTCAAGCCATAGTTCATAAGTCAGGACGATAAACTTGGCAGGAGCAAACGAGCGAGAGATGTTCAAAGTAACATTGGATTTCAGCTTGGTTATGGTCACTTGCACGCCACCCTCACAAACAATACGTGCTGTTTTTTCAGGCTGTTTTTCAATGTTGTAATATCGTTAGATATTTGCGACCAATGTTTAGCAAAACCATAGAAGCTTTTAGTGTCCATTGCAACACCGTCACGAGAGGGATAAAGTTGTCCATCATTGTTGGTTAGAAATCGTCTTAGGTGAATGTACAATTTCGCTTGAAATGGATTGACTTGACAGTACACATCGCCGCCAAGAGGATAGGTACCGCTAACTAGAGTTGTTGAATCCATGTCGTTCCAGAGAGTTGATCAAGTCAGCTGCCTCGAATGAATTTTTCCTCTTCATTTATACCTTAAAATCACGTGACAGTCATTAATATAATCCCTCCCATTCGAGCCACTAAAATAACAAAGTCACATAGCTAATGTCCACGACCTTTTATGGAACAGGAAACAAAAGGTCGTTATCCTGTCGGATTGTGGACATTAGCAAGATAGGGTAATTAATCTTTTTCTCTCATCCTTTCAAATGCTGTCATATAGTAGTCTTACTCTTTTATCTTAATTATTTAATTGCATGATATCCCTCAGATCCACAGCATCACCCTCCCACTCCTCGATCCACATTCCTTTGTTTCAGACATTCCCCCCTCTACCCAACCCATCCCATTCACACACCACCCTCCCACTCTCAGATCCACAGCATCTGACCATTTGCCTGACCTGATAATTCCTTATGCAACTGGTGGAAGTCAACCTCTTGAACCTAAAGTGAATTCTTTATTGATGAATACAGAATTGAACTTAGATTCATTAGATTGGAATGAAAAGCTAATAGCTGGTACCGTAGTAACTGTACATCAGAAGAGCGATTAATGTTGAAAGAAGTACCAGCAGCTTGCAAAGCAGTGTTCAGCGACAAGCCTGGCTATACTCATCTGACAACACATGCAATTAAGTTTATAGAAAGGGCTAAAATTCTGAAGAACCCTTACAGACAACTTTATCCACAGAAAAAGGCTATAATGCTGAGGCTGGTAGAAGAACTAGAAGAACTAGGTCTGATCGAACCAGCAACAGGGCCGTACATCAGCCACCCGGTTATAGTTGCAAAACCAGATGGGTCGTATCGATTGTGTATTGATTACAGGTGGCTAAATGCCATTACTGAAATCAATCCCATTCAGATGCCAAGTATTGACATTCTGTTACATCAGTGCCAGAAAGCCAAATACTTTACCAGTATCGATTTAGTCAAAGGCTACCATCAAGTAGCAATGGCTGATGAGGATAAGATTAAGACTGCATTTTACACACCAAAAGGGAAATACCAGTTTACTAGGATGCCATTTGGTTTGTGCAATGCTTCCAACAAATTCCAAATGCTGATGGAAAAAGTGTTAGAAGGTCAGTTGGGATTCTTTTCGGCTGTGTATTTGGATGATGTTATTATTTATTCAAATACATGAAAAGAGCATATGGAACACGTCAGAATAATTCTTGAAAAAATTAAAGAAGCTAATTTGACTGTTAATGCCAAAAAGTCTAAGTTTTGTCGGACAGAACTCAAGTTTCTTGGTCACATAATAACCCCAGAGGGTCTCAAGGGTGACCCAGACAAGATTTCTGCGATAAAAAGTTCCCAACACCGACCTGTATTAAAGAAGTCCAGCGTTTTTATGGAATGACCAACTTTTTCAGGTAGTTCATTCCTGATCATGCGACAATGTCGAAACCAATCACAAAATTAATTAGTAGTTTAGACAAAGACTTCCGATGGGACGCAGAAGCAGAAATTGCTTTTAACAATGTTAAGAATGCACTCTGCGAGAAAGCTGTACTCATCATGCCAGATCTCAAGAAACTTTTTGTCATTTTGACAGATGCATCCCATGTAGGACTTGGGACAGTACTCTGTCAAGATGAGGAAGTATCGTGTTAAAGTCAACAGAAAATGGTAGTAAAACCCCGACCTGTTACTTTTGTAAGTAGAGTTCTGAGAGGTGCAGAGGAAAGATACTCTACACCTGAATTAGAGTGCTTAGGCCAATGCATTATCTAGGGCACAGCTACAAACCTGTGACATACCTGAAACTGACCATATCGAGCCAAAAGAGATAACTCAGATTTGGCCACATTGGGAAGAAAATCTCCCTAGTCCAGTGCAAAAAATTGCTGGTCGTACACAATATTTCTGCAATGTGGATGTAGAGTTTTGCTCTAAAAATCCAGAGTCTGGATTTGCAGAGCAAAAGGAGGAATGTGAGGTGGAGCCAGTGCACTAACTGAGATCTTAAATGATATTCCTCCAACTAGAGAAGAAATTATTCAAGCTCAGAAAGTCGACAAATACTGTAAAAAGATAAGAGATTATCTAAGTACAGATGAAAAAGGTCAAAAGGCACTTCATGAGATTCATAAGAAAAATACAAATGAACAACATAAGTACAAAGACTGGAAAAATAAGTTGAGAGGTTACATACTTGACACCGACAAAAATGACGGTTCCAAGATGTTAGTCTTTTTCAACCCAACTTTTGAGGAAGAACTAGATGACTCCGGCAACGGATTCAAGGCACTCACTAGTCAAGAGAGCACTTTTCACCTGTCATGGACATCCTTTAAGTGGCCATGCAGGAAGAAGTAAGACCCTTGATAGAGCAAAATTGTTGTACTATTGGCCAGGTATAGACAGGGACACTCGCATTTATGTAAAAGCGTGTCGCCATTGTCAACAATACAAACCAAATCAACATAAAAAGTGTGCAGGTCCTTATACACCACATAACATGACTACTCCATGGGAAGTGATGTGTATAGACCAAACCAGCATCAAGAAGTCAATTCAAATGGATATTGGTCATTATTGATCAGTGTACCAAATTCATTGAACTCTTCCCACTGACTAAGGCCATGAGCACCAAAATTGTGGACAAAGTAAATGAGGTCACTTGCAGATTTCATCACCCAGACAAAATAATAAGCGACAATAGGCCAGAATTTATAAGTACGATAAACAAGCAGTTTTGTGCAAAAAGGTACATCACTGCTAAGCATACCAGTACTTACCATCCACAGGCCAATCAAACAGAACGTGCCAATAGAGACATCAAGATGATGTTGACTATTTACACCGATGTTCATTCGCAAAGGCCTTGCTTTCTGAATAAGTTTGCATATGTGCAACGCACCAGTAAGTTGGAAGCCACAGGCTATACGCCTTTGTTTCTAAACACGGGACGGACAGTACCTTTACCATTCGACCCGCAAATAGTCAAGCATGATGGGAACAGATTGGACCCCAATAACCCAGAACGTTTTGTAAATAAATTGTTGGACACTCTCAGAAGGGCCCACCAAGATATGTAAAAAAGGTAGCTATCAATTACAAGCGTTATAAAAGAATTCACAAAAATAAATACTACATTTGTGAATTTCAAGTTATGAACTTAGTGTGGAAGCAGACTCACATATTGTCAGATGCCGAGAAAGGCATCACCTCGGGCTTCGCCACAAAACGCGATGGCCCATGGGAGATCATCAAAGTATATGGTGGAAACGTTTATCAATTGAGAAGAGTTTCCGATAGTAAAATCGAGAACTCTGTCAATATAAAGCATCTGATCCCATATATTCCTTAGTATTCTCTTGAGCAGTGGGTAGAAGATCAGACTGAAGGTACTGATACCCCTCTTGAGATTCCCAGTTGGATGGAAACCCCATTTCCACATCAAATTGGAAGTAACATACCAATAGAAACGGAAGCTAACCCCTCAATGAGCGGTGAAGCCGAACCAATGGATGTAGATACTGAACTCTCACAAAAAACGACCGTCACTCTGTCTAGAAACCAGAAGCGGCGCCGTCGTAAAGCGAGCAAACAGCAGGAGGAACCAGTTGAGTGACACGCGGAACTTGGCTTCCATGCCAATTAGGTCGCCACGTGACCAATGGCTGACCATTCACTCCTCTTTTCTTTCATTTGCATTTAATGTGCAAGTAATTTGAACTTCAACTATATAAGAAATATAGAGGAAGTCAAATGATTTGTTTTACGTGTTGGTTTGTGACGGAATGAATACATAAGTCAGCACTCTACGGATTGTCTGAAATTCATCCAGAATCGCTACCATGCACGATGGAACAATGGAAATAGATAATAATGTATCATAATCCAAAATGGTATATTTTATCGTATGTTTTGATCAGGTTTGTAAAAGATAATATATTGTAGAAAGTTTAAGTCCATGGTTTTATATCGTGTTAAAATCGTGTAGGAATTGAATGCCATATTTGCATATAGCCAGTGCAATTTCAACCCCGTCACAAGCACTTTGGGAAAAGCCAGATCGTCACAAAATTTTCCGGAAAAAAAATTATCCAAAAATTGCGTAAGTAGACTCATTTT
Organism: Strigamia maritima; assembly: GCA_000239455.1. Lineage (NCBI taxonomy): Eukaryota > Metazoa > Arthropoda > Chilopoda > Geophilomorpha > Linotaeniidae > Strigamia > Strigamia maritima. Next base: position 22,176 of record AFFK01018252.1, read on the forward strand.
AACAAGAATTTTGTGCTGATCAAGATATTATTAGTTTTTTGAAACTAAATAGGAAAACCCGATTTTTTGATGTTTGTTGATCCCTAACATGTGGAAATTATTTCCGATTTTCGCCAAAAGGTGACGGTTAATATATAAATAAACGTACTGTCTATTTCTCCAAACGGCTCGTGGCTACAATTTCTATTTCCAGCCCACTTTAACTAGTAAGGTGAGGTCATCCCGCCGCAGGCGTTAGGCTAGGTCATGGACTGAAATTTGAAATTTGTTCGGGAAATAGCCTTGGCCATAAATAAATGTCAAATTACCGTAGAACAGCGATACTTTGGCCCATTTTCGCTCTTATTTTATAAATAAAACTTTCAGTGTTTCACTTTACAGGCTGAGAATTACATGTTAGAGGCAACTTAACCCGTAGAATACAATGGTGTTATTGAAGAAAATTAAAATTTAATTTATGTTCACTTTTTAAAAAAAAATTAGTGGGCCAAAGTTACCTACCTAAACAGCAAAACTTTGTCCGCCTCTGTTTTTTATTGGTTTTCACTACTGGAGCAAAGAAAACCCATCATTAGGCTAACATTAGCCCTTATATATGTTTTTAAAAATATTTTTGAAGCGATTGATCATAATTTTTAATTTTTGCTAGAACAGATAATGAACCAGCACATATCGTTATATAATTTTATTTATTTTTTTTTTATTTATTAATTAATCTAAATTAAAGTTGTCATAATTTCTGTATGGACTTATTACTGCTAGGTCGTTGCAATAAGGCTTATAAGGCATTTTTTACCTAAAAAAAGCCAAAATCATTAATTTAATGGTAGACAAAGTTATCTTCCAAAATGGCACAAATTGCAACTTTTTGAAATTTTTATGACTGAGTTTATATTTATTAGTATGACTAAAAATCTTTAGGATTAGAGAAAAAACATAATAATGCATCAATTAAAAATAATAAAACCAAAAAAAACAGTGACTAATTAGTTTATCTGACACAACTTTCTCAGCTTAAAAATTTTTCTCATCTGAGTAGGTGGCCATTTGCAATTTTCTGCAGTCCTATTATTTACTTAAGAAATCAATTTATTCTAGAGAGTTATTCCTAAAGCATTTATTTATTGATTAAAAAAAATTGAATTCATTTGCATTTTTAAAAAAGATATAAGAATAAATACAAAAAACTGCATGGTGGGGCAAAGTTACTGCCGCCGGGTAAAGTATCCCGTTCTGTATTTTTAGAAAAAATTGTTTTAGAGGCATTGAAATAAATTTTTAAATTTTTCTTTTGATTTCTAAATACAATCAAGTACAACATTTAAAACAACATTTCATTATTCATTCACAATCCACATTGATAGTAGGTTAGCTAAGGGCACCACTTATAAAATTGCATAAAAACATTGTCCACACAGGCTTTATAAAATTGGTTATGGGATTTCACTGAACCATTTCTATGGTTTTTAATGAAGTCCCTACAGTGTGAAGGAGAAGATTTGACTTAAAATTTTCAAATTTTTAGTGTATGGAGGTATAATCCTATGATTTCAATGGGATTTCTATGGTCTGAATGGTAAAAACAGAAAATTTGTAATAAAATCTTAAAATTTTTAATGGTTTTCTATGGTTTGAAATGGGTTAAAAAGAATTGATGAGATTTGTAAACCGCAATTTTCATCGTTTATCAAAAACAATTTATTGAAAAACCAATTTCATTAAAATGACGAAAAAAGTGTCTACTTCCGGCTAACAACAATCAAAATAATGAAAATAAAAATTATAGCATGGATTCAACGACAAACAGGAGGCAAATAATTGGCAAATAAGCAACAAATAGGCAACAAATCAAGTGGCAAGAGTTATTTTATTAAATATAATTTTTACTAAAAATTTTCTAATCGACCTTGCTTTTCTCTTTTTGCATTTTTTTTTATGCTCATTTTGTTGACGTCATAAGTAAGGAGCCATTCATAAAGTATGTAATGCACTCAGGGGGGATGGAGTATTAGTGATGTGTTACCATGCGTTAGAGAGGGAAGTAAGTTTAAAGAGTTAGTAACACTTTGAAATTTGAAAAAATTTGACAAATTTGACATATTTTTTCAAATTTTTTCAAATTTTTTAAAATTTTTTCAAATTTTTTCATTTTTTTTCAAATTTTTTCACATTTTTTCAAATTTTTACAAATTTTTTCAAATTTTGAAAAAACTTAAAAATGTTACGTTACGGCAGGGATTGGGTGGGGTCAATTGATGTGTTACGGGTGTGTTACAAGTGGGAAATGGGGTCCAAAAACGACAATTTTTGCGTTAGGTACTTTATGAACGGCCCCTAAATTTAGACATAACAAAATTTTTTAAAAAAATTTTGTGGATTACTTTGAGGGGTTTTAAATGATGCTTAATCCAATGAAACAATAAAAACTGTAATGTCGTAAACCCTTTAAGTTAAAGCCAGTCCAATATCCATCTTTCAAACAGACAAATAAACAAAGGCACTAAAAAATCATTTTGTGCATTCTGCTTTAGGTTAACAAAGAACTTACCCCTGATTTCATTTTACTTCTTGGCCCTTTTATAAGTTCTACTGGAATCTTGGTTGGCAGCGAATCGGGAGAAAGGCTTTCAAAAGACTTTGTGCGAACTGTTATCGCTTTTGGAACGCTGCCTTGTAGCTTGGTCAAATCTAAAAGTGCATGATCACCTGTGCAATAAAAATTACAGCAACAGTTGTCAATTACATAATCAATAGAATATATATAAATTAATTTACTTGTTGGACTATCAATATCTAATAACTTCTTCCCATCTGCGTAAACAGCGTATCCAGTGACTGGAGCGCCGTTAGAGGTTCCTGCATCATTGATGGTTACCGGTAACCACGTTACAAGGAGGGTACCATTTTGAGGACCGGCTTCTACTTGGATGTCTAAAGGAGGATCAGGAAGACCTGACAAACATATTTAAACACATCCGAATTAATCAATAGCAGTCGCAACTTAATTCAGAAAGATTGATAAAACAATGCTTACCAACTTGCAGCGTTTTAAAATCAACAAAAGAAGAAATCATTTCCAATTTTTTTGCCGGTTGTTCCTCCACTAATGGAATTTTAATATTTTTTACACGGACACTAACACGGTAAGTCGTGTTTGGAGTCAACCCTAAAAACAAATAAAATCACATGTAATACATAAAATTAATTTTACATGTATTGCATTACCTGAGATTGTATGCCTGTAAACACCGGGCTTCACTACTCTCACTTCCACATTATTTACACATACACTATGTTGAAAATTACTGTTGCTAGGCAACCAACTTATGATCGCTGATGTAGCTGTTACGCTTGTGGCACGAATGCAACTGGGTGCAATTGGAATATCTTGTCCAATTACCATTGTGCAAGCAGCATCTCTAGATGTGCGTTTTTTTCCAGTCACAGAACGAACACTAATTCGATGAGGCTAATAAAAACGTATTAGCAAGATAAAGTTATACATTCATGTCTATAACCAGCACGCAAATTTGCCACATTTCCGATAACCAGTTACCAGCAACGGCAAAGCTACATTATTTTTAAAACAGATAACCATCCCATGGGTTGTAGACATGAATCCAAAAGTATATCTCACCACAGCAGAATCAACTCCTTCAATTAATGCCCGTGTGCGTTCAGTTGCTTTGACTGTAGTGTTGAGCAAACCATCCACATAAACATCATACGCTTCAATAGCATTATTGGGAACGTCAGGTGCGGACCAGCTGATTAAAATACTCTTATGAAGTTGTCTTTCTAGTGTCAGGTTTTGAGGTGCAGGTACCAGTACAGAGAAAAATGTATCTAAACATAAATTCAGTTGTATTAGAAACTTAAAAAATGTTTCGTCAATTTGCTTTCAAGCAAAGCATTGCATTTCGTAAACAGAAAAAAAAGCTTGTATAGTCCAGATTGCACCTACTTAAGGCCTGTGCATTATCACTAAAGTCTATTTGCCTATATGTTTGGAGTAACTCGGATTGGTCAGTGGACTGATCGCAGGAAAGTATTCATACCCTAAGTCACATGTCTGTCAGTAACCAATGAAAGTAAAGGTCATTTTTAAATAAACCGCGTGAAACCGCCATCTTGAAGAAATAGATGGCCCGGTCCATGATTAGTTTTAATCGTGGCCCGGTCGAACCGCGCAAAACCGCCATCTTGAATAAATAGATGGCCCGGTCGAACATTTGACGACCGGTTCTGACCGGTTTAGAACTACTTTGTTCCGCGCAACACCATTTAACAGTTAATTGCCACGACCAATCCGAGTTACTCCAAACATATAGGTAAATAGACTTTATGGTATGACAAAATTTATGTGGGCATCTATTCGACAAAGCATTTTACATTCATGTGTGCATTTCAATCAAAGTTGTTGCTGCTATATTCTTGGTTAAATATATACACGACACAAAAGGAATTTAGGTTTCATTTTTATCTATCCTGAAACATGGCATGACGACTTGGCTCACGTCTTAACAAAAAAGTGTCATAGTGATTCATCAAGACTCATCACCATTATTTCTTTCAAAAACCCAATTACTTATACTGTACAAGGAGTAGTAGATGTTAGGGGGCTTCCATAAATGATGTCACGGAAGAGGGGGGAGGGAGGGTGTTAGGATAAGCGTGACCATGGTACCATGAGCGTGACAAGCTGGTGACATGGGAGGGTGGGGGTCAAGCCTGAGAGTGATGTCACATCTGAAAAATTTGAGAAAATTTGTAATTTTCGATTTGTAAATGAGTTAAAATGACATAAATTGTTCAGAATGATTTCATTCTCAAAATCATTGAATTTACCAATTTAAAATGGGCAATGCAAAATTGCAGATTGATTTTTTTAATGCTTATTAAAAAGTATTTTCATACAGGGGAGGGGGAATGATATTTGTGACGTGACACAGGGGGGTTGGGGGTGATGACCAACTGTGACATGAATGTGACAATAGGGGGAAGGGTCTAAAATTTCTTGAATTTGGCGTGACATCATTTATGGAAGCCCCCTTAGTGGCAGTATCAGTATACGATTCATGCCTTAGCATAAAATCAATACCTTGTATCAGCTATCAACTAGACAAGAATAATAAATAACTTTAGTCCACAGTAGTAGAACGAGGTTATACACCCAAACTCAATCTTTTGCCTGTCTTAGCCAACGAATTTAGATTTTCAGCACACCCCTTACCACACCCCAAATGGCATTGTTATTGCGAAAAAAATTTTTGTCAAAGGGTTTACGACACAGCAATATAATTTTTGCCATCTCTTAAAATGGCCTAAGTGGCCTAATGATTAGAGCACTGGCCTCACCCTACATTGGTCTCAAGTTTGCCTTCGGACACCAGATTGTGTACCAAAATGTTTAAAGGGGTTTTTTTCAAAGTTTCCCTGCTTGTTATCGATGAGATTTCTCCAGTTAGGCTGGTTTCCCTCATCAACTGACAAAACTTGATCTATGTTAGAAATTCGCTAGTGAAACCTAGAAATGGGAAAGAAGAAAAAAGGTTTCTGTGGCAAAATTGAAATAGTCACTGTTAGCAAATATGTTAACGTGAGATCAAAACCACTTTAATCGCCATAAAGAAATCCATTCCGGAAGAAGCGTTCTGGCAACCTTTCATTTGTACTGAGATCTATTCACTGTACAAAAAGACTTTCCCTCTAGATGAAAGGATTAAAATTGACTAAGAGGATCTACAACCAACCCTTACCATCACCTTCACCAGTAGTATGCATTTCATCTTGCTCTTCTTCCAAGTCCCACAAATTAATAAAACTCATATCAACTGCTTTTCGATATTCATCTACACAAAAAAAAACACAAATTATAAGAATATAAAATAAAATAATGTGTAAACAAAACAAAAACACCCAGTTCACATTTTCACAGTAAGCTTAAAAAGTATAAAGCCCTCACACTCACACGGCAGAAGCAGCTATAGGTTTTAACTAAATAAATGCACAATTTTAATATTTTTCGACATTAAACGAAACATTAAATACAGTATTTCTACCTTAAGAAAGAAAATGCAGAAAAGAGTTAAAGAGAAAAAGCCAGACAAGAAAAAAGAAAGAAAACAGCATTTACAGACAGCAAAAGGAGCTTACCCTTGCTGTTTAGGGTTGGATGATTCTTGAACAGCCCTATAATAGATGTGGTTTGGTGGCCATTTTGACCTTTAGTGGACAAACACACGTTTGACTCACTTTGAAAAAACACAACTTTTTCAATGCTTTAAAAAAAACTAGTGACACTTCTAGCATTTTAGCACTACCTATACTATAACTAGAAAGTATTCTAATTTCAATAACTTCAAATTATATAATTTGAAAAAAAACGTTTATAAAATGTAATCAAACAAACCTACTTTGACTAGCAGAGTTAGGCATCAGCACTGGACACCCCCGCAGCATGCGAGAGAAAGAGAAAAAGAAAAAAAAGACAAAAAAAAATGCAATTTAAAAAATTTATTCAACTCCTAATACTACTGCCATTTGCGTGAAAGAGCTTCAACATTTTAATTTTAATACATAGGAAAAACATGAACTGATTTCAATATACCAATATAAATGAATAAAACCATTATTTTTATGGTGGTAAAAAATACAATACATTAAAAAATATAATTTTGAAAATTCCAGTGCATGTGGTTCTTTGTCAGTTCTTCACACTTACCAATCAGAACTTGGTTGTCTTCATCGGTTTTATGCTTTACGCGTGAAATTCCGTACAAAACTGTACGTTGAAATTCCAGTAAATCGTCACCTGCAATCAAACGACTATAATAAGGACTAGATACAAGTGTGGCATAGTTTTGCATAAATTAGGCCAGATGGCGCTGAAAACGCGCCAATTGCCAAAAACGTCCACTGGACGAATTCGGACTTCCGGTCCACTAGTATAAAAAGCAAGACTTGTCCAGACTCACTTCCTTCCCGACCCCAAAGACCGCCCTTGACACATTGTCATTGCTGACGGCCACAGTGCTGTAAGACGTACAACACGCGGTGCAGACGAGAGAAGCCGAACCGATTTGAGAGACGAGTGAAATAATTTAAGCGCAAGATTTGAATCGAACAATTGACGACGGTAGGACAGAATTGATTACATTTTTGCTACAGTTTATATTATTGTAGTGTATTGTTTTAGTTTAGTAATTATCAATAAAAACAATGGAATTGCAAACATATTGTACTCTGTTATAATCCACCGCACACTTTAACGAACCGATAGAAATTCATAGGCCTAGCAAACAAAATCTACTATAGGATCAGTTTTATTCAACACAATTAAAATCATGCGGATTTGCGGCATCATGTTTGATGGCGCACACAAGGTTCATTAGGCGACATTCGGGCATACAGATCACCGAGTGATCCGTAACCCTTTTGGCACCTGAACCGCCGTGTGATTGGAATGGTTTAACCATTGGCGGGAACCAATTTGCACCTCTTTTCTTGGGTCAAAATTTAATGTCTTGGTGACGACATGTGTTGGTCTAGAGTTTAGATCAACTCATGTTAGCTTTGTGACGACCATATTGCAAAGTCAACACTGATATACAGATCGCTAGGACTAATTTCTCCAACGTGCTTGCCAAACCACGTGGTAGATCGGAAACAATGGAATAAACTTTGTCGTAAGATATTTATTCAAGTGTAACAATAAAAGTAATTTAAACCTGAATTTAAGTGTTAATGTATTTTAATCTGAACTCATTGCGACTTTGTCTCGGTACTATATGCATTTTAGGCGGTAGTATCGTGTTAAAGTTGCGACTAGAAACGATATATCGTTCGATATATCGATGGCCAAGTCACCCCGTCACAAAGTGACCGCGTGGTCAAGTTAGGGCTAATTTAGCAAAATTTCTCAACTTTGAAAGCGTGTGTGTGCCGATTGAACAGGTGACGTTCGAATGTTTTTATGAATCCTGTTTTGATATTTGGTTGTATTTTGGAAAGTTGTGGGATTTAATAAAATTTTTTTGGTAAGTGAAATTGTGTTTTGCGTGTTCTGTTCTGTCCCGGTATCGCATACGATAATACCACTGTTGCAAGTTAGGGTTAGAATTTTCAAGATAAGGATCTTATCAATTTTAGAATTAAATAAATAAAATAAAGTAAGATCAAATAAAATATTTTTATTAAATTATTACCTTAATCAGTCGTAAATTTAAAAAAAAAAAAAAATAGGCTACAGCAGAAGAAAAAGCAGCAGAAGCATTTGCGAATGCATTTATGGCTAAGTTTAGTATGGGTGCAGATAGGCCGAATTTCACACATTTAAGTTCAACCATTCCGAAGTTTGCAGGGAATAATAAAGCAAATGGTAGCTCACTAGAGAGGTTTTTAATTCAATCCAAATCCATAAAAGTAGAAGGGAAAATGACAGATAAGGAGATAGTTAATATTATGAAGTCGAAAATGGTCAATGATGCCAATGCATGGTTAAATGACAGCCATGCGGCCATGAGTTGCGTTATTTTTGAAGATTTTGAAGCGCTATTGACAGGGAGATTTGGGGAGAAACTGCCAGTGCAGCACCATGTTGAAACCTTGGTTCGTCGTTTACCAGCGGAATATCGCATTCCACGTCGGGACACAGTCTAAGCGGAGCGCTGTGCGAAAAGGCCTCGTAATTTTCGATGCAGATACGTTTTAATCGCTGTTTTTGCTCGAAAGAAACGGATTTTGCTACTTTGCTGATGACCATGTCTAACTCCTCTAAAAAATTTTTAGCGCTATCCGATTTTTCCGTTATCATCGTTGCGACCTCAAAATATTTCTCTTCTTTACTATTTTGTTCGTTCCTGTTAACATTAAAAATATTATACTTATCGAAATGGGGAAATTCATTTGGAGTAGGCGGAGTACTTTGGAAATTACGTAAGACATTTACAACAGTATAATTTTTAAAAACTTTATTAATTGTAAGTTCCCCCATTTCGTCCGTCCATGCCATCTTTTCCCTATTTCTAAAATCAATGCCTAATAAAAATTCGTGAGGAGTATCCTCCACCACCGTCACCTCTTTGACCAGATAAGTCTCTTTTCCAATTGTGGCGGTAACGTCAATCATTCCTTCGGGATTAATTGCCCCCTTCCCCATGATAATGCTCCCTTAGTATACGGCCTCATCTGTGTTTTATCGATGACACAGTTTGACCGAATAAGAGATGCTTCTGCCCCCCATCTAAGAGAGTTTCAAGCTTTCGTCCTGCTTCTTCCACGTATAAATCCACAATAGCCCTCCCTTCTGGATTTTTCGTTTTTAATATGCAGACGACTTTTTTCACTTCTTTTCCGACCCGTTGTTTGTTAGGTTTTGGACAGAAACGCGCGATGTGCCCGATTTGTTGGCAATTAAAACATTTTCTACTATCGGTTTCGGCTCCAAGTCTACGATTTGTTTTCTGATCTTCGGTATTATTCCTTTCGTTTCGATTTCTGTTCGGAAAAACTGGTTTGGTACGCGCTCTTTCGAATTTTTCTAAGCGTTTTGCGTGTATCATAAATTCCTTCGGATTGTCATCCAAAAATGATGTTAATGCTGCGCGGTTCGCAGATGTCCAAATTCCTTCGACGACCAGTCCATTAACGTCCGATGTCGTCATTCTGAAGTTACGTCTAGAACGCTCAATTAGTGCAAGCTTATCGGTGACGTAATCCGATAATAATTCTCTCCTTTCTTGTATTCGATTTCGCATTCTTTCTCTCCATTCGGCTTCTGACTCGTTTTCGCAGAAATGTTTGATCAAAGCTGCTCTCCATTTTTCCCAATCGTTTTTATTTTTAGTTCCCGAAATTCGGTGCCATTTTTCGCCTTTTCCTTTTAGGGCAATGATTGCGTAAGTGACAGTTTCGGTTTCTGACCACTTTCCTAAAACCGCCGCGTTTTCCACATTATCGATAAATTCGTAGACGTCGTCGGTTTTTTCGCCCGAAAAATTTTTAATTGTTTTAGAAGCGTCAATTCCCCTTCGTATGGTTTTGTTTTCGGATTTTAGTTTTAGTTCCGCCAAACCTCCCTCTATTATATCGATGATTTTTTTGTTATCCTTTCGTATTGTTATGTTGGATTTGACAATTAAATCCACAATGTCTGCTTTAGGAATTCCTACATCGTACGTAATTTCTCGAATATCGCATTCTTCTTTCAATTCTTGAATGGTAAAGCATCGACTAATCGTATCCGAATTGCTAGATTTCATCATTCTCGTCATTTCCTCCGCACTGGTCTGGTCTTCGTTATCAGACATTTTTTCTACCCGAATTTTCAACTAAATTAAACAATAAAATCAACACAAAATTCTAGTCTATTTTCCCTAAAAATCCCGTGATCTATTCGATTGTCAACTGCGCCATGTGAGATCCAAATCGACTCGGTATGTTGGTTGTGATAAGGCGAACTGAACTTTATAACAATAACAAGATTATATAATAAGAT
>JH431297.1:0-12933 GCA_000239455.1 Strigamia maritima
CATTAGTGAAAATATAAAATGTAATGTTATATTTTTAACTCACATTTCCATTTATAATTAGTGAATCTGGACCACAGTCAGCAAGTCTATTAGTCAGGCCATCTTTTTTCTACCAGTTAGTTTTAGAAAAGTTTTATAATTTTTTTTTATGAATTAGAAAATTCTGTACTAACTTCAGCTGTAGAAAAGGATTTTAATAAATCCATAAATTTTACGTGATGTTTTTGCTGGTATGTATCGTTCTGCGTATAAAAATTAATTAAGGAATATCTGCATACGACTACCGTATTCTAATTGCTGAACCGTACTACGGCAGAAAAAGATTTTAATAAATCTACAAATTTTTCGTGATCTTTCTGCTGGAAGTTAAGGTTCTGCGTATAAAAATTAATTAAAAATATCTGCATGAAACTATTCTAGTTAATGTAACCGTACTATGCCTAATTCTCTGTTATGACAAACGCAATAGACAAAATTAGCACCTGAAACAAAAAAAATAAACAATAAAATTCCAATAAAAAAAGCACTTTTAGAACTACATATAACATTATTCATAGCTTTACTTTGGCTTCCCTTGGGATGCTCTTATAACGATAGCTCTGCATTTATCATGAACTGATTTAACCTTAAAAACATATATTTTTTAATAATATTCTTAATTAAGTATAACTAAAGGAAAACAACCTTCTCAATAAACTTAGCAGCATCGAAGCAATTCTAAAATAGAATTACATTGATTGATTATACACATTTTACCATTAAAAAGCTTTAAAAGGTTTACGACATCACAGTTTTTATTACTTCATTGGATCAAACATCATTTAAAATCCTTAAATAATTTTTCAGAGATTTTTGGAAAAAAACTAAAGGTTTAAAATCCCCCAAAAAAGTGAGAAATAAAAGCGAGACCAAATCAAGAATTTGCGCGAATGTTACCAGTTGTGACGTAAACCTCATTCATAACATGAGAATACCAACTGTGACGTTAGAAACAGCGCCCTGCCAACAGTTGGCAACGATGTTCATCACCAAGCTCAAATAAGCTGTTCGAGATACAAAATAATTTTTTTAAAGGTGTTTCGAAAACTTTAAAAAATAAAAATTATTTAGGCCATTTTAAAAGATGCCGAAAATTATTCAGCTAAAAAAAATATCTCATGTCGTAAACCATGCAGCAAATGAGGATGCAACAGTAAAAACCACGAAAATGCAGAACAACATGTTGAAGGAAACGTCTGTGAAGAAAATAAAAATTTTGCTACGTCTAAATTATACGTAGAGATTTTATTATGTAAAATAAATATTAGTAACGGTTTATAATTGTGTTTGGGAAACAATAGTGGTTGTTAAGAAAGAACTTAGATTACAGAGTTCAAGGATGTGCAAAGGGAAAAATGTAAAATCCATTACAAAAAATATATTTTAATTGCTATGGATACATATCAAGTTGCATATGACGTAATTCATCTATCATGAACAAATTCCTTTTCTTGAACTTAAATAATCAGCTCGAATTTTTTTCACCTCTGGACACTGTTTTTGAAGACAATCAAAGTATTGGCCACGCTATATATTTGTAGATTTAAAAAAAACATTAGTGAAAGTAGAAAATGTTATATTTTTAACTTACATTTCCAGTTTTAACTAATGAATCTGCATCACAGACAGAAAGTTTACTGGTCAGACCATTTTTTTTCTAGAAAAGTTTTATAATTTTTTTTTAATCAGAAATTTAAATTAGGAATTTCTGTACTCACGCCAGCTGTAGAAAAGGATTTTAATAGTTTTACAAATTTTGCGTGATCTTTATGCTGATATTCATCGTTCTGTGTATAAAAATTAATTAAAAAATATCTGCATTTAAGACTAATATTCTAATTACTGTAACCGTACTATGCCTAATTCTCTGTTATTACAAGCTGAATAGACAAAAGCAATACGTTCACAATCCTAAAATAATAAAATTCCAATGGAAAAAACACATTTCGAACTAAGTACTTATATTTATATTCATAACATTACTTTTTTAGCTTTCTTATGCTTGGCTTTAAAATCGATAACTTCAGCTTTACATTTAGCGTGAACTGGTTTAACCTTAAAAAATAAATAATATTTACCCCGCTTACAGCGGCATGCCGGATAATGGCGAGTCCGACCAGGGTGCCGGATAAAGCGAGTTTATCCGGCATGTCGGATGAAACGGGTGAAAACCCATTCAAAAAGACTGTTTTGACCGTTTTTGAAAAGTGTTTTTGACTGTTTTGACTGTTTTTGACTGATTTTTTGCCCAGTCAAAAAACCAGTCAAAACCAGTTGAAGAAAACAATTCGAAATTTCCGGCAGGTTCCGATGCCGGATAAAGGACGCGCATTATCCGGCATGCCGCTACAAGCGGGATGATACGGTATCAATATAAGTAAACTTGTGAAATAAAAAAAAATACAACCTTCCTAATGTACTTAGCAGCATCGAAGCAATCCTAAAACAAATAACTTAAATTACTCATTTACTCATTTTACAGTTAAAAACTTTAAAAACATATCCACAACTTAATTTACATCTGCTGCAGCAAATGAGGATGCAACAGCAAAAACCACGAAAATGCAGAACAACATGCTGAACGACTTGGATTGAAAATAAAACTGAAGGATGTAGATAAACTAAATGTAGAAATTTTATTAATTATAATACTTATTGGTACCGGTATAAAGTTACTCAATAATTGTGTTCGGAAACAAATAAATAGTGATAAGATTACAGTTAAAGGGTGCCGGGTTTACGACATCAAGTTTTTTATTGGTGAATTGTATTAAGCATGTTTTAAAACTTTTAAATAATTTATCAGACATTAAAAGTTTTAAACCTAATATTAAAGTTGTGACAACGAGCAAATAACAATATGAAAAAGTGAGAGATAGGTCCGGCTAATCGTAGGTCGTAGGTCGTAGGTCGTATGGGTTATGGATTAATCATTTCTGGCGACCTACGACCGATTAACCCCTCCTGGCGACCGAGGACCTACGATTAGCCGGACCCGATCTCAGGTCGTAGGTATATAAAATGTAAATACAGACTAAAAATCGAGATTGTGCATAATTGTTAGCAGTTGGGACATAAACCCAATGTATTTACTTTAACCGAAGATGTAGATAGAGGATGTGAAATTCATACGAACAGTCAATGCCAGGCTTGTCACCCCGCGTGGGCCGGTCGGCTCGCACGTGGCACATGGCGACGGTCAATTGAGCTCGGCGGCCTAAAGCAACGCAATGTGCAGTGCTTGCGGTACCTACGCGGTTTATGAAACCTCATATTAACCTCATATAGGCCTTGTGTTCAAAGGCCATGAGGCATCACAAGCTTGTAGAAATACAGGTTAATAATCATAGGGCAGATCAATATCAGCATAGTGTAAGTTCTTATACTATGTGATATCAGTTATTCAGTTTCAAACAAAAGCAATCAGCCTTTTAACAATGCGATGGTTATAATCCCCACAGAGGGGGTCACAATCATGCAGCCAATGGGTGATGAATGGTCATTCGGACATCATCCAAGAGAGAGGGGGTTATTAAATCCGATAGTAATCAATAAATATATTTTAAACAATATATTTATTGACCCTAAATTATCCCTTATATATCAAAATAATAGGTTAATAGCGGGGTTACCCAGTTTCTCCCGGGACAAAGAAGCTGTTAGGTTAGGAGTGGTAGACAATTATATTTAACAATAATAGAATTGTATATTGTATATAATATATATGTATATATATAATCATCCCAAAGGCAGCCCAGCTGCAGGACTGCTGGCCATCCAAGGTGGTCAGATCAAAAAAACACCACCGAGTAAGCAGCAATACAAAACCGAGTCCACACCTTACTGAGCTCTTGCCTTTTGTTAGTTTTGTTGTTTGGGTGTTGTTTTTTTCTTGTTGTTGCAGTTGTGGTTTCGGTGCTGGTTGGGTTTGTGTGCTAAATGCGGAGGGCTAGTTGGTTGTTGTTCGGTGTTGTTGTGTGTTTATGTGTATATAGATAGAGGTTTGGTTGTTTGTTTGGTGGTGTGGGTGTGTGGATGTTTGTTGTTGGTTTGTAGTTTGTGCAGGTGTGCAGATGTGTCGGATGGGCATGCGGGGGATATGTGTGCTTGTGTTTTGTTTAGTGTCTGTTGTTTGTGTTTTGTTGGTGTTGTTATTTATAATGTTCTTTCTTCTTCCTGGAGGACGGGGACGGGTGTCGTCATCTGGGTCTTGCTTTTGGATGTAACCTAATGCCATTGGAAAAGATAGTCAAGCCAAGTGTCTTACTAGGCGAGTGCTATCGCCCTCTATAATACCAGACAATAATATAAGACAATTACGAGTGTTACAGTAAATATCTATGTGAACTTGAGTGGTTGTTGAATGAAGAAAATAATGGTATTCATGAGAAAATTTCAATTTTTGAAATATGTTTATTTTGATAAAAATTATTCTGTTTGTTTTAATTAGCGTTCATGCATTTGAAATTGAAATAATAAATTTTGACAATTTTTATACAGTTTGTGTTGCTGCGAGTGTGTAATAGAAATTGCCTCAAGAGCTTCACGAATTATAGACTCGCACTCATTACTATCATAAGATGAATCTGAACTACATAATTTTTGAAAAAGTACCCGACCTAAAAAAACAACTGAACACTCACAATTGGATGAACATCTCCATAATAATGTCTGAAATTAAAAGAAATTAAATTAGAATTTTTAAAAAAAATCCAGAAATAAAAGAATTAACCTGCAACAAATCACAAGTTGTTTTCCATACTCGCAAGCCGGTTTCCATTTCCGTAATGGAATACTCGTAGCATCAAAAGCATACTCCAAGATTCGCATGTAATTAACATTAAGAATGTGAAATGTCATTTTCATCTGCCGAATGCACTCTCCTTGCAATATTTGATAAAGTTCTTGGAATCTTTTCTCTTTCTTTAACTGGGACATTTGTGCAAGAATTATCTTGCATTTTTCAGTCATTTCGCATATTTCGTGTCGTTTATTTTCTTTAAATTTCACTTCACCACATTCAAGGCAATAAAATGAATCTTTTTTGATCAAGGTTGGATGTTTGCAATTTTTGTGAGGGCACAAAATACTATTCGTAATTAAATCCTAAAAAAATGATACTACGTAATATACAATGATACAATGTAATAATATAATTACCCTTTCTTCATCTTGGCATCTTTCACAATTGCAATCAAAATAATAATTTTCTTTTAACTGTTTTCGTCGCCTTTCAGTTGGAAAAGCGATATCAATATATGAGATAAAAATCTGAATATAAAATTTCATACATTAATACACAAGAAAATGGATTGATGGACGAAATTAATTCTCTATACGTTTGCTGTATCAAATTGAGAAATCTCCTCTATGGCTGTGACGCACAGTTGGATACCATAAAATCGAATCGAAGCATTTGGTTTACAAGAATGATCGAATAAAGATCCCCTAAATACAAAACAATTTGTAAATAATAAAAGAAAAAAAAAAAGTTGAATCATACCCTAAATACAGACCCATTCCTATCTCGACTTCATTTTCATCACAAATAAAATTAGCATTTATAGCAATCTGTTTGAAACGTTTTATAGTTTTATTAGAAGGAATATTTTAATAAAAATGTTTTATACTTTTCCAAATATATCAAACAATTCTTCAACTGAAGGGCATTCATCTGGAGGTATGAAATTTCTAATTAACTTGATCTTGTCGTAAAAGATTACTTCCTGTTTTATTTCTGCACAGTCTAAAATGAAAACATCAAAAAAACGTAAAATGTGTGTTGGTAATAATTCTTGATATTTTATAGCACACTCACGACTCATTAGGTCTTGAAATCGCCGGGTTACGTTTCCAACCTTCTCAAAGTCATCAGGTTTCCTCTAAACAAAAAATATCATTAATTAAACCAACAATATACCAGAACAGAAGTAATATGGTCTGTCTGCGTAACTCTATAGTCCATATCGGATTGGCTGAGACCTTTTTACACATTATCGACCCCTTCTAATAAAGGGAACAAACAAAATCAGACAAAATGTCCTATCCAAATAATTTGAATTGTTGCCTCCATTTTGTTGACCCACAATTTGATGTTGTCATTCCAATGCTGATGCTGTGGATACATTGTTACGTGAATCCCAACCAATCCGATATAAACTTTACACAGTTTTCAATGTTACCTTTAATTTGTAAATAATGCGTGCAGCTAGAAAAACTGACTCTGGATATTCATCAGAATTCGAATTTTTTAAATTTAAACATTCTTGTTTGTGATCTTTCCATGTTGCTTTCTGTCAAAAATGTAAAATGTCGTGACAACAAATGTAAATGATGATTCAAACTTACTTGACACACTTTATCGCAATAATAAGAAAATGAACACTGCATACATTTTCGTAAGTTTCGATTTCTGAAATGAATTGAAAAAGATTCAGTTGAGTTCAATGAATAATCAATTCATTCGTATTTCCAAATTACAATTTCAAACAGTAGTCACAAGCACGTCCGCGGAAATCATTACTTACAACATAAGCAAACGGTTGAGATTTGAAGATCAAATCTCCTCTTTTAAATGCACTCACAGCCATTATTTGTCCTTGATAACACAGCCTGGTGCCACACCCATTCATATGATGCCTCGATGTATGACTCACAGAAAAAGTCACTTCCGTCAGAGGGCACCATTGCTGCTGTTAGATGTAAAAACCATAAGAAATAAAAAAAAATTTAGTAACTTTATTATATTAGTAAACTTCTGGACGTTTGTAGTTCGTACATTTCAGATAGAGTAGCATTGCATTTTGCTGTCAGCTTCTCTATTTGGTTTAGTTTGCCCTTCTCAAATTCAACTTCTCCACATTGACGGCAAAAGAATGAATTGTTCTTAATCACAGTTGGATGTGTGCAATTTGTATTCGGGCATAAAATGATGCTGGCTATTAAATCCTGAAAAATATAAAAAATAAAAGTTATACATATATACCTACGCTAAGCTTTTATTCATCTACGGTAATAAATCTTCAACATAGTGACATTTTTGGCACATGCAATCAAAATAATAGGACGATTTCAATGCCTTTCGTCTTTCTTCGGTTGTACACATCAGTGTGTCAGTATTAGAAATAAAAACCTAAAAAACGTAACTTTTTACAGCTAAAAAATGAATTTGGTAAATAAAATTATGAATATAAATTACATTTGAAATATCCACTTTAGAAATGTCCTCAATTGCGTTAACGCGCAGCACTGAACCATCAAACGAAACGCCAGAGTTGGGTCGACAAGAGTGATCGAAAATTGAAGCACTGCAAAGTACAAACAAAATTTAGGTACTGCCTGTTTCATTACAATTTTTTAAGTCCAGTCAAATACTTACCCCAAATACAGTCCTATACCTAATTGGCTACTATCACTGCCTATTCCAAAAGCGTTTACAGTAATCTGTTGAAAAAAATGCAATGTTGAATTATATTTTAGTAGTAAATTCCTGCCACATTCTGGCTTAGTTTTTTATATACTTTTCCATATATTGTTGCGTCCGGTTTGGGATCTTCCAAATAGGCGCCGGGTTGAATTGGCGCAGTGGAGTGCTAATTTAATAGTCTTCTCTCCGGGGTTTGGCTTGGTTGTCTAGGGGTTTTGTTTAAAGGGTTGAGTTCACTAAAAAGTGCACTCGGATTTATCTCATCTGGCTCCGGTATGAGTAGTGGCCAGACGTGGATAAACCAGGTATAAAGGTACCTCGAACTTCTATCACTAAAGAGTTCTAATAAGAACTTGAGCTCCACCTAGTAATGGCGGCCCGTATAACCGATAAATGTCGGTCCGTAAGTGTTCATGATCGAACTAGCGACGCAATAGTCGCGATAAGCGCTCTCTCTGTCTGAAACAGAGCAAGCAGGGCTATCCTTGTTTAGCAAACAAGGCCAGCAAATAGGCTATCCTAAAGTGGTACAAGGCCAGCGGTGGTCCAAAGTAATTCAGGAGTGAAAACTCTCAGTCAACCTTTTGGTTTTTACACAATAAGGGTGATCTGGTGAGAGATGTGAACTGGTTGAATATTTGACTTAGACTGATGAATTCAGTGAAGAGCAGTATGCTAGGGAATGTCATTTCCTTGCACAGTAGAATGGGCTAGTACACTAATTGATCCCAACAATGAAACATCTGCTGAGCCTGCATGGTTCATTAGAGCCAAAACACTCAGCCTCCCCCAAAGTGGGCAGAGCTGGCAACATCCTGTTGCATGCCCTTCAATTAGTGCAGGAAACAACACCAAATAATATTGTGAATTATTCACAAGTGACTTCAAATAGAGCCAAATCATTACCAAAAACCAACAGGTAATCTCAGTAATGATCACACTTTACTAAAACACTTATTTTCTAATAATAACGATAATAATTCTACACTTAATTATTTACACTTTACAATTTTAGGCCTAACTTAGGACTAAATATATTTACATATAAATTAGAGTTCTCATTATAAATAATGACAGGATAAATTCCTGAGTGGACCATTTGGGTCACCACACCATTTCCAACAATTGGTCGTTTGGAGGACAATCCTCAAGGGATAAGAATTGTTTTATTTGGTTCAGAATCGTAATATTAAACCAACACAACCGAAACGGATCATTTTTTAAAGCTCAGCTATTAAATGAAATATTCAAACATACGACTCATTAAATCTCGAAATCGACGACTTAAATTCCCAAAAGTCTCGCTCTCATCTGGATTTCTCTAAAAAAAAAAAAAAAAAAAAAAAATTAGTAATTTTGGATATTTATAAACAGATTGTTTATTTAGTTACCTTTAATTTATAAATAATTCTTGCCATCAGACAAACATATTTTGTAGGTCACTCAGGATGAATTTTTTTTAAATTTAAGCATTCACTATGATTTTTCTACGCTGATTTCTACATGAAATACTCTAACAATGCAATTATTACAATTACAAACAAAACATACTTTTACCTGACATTCTTTATTGCAGAAATAGCAGAAGTTACATTGCATGCATTTTTTCAATAAGTTATTTCTGAAATCATTCCAAGAGAAATTAACTTATTAGAAGGCTCATGGCAAAACATAGAGTGAGCTTCACTGGGAAGTCGAAACATTGTATCTATCTTAATTCTTACTTTTTTACACAGTAGTCACAAACACGTCCAAGATGATCATCTTTTACAACATATGAAAATGGTTTTGATTTTAAAATCAAATCTCCCGTTTTAACCGGCATCGTACTTTGACATGTCACTGTACAAAACTAGTTGTTTCTTAAAGGATCACTTTCACTTTTTAAATTTTTACTTTCACTTTGAAGATATATCACGTGACGTATAATATTGTGTACTGAAATTTTGGTTTATGATTTTTAATAACAAATACAAAAAATAATAAATTAATCTGTGCAGAAAAAAAATATTTTTTATTAAAAAATGTAAACTGTACCATAATAGCAGAAGACTGTACTCGAGACAGATATTGTATGACGTAAGACGAGTCGTACAAGGAAATCAAAATGGCGGCAAAGCAAACGAAAAGTATTTCATGGACAATATTGTGTGCGATTTGATTTTAACCATCTGCTATGAAAGTTACATGTAATACTCATTGGAATAACGGTATTTATTCCAGTTGAAGCACACTGAAATTCTACAGTATGTCCGTATACGTAAAATGGATACCGGCGAGTCGATGAAGTCGCTACAGCATTATGTTGCTTTGGTAAGTCGTCTTCATGTAATATACACTTGTCTACATCAAATACAGAATTCTTTTAAAATACAACAGGTCATGTAAACATATTATAAAAAGTGTAACAACTCACTTCCAAGATATACAGTTACTGAATTTGAATAATCTTTATTGGCGAGGGGACTTTGGCAAGTAAATTTCAAACTTGTTGCAGTTGAATCTCTTCCATTTAATCTTAATAACCAAGCTCTTTTCTCTGGCTTAAAACCTATACAAAAAAGAATAGGAAATAATTATAACAATTAACAATTTTTATATAATCATAAAAAAATTTCTTATTTACCATAATCCTTACTATCAACTTTTTCCCCGTTTAATGTCATTAGTGGTTGGATTTCTTGTTTTCCAAAATAACAAAAAAAGTATTGGCTGGCATTACTATGTGTCCAATAATCTCCATTGTCTAAACGCTCAATCGGACCATTTGATAAGAACTCAATTGGAGGAGATGAATCATCTAAAAATATTTTGTAACAAATAATTGATGAAAATGTGAGAGTAAATTTGTATACGTTACAATTATTCGTGTAAACTGTCACGCAGTGAGGCCATTTTGCTGTCCACTTGCCATTGTTGCAAAGCAAGGATCTATTATTACTAATCATTTTAAAGCGAATCGCATATGTACAGCGGAACGTTAAGGCAGTTGAATGATCGAAATATTCCCGCTTTGTGGTGAGTATTTTTCCATTTATGAACGTATCCATATTGCTGTAAGAACCTGCTTGGCATCTTGCAAATGTTAGCTTGGTTGTTGATGGCTTGGTTGTTGTTGTTGGTTTAGTTGTAGTTGGTTTGGTTGTCGTTTTTGACTTGGTTGCTGTTGTTGACTTGGTTGCTGTTGTCTTGCTTGTTGTTGGCTTGGTTGTTAATGGTTTGGTTGTTGTTGGCTCGGTTGTTGATGGTTTAGTTGTAGTTGATTTGATTGTTGTTGTTGTTGGCTTGATTGTTGTTGGCTTGGTTGTTGTTGGCTTGGTTGTTGTTGGCTTGGTTGTTGTTGGCTTGGTTGTTGTTGGCTTGGTTGTTGTTGGCTTGGTTGTTGTTGGCTTGGTTGTTGTTGGCTTGGTTGTTGATGGTTTAGTTGTAGTTATCTTGATTGTAGTTATCTTGATTGTTGTTGGCTTGGTTGTTGTTGGTTTAGTTGTAGTCGGTTTGGTTGTTGTTGGTTTGGTTGTCGTTTTTGACTTGGTTGCTGTTGTTGACTTGGTTGATGTTGGCTTGGTTGCCGTTGTCTTGCTTGTTGTTGGCTTGGTTGTTGATGGTTTAGTTGTTGTTGGTTTGGTTGTTGTTGGTTTAGTTGTAGTTGATGGTATGATTGTTGTTTTGACTTGGTTGCTGTTGTCTTGCTTGTTATTGGCTTGTTTGTTGATAGTTTGGTTGTAGTTGGTTTGGTTGTTGTGGTTGTTGTTGGCTTGGTTGTTGATGGTTTATTTATAGTTAACTTGGTTGGTGTTGGCTTGGTTGTTCTTGGCTTTGTTGTTGATGACTTGGTTATTGATGGTTTAGTTGTAGTTGGTTTGATTGTTATTGTTGTTGGCTTGGTTGTTGATGGTTTAGTTGTAGTTATCTTGATTGTTGTTGTCTTGGTTGTTGTTGGCTTGGTTGTTGCTGGCTTGGTTGTTGTTGGCTTGGTTGTTGTTGGCTTGGTTGTTGATGGTTTAGTTGTAGTTGGTTTGATTGTTGTCGTTTTAGTTATAGTTGGTTTGGTTGTTGTTGGTTTAGTTGCTGTTGGCTTAGTTGTAGTTATCTTGATTGTTGTTGGTTTGGTTGTTGTTGGTTTAGTTGCTGTTGGTTTGCTTGTTGTTGGCTTGGTAGTAGCTGCTATTTGTCTGGTTATGTTATCAGTAGATGATAATGATACTGTTACTTTAATATTGATTCCGTGTGTCATTTGGAATGAGGTTGTACATGTATAAAATCCAGAATATTCTGGTTTTACATTTCTTATCACCAATTCAAAATATTCTTCATCATTCCATTCTAAAAAAATCATTTTTGTATATCTTTTCTTATTTACTAATTACAATTCTTACTAACTTTGTTCAACATCCAAAAACCGAGAGCTTTTGTTATCGCCGACTTTTTCCCCATTCCATTTCCACGTTGGAGTTTCATATTTTCTAAACCACCAACACCTGAGAGAGAGTTCTGAATCTTCGGCAATATATAAAGTTCCATCAATTCCAACAAATGTTTCATCGTCGTCCACCTCATATGAAATAACTGGAGCACTGTAAACTATTTAATTGAAAAATTATGACAATTAATTAAATTTATAACAAGGCAATCTTACTACTGCGGATGTGTAACTTTGTACATGTTGGAATTGTTCCAATCCAATCTCCATTGAGGCCACATCTTACTGTTTTACTTCCCTCCACGAAAAAGTTTAGAATATCATAACATCGAAATGTAATTACATCATTATAACTGACACTATACCGGCTAAAACCTATAAAAATAAACATGCAGCGGCCATTTAAAGCTTTTTAAAAATTAATATATAAGTTACCGATTAATTGTCGTCCTTTTAAAACCGCGAGTACATTTTGGTCTTTAGGTTCATAACTGCATGTGTTATGTCCGATCAGAAACGGGTAAGTTGCCTGTTCTGCAAGTATGTATTATATATATGAGGGTGTTAATTAAAGTTGCCATTGGATGGCGCCACTTGTATTTATGGTATTACCATACCGGATAAAACGAGTTCGACCAGATTTGAGAAATTGACTATTTGGTACTTTTTCCAGATTTGGAAAATTCGAACATGCTAGAAATTTATAAAAAAAACTGAGAAAACGTAGGTTAGGCTGCCCGACGCGACATGCATACGGTACCTAAGCACTAAACGTTCAACTGCTGTGGGTGCGGCTGTGACAGGGTTTTTTTACCCATTTTATCCGGCACCAGTGTTGCCAACTTAGCGGATTTCCCGCTAGATTTGGCGGATTTTTGAGACCCCCAGCGGGAAAAAAAACGAGGCAGCGGACTGCGGAAAATCTAGCTTGGAGATTTTCCAATCGGCGGATTTTTGGCGGATTTTAGGATTTTTAAAAAAAACATTTTGTAAATTTTTTGACCAATAAGAAACGGCCCACTTGGGCCGTGTGGGGTCTTTTTTTTTT
>AFFK01018262.1:0-29338 GCA_000239455.1 Strigamia maritima
ACCAACCCCCTCTACGTCAAAGGTTCCCGAGTAAGCATTCATTTTATACGGCTTACCCATTGTTAACTGAACAAATAAATCCTTATCATAACACAAATGGGTACCTGAACCAGTATCCCATATCCACTCATTAGTTTCAGTAGACAAAACCATATCATCAATGATTAGTGCATCATCAAAAGATGAGAAAGAGACTGAACTACTAGCGCCCACTGCTGACCCCTTGGGTGATTTGCCCTCCCTACAGGTAGCAGCATAATGACCCACAGTTTTACAAATGGAACAAGTAATATCTTTCTTTGATTTCTTTCGACAATCTTTAGAGTAATTACCCTTTATCCCACAATTGTAACAAATAACGCTTGTATTCGATTTACCCTTGCTAAACCCTATTGGCTGTTGATAAAGCATTATCTCCATTGCTTGTAACTTTAGTTCGTTGATCGCGCGATTTCAAATTTTCGTATTCTTCGATAAGAGCTTCTTCAACTTTTGAAGGTATCATGGCATCATCATCCCATTTGTAAATTTGGCTAACAATGACGTCATACTGCGGGGGCAAAGTGCACAGCATCCGATAAGCTATGTCAGAATCATCTATCTTTTTCCCCGCCAATTCTAAGTCATGCGATAGTTGTCGAATACGATTTAAAAATAAAATTATACTTTCGTTAGGTTGCATTTGTGCAAGATGGAATTGCCCTAACAGACGCGCAATACGCGCCTTGGACTTTGGCTCATACGTCTTAGCAAGCTTCTCCCAACGCTTGTCGGGTTCAGTGATCCCATCTAATAAGCTATTTAAGTTTGTCTTCAATCCCCAGGAAAATCATACCCCCGCCTTTGACTTATCAATATTAAATTGCCTAGTCTCTGCTGGAGTTGACCCTGCGGCCAAAGCATGTTTGGGATCAATGAAATCACTTATACCTTTACTCGCTAAGCATGCTAGCATATCCCTTTTCCAACTTACATAATTAAGTTCGTTTAACTTCTTGAAACTCAAGATTCCGTCTTTTTCCGTCATCTTTAACTCTAAAATGATCCAAAGCGGAATATACCAAGCTAATATAGATGTTAACACCTGTTAACCCTACTACTAAAACTATAATAAGGCAAATAAATCCAAAAAATTAATTCCGAATATTCACAAACCGGAATCTCTAATCAAAAACTAATAAACGTATTAATAAACTATATTAATACGGATTCAAAAACCGAATATGGTTCCAATAAATACACGGAAATGTGCAAACTACACTTTAAACTGCAAAGCTGCACTAAGACCTTAAAACTTAAATCCAAAATCCTAACAATACTGAATAATTCGAAAAATATTTTCCAAATTCTAAGCTTAAAGAGAAAGTCAAATGAATTTGAACTCAAAAATTCAAAAATATATAACAGCTAAACTATTCTCCGATAAAATAAAAACAATAAGAGCACGCAAAAATCCTAAAATCTGAAATTTTTGCCTCAAAACTTCAAATAAACTGATAATCCCGATCAATTTTCGAGAAACACGCAATACAAAATTAATATCAACGTGGGAAATTCGCAAAGTAAGCTCAAACTTGCGAAAAACAAACAAAAGCGTACTAATACTCAAATCTCGACCCGAAAACTCAAAAACCTTGAGTTTTTCCTGTAAAACTCGTAAATGAGCCAGGAAATCTCGATAATATCGAGCAAATAACAAAACTAGAGTCAACAAACTCACCAAAAATACAAAACTAATGCTCAAATATGCAAAAACGAATAAAAATTCGAATAATAAGGCTGAAAACTCAAAATAACCTAGAAGGTCAAATCCGACCTTTAGAAAAGCTGAAAATACGCTCAAAATAAATATTATCGCAACAATAAGCCCCACCAAAATGACAGATAGGGAGGCACCATCTACCAGATCCTCGGGATGAAAATAAATGTCCCTTAAGGTTAGGTAGCCTCTTAGGTGAAAATGTAAAAGGACAAATAAGTACAACAAATAAAAAGTAAAGATCTCCACTAAAGGAGCGAGTCTTCCAATGAAGGCTTCAGTGGTGACTTCCTGTGGTAATTGTTCGTGAATTTTGATCCGCAAAATCCAAAAACAGACGAAAAAGCACTGGAACTCGCCAACACATGTCAAGCGGTCAAACACAAAATCCCTCGATATATGGCTCGATGTGGCGAAAATAATGCAGTTGCATCCGAAATGTCCTTGAGTCGTCCTTCAATTCGGCAAAATGGCGTCCGGCACTATAAAGACGAAAATCCGGCAATAAAACGCCCAAAAACAACAAATATACAGGAATACCTGACTGTGTCTCCAGTCGGTTGGAGACACACACAAACCGCTCACGTTTTCTCCTCGCAACTCGCGATAAGACCTCGCGAACTCGAGTTGCGACCTCGCGCTCGAAAATCGCACGCAACAGGCCAAACACACCAAAAACAACCTTGCAAACATCAAAAAGTAGTGGCAAACCTGCCTGGGCCCATAACCATGTTGTAATAGTGCAGGAAATTGGTCAGAACTTGGTGTGTGAGCTGGAGACAAGGAGAGACGTGTTGCATGTACACTGTGCAATATTGCAAGTGTTAACTTTTTATTTAAAAACATATAGGTGGCGCCAAAAGCCTACGGTAGTCCATAGGTGACACCCAAATATAAAATACAATTAATACAGTGTCTCACAGGAGACAACAAAACATAATGAATAGAAACATAATATATTAAATAAATACAAATTAAATGAGAACATAAATTAACATATTACAATGAGACAAAAGTCCAGTTCTGTTTCGGGGCGTCCTCCTAAGGAGATATTGAGGACCCCAGTGATGAGTAAACCTGGTTGGGAACGTGTCGAAGTAGAAAAGCAGTCAGGGGCATCTAAAGGAAGTAAAGATATTTATTTTTATCTCCCTAATTCTAAGTTAGCCTTGAGAAGTGTATCTGAAATGCAAAATATTTTAAAAGCGTTTTGAAAGAAAGATATGATCCCCATTTATTTAATTGGAAACCTACACCTGTAGAGGTATCTAGTCTAGCTAAGTCGAGTGAGACACTTTTACAGTCTGAGTCAGGTGTCTCTGATGTTAAAGCTGAGCCGAAAGAATCGGTTGAGACATATTTAGTTCGTATGTATGATTGAGTTATTTTTTTTTAGGAACTTTTATTATTTAAAGGGGGAATTATTGTCATGTGTGTTGGGTAAATACTAAAAGTTCATGGTATTGCTACCTATAAGGTTAAGGTTTTGCTCATGTGTTATGTTTAACACATTTTTCAGTTTATAGGGGCGAATGTTGGTGTGTAAACTGGAAAATGTGGTTTTTGTGCAATTACGTTCATTGTGCAAATATTGTTTTAATTGTTAGGAACATTGCATTCTGAGATCAGAGGTTTTTGGTTTATTGTCTGCAGCCTCTGGTAGTATTGTTATCTGTATTACCGGTTGGTAAATTTATTTTGTTTTCATAATGTTTATATTACTGATTGGTAAATTTATTTCATTCTCAGAATGTGGATTCTTATCTTGTTAGACAGATTAAGTGTGTGACTTGATTGTATTCATGTATTATTTATCATGAGGTGATTCATCCACACCATCTAGATGTAAGTGGATGAATATTGTGCCTGTTTGCTTGTGAAAAGCATATTTGATGACAGATATGGCATAACTGCACTTATGTTCTATTTTTGGCATACCTGTCATCAACTGATTGATTTGTTCTCTGGTTCTCTGGGTAAATTAATTTTTATACTCTCTTACTCTCTTCCTGTATTTTCACCTGTGCAAATGGCCGCCAAGTTGTGTGGCTCTTAAGAATAAATTTCTCATTGGATTTTATCATGCTTGTGTGAGTTTTTATCAAGTTTACATGATACCTACGAGTGTGGACAATAAGTGTGTGATACAAGGCGAATTCAAGCCATTTCGCAGCAGGAATACATGGGTGAAGCAAGGCATACTGAGACAGAGAAGCACCTTTAGACACCAGTTTGATGTTTGTACCTTATGCGGTTTTCTGTGTGCCCAGAGCAAACCAGTTGGGCTTTAAATACACAATTAAGTGTGGATACTAAGAAAGGTACGCGGAATTCAACTAGCCTATCGCCGGAGCGCTGTGACAATTATTTCGAGACGACTTTTCGGAGTACGGGAATTGCGTCTACTTTTGGCCGCAGCCGGGCCACCGAGTCCCGCCAAGCGAATTCGGATTTCTCATCAAATTCAACTTTGCAGAAAACATTGAAAAATCGCTTCCACTGTGATTTCTGGACATTTGAGTCAAAGGTCCTGGCCACCACCGAGAGGTCAACAGTTTTGTTTCGAACAATTCAAAATAATTTTGATTTGTTGGCAAATTAGCGTAGTTTGCTTAATTATTGCAAATAATCAATTTGGTTTTATTTGCGAAATAAGCCAGACAACAAGGCAGGTGTTTATTTGTCCGTATATTTGATTGTGTTTATTTTTCTTGATTTTTTTTAGAAATTTTCTTGATTTTGAGCACAATTATTTATTTTTTTGTTTTGTAAATTATAGTTTCTTTAGGATTTATTTCCGGAATGAAAGCCTCCTATGCAAAGGATCTAAGACCATAGTACTCCGAGTACATTGCCATCTCTTAGAAGATTTTTACAAGAAAATAATTTTGTGGCCAAGCTGATTTTGGATTATCGATACCCATCGTCGGATGTCAAGATATTCGTCAATCTTTAAAGATTTGCGACGATCTTTGAAGAATTTCAACTATATTCTGGACTGATTCCTGCCTAAGAAGACATCATTTTCGATTTTATTTAGTTTTAAGTTTCGAAATTACTTTTGAAATTGTTATCGTAGGAATCATAGGTAATAGATTTACTAACTTTGGCTCATTGCATCGAGTCAAGAAATGTACTCTCTTCTGTTTTTACGGTAGAGATTTAACTTTAATTTCGAGCGATTTAATTATTGGGGTTTTCATGTGTGTTTGGGAAGTCAGCGGAGATTCAAAGGATTGATTTTTCTTTATTTTGGCTTGTCATTTTGAGTATTGCCGGAAAGTTTAGTTTTGGATAAATTTTCTTTAGTTTTTGTGTTGTGATTATTTTCATGTGGGAAATTTAATTTAAATTTAGTTTTGGATTATTAATGATTGAAGTGATTAATGTGATCGGGTTGTAGTGGTTAAGTTGTTTGAAGGGAACAAATTAATTTCGAGTGATTTTCCTTAAGTAATTTAGTTTTGATTTAGAATATTAGTTAAGAATATGTTGTGGAAGCAAACCAAATGCATATATATATTTAATAAAAGGTTTATTTATCCTCAAATACATTTATATAGCCATGGCTATTACATCATCAATTTTTAATACAACAATACACATTGCTATAGTTACTAGCAATACGTATGATGATTATTAATCTTAACACTTGCCCATCATCATATACTTTACAATTTGAATTTTATAATAAGTTTCTATACATTAAATTTTATTAATAAAGCTCAATATGCTTTAATATTATTTGTAATTTAGGTCCACTTAACGCCTTGGTAAACATGTCAGCTAAAATTTCCGTCGTTGGTACGAATTTCAATTCGTATATCCCATCTTGGATATCTTGACTCAGGAATAATACGCGTATTTGGAAATGCTTAGTTCGCGCATGGTATTGAGGGTTTTTCGCTAAGCTAACAGCCGCCTGATTGTCACAAAATATCTTAATTGGGACTTTAGCCATATATTCCATCTTGAGTTCCTCTAGAAAAGATCTTTGCTATTTTACTTCTTTGGCTAATTCTGTTAGTGAAATAAATTCAGCCTCGCAAGTTGATAATGCTATTAACTATTGTTTTCGTG
Source organism: Strigamia maritima (assembly GCA_000239455.1). Taxonomy (NCBI): domain Eukaryota; kingdom Metazoa; phylum Arthropoda; class Chilopoda; order Geophilomorpha; family Linotaeniidae; genus Strigamia; species Strigamia maritima. The sequence continues at coordinate 5,840 of AFFK01018262.1, forward strand.
ACTGCCAAGTAACTGCAGTTCCTCCAATAGTTGTTACATAACCAGCATACGATCTGGAATTCGTTGATGGTGAATTCCATGATGCATCTGTGTATCCTTGTAACTGGTCTGCGTCACTTCGGTAAATCAAACGCTTACTCCTGGTTCCCTTAAGGTACCGTAAAATACGTTTTGCCGCAACCCAATGGCACTCATACGGTTCTGTTAGCCATTGAGACAGGCTTTGTTGGTTTTAAGTCAAAATCAACATCGATTATTATTTATTATTATTTATTCTCTGATTGTATTCTGTATACGTGACTGTTTGTTTATGATTATTATTTCTTTTCAGTCATTTGTATTGTTTATATTGTTGTTATTTGGAGTTTTATTGATTTTATTATTTATAGTTTCTCTGTATAACAAGTGCATAGTTTTATCATATTTGTAGTTATTTTGTATTTGATATTTTAGCTCTGTACGTGGGTTGTTGTTGTAGTATGACATGAGATGTTATTATGTCGTCTGCTAGGAGTAACTTCTGTATTGTGTCACTAGTTGGTGCCACTGTTCACACCTGTCAATCATCTCTCTCTAAAGATGGCTTCTGGCTTGATGACATGTACTCAATTGTTCAAGGTTTTAATTGTCTAATAAAGCATTGTTTGCTATTGTGTTTTGCTTTTAAACACCTGCCAAGTTCCTTACTAAGTTCATCAAGTCCTGGAACTCACTGAAGTTGTTTTCATCTAATGCACACGGTCCAAAGTGAGAGCCATGCAGGTTGTAGACAAGTCAAGGTCAATTTGGAGTATCTTCTCAATCCTGGTTCTCTACAAGTGGTAGCAGAGGTGCAGGGGTGTGCTGGAAATGATTATATGTGCCCATGGAATTATAAATGAGTCATAATAGTGAGTTTTTGAATTTTTTTTTGCTGAAAATTTCCGATATTGCCGTGTTTTGATTATTTTTGCAGTGAAGATACACTATTATTCAATTGAGCAAAGAGGGGAAGCGCAACCAATTGCCCGAGGACCGAAAAACGAGCCAAAATTGGTAAAAACCCTAAAATTATTGGATTTTGAGCATATTTCTGCCGCTATTTTTGTTTTTCAGATTAAAACAAGATGTCTAAGACCTATAATAGCAATGACAAGGTTGATAAATTGGACAGATCCAATTGGAAGAGTTGGATTATGGAAGTCCAACTCATGCTCAAGCAACATGGTCTGTGGGGATTTGCTGATGGGACGGACACGGAACCAGCAGCCGGAACAACTGGATATGCGAAAGAACTCCTTAAATGGAAAGAGAGATCATCAGCAGCCAGGGCCATGGTCTGCAGAAGCGTCTCACAGCCGTACAAACCTGTGGCAATCCAGGGAAAGACTTGTAAAGATGTGTTGGCCAAATTGCGAGCTGTATTTCAACCAAAGTCAAGAGCCAGAAAAGCGCAGTTGCGTGCGGAATTTATAATGATTCGATATGAGACCAAAGAGGACATGGCTTGCTTCATTGTTCGAGTTGAAAGAGCTGCAGAAGAGTGTAAGGAAGCAGGACTGACCATTTCAGATGAGGAGAAAACATATCAACTCATGTACTGGTTGGATGGAACCTGGGAAGCACTTAATCAGCAACTTTATGGTCTGGAAGACGACAAATTTAAATTTGAGAGCGTCGGAGCGACTCTTCAAGCCGAGTATAATAGAAGAATCGCGGATCCAGAGTTCAACAGTGACATGAGTATGCTGTCCGACCTTAAGGCATTTTTGGCATCCAGATCAAGTGGAAAAACGAACAAAAATTGGAAATCTAGACAAAACAAGAGACAAGAAGGCCAAGCTGAAAATTCGGAAGCATCAGGATCGTCTCTTTCAAACATCACGTGCTTCAACTGCCAAGAACAGGGACACTATGCAAATAAATGCAAGAATCCTCATGTCAAGAGAGGTGGGAAGACACTTGAAAATTGTAGAGGTGGCGCAACTCGAGGTCAAGGAGCGTCAAATGATGTGAAAGGTCGAAATGTGACATTTTATGTAAAGCCCAAAAGTTTAACTAACAAAATTGTCAAAGTTTCTCAACCAAGAGGGTTAACTGGTAAAATTGTTAAAGATTATAATTGGTATGTGGATTCAGCATGTTCTGACCACATTTGCAATGATAAGAACATGTTTTATGAATTATCTGAGATTCAGTCTACTGATCTTGAAATGGGAGAGGGGACTTCTCAAGTGACAGGTATTGGCAAGGTTATTTTGCAAACACCTGTAAATGATTCTTTGAATAATGTGACTTTAAATGATGTATATTTTGCTCCTAATTTTGGTAAAAATTTAATTTCAGTTGCCAAAATTGATCGCGCCAAACAGCAATTGCACATTAATGATGGTTTATTGACTGTTTATGATGATGATGTCAACAATGGTTTGATGTTAGCTAAGCTTGATGACGGTTTATACCGATTGTTGGGAAAAGTGAAGCAAAATAACAGTAAAATCAAGTCAAGTGCAAATTGCATTAATTTGGTAAAGTCAGAAAATGATTTAAATGAGGTGACAAATGAAAATGCAAACAGAAGCAATGCCAATAAGGCTGAAAATGGTAAAAATAATGAATTTATTAATGCACTGTCGGTGGAGATTTGTCATAAGCGTTTTGCACATCAAAATTCTAAATATTTTAATTTTCTTTTGAAGGATCAGAATATAAGTGGATTTGACATGAAAGGCCAGACTCTAAAGTATGATTACGATGCATGCAACGTTGGAAAATCGACCAGGGCAACTTACAAATCAGACGGAATTTGCATAGCAACTGAACCTTTGGAATTTTTACGCACTGATGTTTGGGGACCTAGTCGAGTGGATTCAATAGGAGCCAAATACCTTTTGACCATTGTAGACGACTATTCAAGATATTCATGGGTGTATCCAATGAAAAAAAGGACCAAGTGTTTGAGATTTTCAAATCATTCATATCTCGGATGGAAAGATCATCTGGTTTCCAAGTGAAAGCGATCAGAAGTGACCGAGGAGGAGAGTTTGTCTCAAAACAATTTGAAAACCACTTGGAAGAGCTGGGAATTGAGATACAAAGGACCAACCCGTATAGCCCGCAGATGAATGGAACAGCTGAGCGCCTGAATAGGACAATTTTGAATGGGATTCGGACTATTTTGGAGGAGACAAAGCTACCTAGTTATTTGTGGGCAGAATTGGCGGTGACGTTGATCTATCTCAAGAATAGATTTCCACATTCAAGGATTAAGCATCAAATACCATATGTTCTCTGGAGAGACAGGAAATTATCTGTACAACACCTGCGAGCTGTGGGATCGATATGCTACGTGCATCATACCAAACCAGGTTAGGACAAGTTGGATCCACGTGCCTGGAGAGGGTTTTTGGTTGGTTATGCGATTAGAATACGTGGATATCGAGTATGGAATCCTGAAACCGATGAAGTGATCGAGTCAAAGCATGTATCCATCAAGGAAAATAAATCTTGGACTCAAATCAAGTTAAAAGAAGGAAATGAAAGTGGATCAACAACTGGAAACATCATGTATGATGATGATGGATCTTCTAGTGAAGAGGATAGTCTAGATCACAAGGAAATTCCGAGCCAGCCGACAAATGGACTTCCAGAACCTAAAGAAACACATTTTGGAAGTACATCGTCATCTGGGGGAGCGAGAAGAATTTCACATGCCATGCCTTTTGTACCCGAGCCTAGGAGACAGGAAATCAAGACAAGAAGAGTTGTACGAGAGCCTGTTCATACAAAAAGAGGAATTACAGACATGTACAAGGGATGGGAGCGAGAAGAAGTTGAAAGACAAGGCGGAGCATCAGCTGGATATAGCGATGTGTACTACTATGCGCCAGATGGGACAAAAATGAGGAATGGACCTGAGGTTCAGACGTACTGTCAACTGCAGAAGCCACCTATACTATAATTTATGCCAAGTCTTTCTTCAACTTTTCAAAAGTACCGCCGCCTACTGAAACATTCAGAGCTGGATCCGATAATGAAGAAATACCAGACATAGCTGCTAATTTTACAACAGATATCGATGGTGAAGCGCAATACGTGCAAAAGAAAAGGATCCGAGCCTATTGTGGACAGATTAAGGAACCGAAAACGTTTGAAGAAGCCATTGCATCGCCACAAAAGGATTCTTGGCAAGCTGCAATTAATGAAGAGCTGAGCACGTTACAAGAGCGTGAAGTATATGAAGAGGTTTCAAAGTCAAGCTCAGATTTAGTAATTGGAAGCAGATGGATCTTTAGTTTAAAGAAGAGCGCAGAAGGTGAAATTGTACGTTATCGGGCCCGATTGGTCGCACAAGGTTTCAGACAGAGGCCTGGTATTGATTTTGAAGAGGTTTATTCGCCGGTTGTGAACTATACGTTAATTAGATTTTTCTTTTGCGTATTAGTAGTTTTGAGAGGCCGGATCGACGCGCACTTGGATGTCAAGTGTGCTTATCTCTACGGTGAATTGGATAAGCAGATTCATATGACCATTCCAAAGGGCATCAAAGGCAAAAGAAGAAAAAATGTTTGGTTACTGAAGAAGGCACTCTATGGATTACATCAAAGTGGGCGCCTTTGGTTTCAAACACTTGATGCTGCCTTGTTGGACATTGGATTTACAAAAGTGTTTGGTTTCAACTGTGTTTACCGACAAGAATTAAACGCTTAGCTGCTTGTATATGTGGACGATATGGTTTTGTTCATGGCAAATGAAGACCACAAGACAATTATCGTAGAGAGTCTGGCCGATCATTTCAATTTGGTTGATTTGGGAGTGGTTACAAAATTATTAGAAGTTAATTTTGTGAGAAGTAAAGATGGAATTCTCATGCACCAAATTGGCTTTATTCGTAAACTTGTGGAAGTTTTTAAGATAGTGAGAATGATATTGTAAAAGTACCCGTTACTGTGGGGACTACTTTAAGTAAATGTAAGGATGGTGAAGGTATTGATGATTTCTCTTACAGGTCGCTTATTGGTAGTTTAATGTTTTTGGCGTCGAGGAGTAGGCCTGACATATTATATGCAGTTACCTATTTATCAGAATTTAATGTGTTACATTCGTTTTCTCATGTCAAGTGTCTTAAACAGGTTTTACAGTATGTCGTTAATACTGAGAGTTTAGTTATTAATTTGTCTAATTGTATTAATGAATGTTTTTGCATGTTGATGCGTCCTGGGCCACAGACCTGGACTCATGTAGGAGTTTTGGAGGCCATATACTTTATTTAGGTGGAGCACCCTTGTCATGGGGTTGTAAAAAGCAAGGAAGCGTCACAGGAAGCACCATGGAGTCAGAGTATATCGCTTTGGTGCATGCAGTCAAAAAAATATACTGGATGTCGAGTTTATTCGAGTATTATGATTTGCTTGGTTGTGTTAATGTTCCTACTGTGTTTTCAGATTCAATGTCATCTATCCAATTCATGCGAAATGATTTGGAAAACATAAAGACCAAGCATATGCGTATAAAGTATTGTATGGCTCGAGATTGGTTTATGAAGGTGTTATGTTCTTTCTTGTATACAAATATGCTATGTTTTCATGTGAAGATGAGAGGTTTATTCTAACCGCAAAAATCTAATTGTCGCGAATGATGTGGGATTATTGACTAATTCCGCCTCAATCCACATAGAAAACGAATCTACGACAATTAATATCATCTTCTGTCTAATTGGACCAGCGTAATCCAGGTGAAGTCTTGACCAGGGTTTAGTTGCCGCCGGCCATCGAAGCGCTGGTAATTTGGGTGGCATAGGCCTTGACGCTTGACAAATGGTGCATCTAGCAATATACTTCTCAATTTCGACAGTCAAGCCAGGCCACCAGATATGTGCTCTAGATCTGGCTTTCATCGCTACGACTCCGGGATGACCCTCATGTAACAGAGTCAAAAACTTTGGTCGTAATGTCGTTGGAATCACAAGTCTATGTCCCACAACAAAATTCCGTCATCAATCGACAATTTTAATCGTTTATGCCAATAAGGTTTCAATTGAGGAGATATTTGACGCATAGGCCATCCATCCTTGACAAACACCAGGACATCTTTTAACACTTGATCCGTGAGAGTAGCCCGAGTCAAATGATCACGCCGAACCAACTCCTGTTCATCCAATTCCAGCATGAAGATTGGGTTTTCATCTGAACCTGAAGAAGGAAACTTCTCTGATTGTGGACATCTACTAAGCATGTCAGCGTTGCCATGTAACGTTCCTTTCCAATACTCCAAAGGATAATCATAATTATTTAAAATAAGCATCCATCTTAGAAGGCGTGGTGAGATCACATTTGGAACAGGTTTACCATGTCCTAATATTCCCAATAGTGGTTGATGGTCCGTGACAATGATGACATGGCGACCATAAATAAAAATATGGAACTTCCGGACTCCAAATAAAATCGACAGAGCCTCCTTGTCGAGTTGGGCATAGTTTTTTTCAGCTTTTGACATAATACGGGAAGCGTAGGCAATTGGTAGTTCACATTGCTGTAGATTCTTGTGCGAGAGTACCGCACTGAGGCCAAACGCGGAGGCATCACATGCCAAAACAATAGGTAACTTGGGATCATAAAATTGTAATACCGGAGCGCTCGTTAGTGTAGACTTGATCGCTTCAAAAGCACGCTGATGACTACTCGACCAAGCCCATGGAACGTCCAACCACATCAGATCATACAATGGAGCAGCGACCGTTGCAAAATGTTTAAAGAAACCTCCGTAAAAATTAACCGCACCCATAAACGATTTTAATTCTGTTTTACTTGTGGGTGCAGCGATATTCCGAATAGCTACCACTTTATCAGGCAAGGGTGAGTAACCAAACTTAGAAATCTTAAATCCTAGGTACTCCAGCTGAGTCGATGCAAAAACACACTTTTCTTTACAAAGTTTGAGGCCAAATTCTCTAACTCTCTGAAAAACCTTCTCCAGCTGGAGTAAATGTTGCTTATAAGTGGAAGTGCCCAATAAAATATCATCTTGATATGGTTTAATGTCAGCCAAAGGTTTGAAAACTGTTTCAATTATCTGTTGAAATATTCCTGCAGATACAGATGTTCCAAAAGGTAGGAATAACACAGCCATCAATCCTTTATGAGTGTTGACCGCACACAGTTGAGCTGACCGCCAAGTTAGAGGTATTTGCTGGTAAGCTTGGCGGAGATCCAATTTGGTAAAATATTGAAAATTGGCCAATTGCATCACCAGTTCATCAATCCTGGGTAACGGATAAGGGTATGGCAAGAGCGCTACGTTCAAGGTTCCACTGTAGTCTCCACATAGTCTAATACTGTTATCCTTCTTTCTAACTGATACCAATGGAGTACCGCAATCGGAGAAAGGAATAGGACGGAATATTCCCTGCTGAATCAAACTGTCAATGGCCGCTTCCACTGGTTCTCTAAGTGCCAGCGGCACAGGTCTGTGACGAAAAAACATAGGTTGGGCATCTGGTTTTAACTGGAGCTCAACAGGAGGTCCCTTGTATGCACCAAAACCAATTTGGAAAATGTCTTCATATTGGTGCAATAGCGATTGTAACTTTGGTTCCACAACGCCAAGCGAATCAGACTCTTTATCAACAATGTGAACCTGGGATGGCCTATCATGATTCGTTAAATCCGAACTGCCCCACAGCTTAAACAAATTAATGGCATCTCTACCAAGTAAATTAGCACCGGCGCCCTGACTTATCACTAAAGGCATAGAATGTTGTTGCTGGTCTATGTTAACCTCAGCTTCCACACATCCCAATACTCGTATTTTCTGCTGCTACTATATCCCGTCAGCGAAACATGGAGTGGTATTATATGTGGTTTAAAAATTCCACGCCAAACCTGCTCAAATGTCTTCTGGGATAGTATAGACAGCTCTGCAGCTGAATCGAGTAGCATTTTAACTTGTGACAATCCGATATTCGGGGAAATTACCAAGTGATAATAACCTCGAGATACCGACTAAATCACTACCAACTACGCGAGATATGGAAGTGATAACCCAGTGTGTGAAAATTGTATGGAAACTCAGAGGGAAAAATATACACATAACTTATCAAAACATGACAATCTGCATTTATTAACAGAGCACTGACTAACAATTACTTATACAAATCTAAAGCCAGGAATAATATACTATCGAACAGAGTGTAATAATATATATATATGTACGAGGGTAATCTGGAGTATGCCTAGGTCTGGAACTCTTATCTGTCATTCCTGGTTGGTCTGAAGTGGTTCTAACAGGATTTGGGGTGGGAGGTCAATCCGACTAACGGTTGACTTTTGGCTGTATTCGTCACAAGGTTTGGGCTGACATTGCCGAATGACAATGCGTCCCAGACAGATGATGATCGATACTCGGGCCATTTGACCAGAGTGTCGCTAACAAGACAATACGATAGCATAGATACCGTAAACAAGAGTTGAGTGGGGTGTTGCGTGGGTCAAGTAACCCACTTGGCCTTCATCCTTATAGTCCGGCGCTCCGCATCGCGACTAACACGTTAATAGATAATTATCCAACCCAAAATAGAGCGGTCACGATAACTGGCACGTACAGATCAATAATCACCACTCTCCGATGTGTCACAACATCATGTCATCATCACTTTTGTATATTCGCGGTACATAGGCCTTCATAACATAAATGCTATGGCTCACTACGGTCTTTACGGTTGTTGCACCTGCCGGTTCGAGAGTCTTAAAAGCGTTCTGAAACCACGTCAACTAGGTAAATCTGAACATAATATCAATATATTTTTAAGGGTTATCTGGAACCAAATAGAGCTCTGCAAGCCCTTTTATAGTGGTCGCTCACTTGGTGGTCAGCCTGTGTCCAATTGAACATCAGTATGACCATCAGAGGCGGGCACTATAAGCTTAACTATGACATGCCGGGAGTTGGGCCAATCGGTACAACTTCCTGCCAGAGTCCAAGTGAACTCTGCTTGACCAGGGTCAAGGGTCAGCTACACAAACTAGGAAGTAGGTCGCAGGTGCGACCAATTACCTAGATACACATGAAAAGAATAAGTGTTGTAAGGAATTCCTTACAACACTTTCCCTAAATGATAATCACTTTTACAAGTGATTTCCATCCAATGTATAAATAATAATGTGAAATATTATTATTTATCATAATTCAATAAATATACACTCTCTTATGAATTATTTATTTGTCAAACTGTTCTTAGTTACTTATTAGACCCAAAAGTGAGAATAATCGGTAGCTGTATTTTGAATTTGGCGCGGACAAACCGTCAGCGCCATCTAGTGGCAGAATAATAAGTAGTTTCCGATTTTGTACCGTCACAAACTGGTACTGTATTTATCCGTGCTATGATATAAATCGGTGAGTATTTGTTAGTAAGTGTGCAGACATTGAAAATTGAGTAGTCAAAACTATCATTCTCTATATTTGCAACATCCCCAGTCACGGCATAAACTGGAGTGGATGCCTGTCGAAAGCGTCGTCCATTACTCCGACTCCGAGAACGAAATGATGTGCCATAATCTCTCCTAAATCGGTTAAACGACGTTTCCGACATAGATTGCGGGCAGTTCCTTGCCATATGCGGTCCACCGCAGGTATAACAAGCAAGTGGTGGCCTGCTACCTCTACCACGCTGATTCATAACCCGTCCTCGAAATGGTCTTCGACTTGAAAATCTGTTGCCGTATCCACGCTGAATATATTGCGTGTCCGCAAATAATACAGGGGTATCAACATTTGATTTAGTCTCTATCACCTGAGGTGGGGGTACAATTGGCAAGGCGATGTTTGAGCTGGTGGAACCCAAAATGGCATTTGCCGCAAACAGTGCAGTCTCCAATCCAACAGCCTCATCCATGGCTACCGATAACGTCAAATTCTTAATGGTGAGCAACTTAACTCTTAACGGCTGGTGCTCAATTCCTTTCAAAAACTGGTTCAAAACAGCTTGGTTCATCTGTGCAGAGGTTGTAAAGCCACATTTCTCCGCCATGGCTCTCAAAATCGCAGCAAATTCCGTAACTGACTCAGTTGGTCTTCTAACTCTTGAGGTTAGTACTTGCATCTCCACCATGGATCGAGATGAGGGCTCAAAATGATCCTCCAACAACTTAGTCACTGCTGTATAACTCAAGTCCATCAATTTGCCAGGTGCTGCCTGTTGGTTTTAGTAAATTCAAACTGCTTCTCATGAAAGGTATTGTGTAATGCAAGCAGCATATACAATGTGTCTAATCACAAGATAGTGTTTTCTTTATTTGTCATGGTATTATTGTCAAAGTATTGTTTAAACTTAAGGCATTCTTGTGAAACAGTGTCAATATATTTATTTGGCATCACCATATTTATCTTGATGGAATGGTGATGCATTTGCTATATTGGTTGATTATTTTATCAATAGATGGCATTAGCAGTAGAAGCAATGTGTCTCATCTACTGCCATACCTTAGGTTGTCTTCTACATTGTGCTTGTCACATGTTCCTATCATGTGACAAGAAGCTATATAAGTCTTGACTGAACTTTGTAGAGACACTTGCTCTAGACGGACATGACTGGTTCACAGTAGTCTAACCTGAGCAGGTCCTCGTTTCCTTATCACAAATAAACCTATTATGTTATTTTTACAAGCAGAGTATTTGATTTTCATAAATAACATTTATTACATTTTATAGGTTTTTCTGTGGGGTTCCGCTTATCGCTAAATAACTCGGCTAGTTTTGGTGCTACAGAACTGAAATAGGCACCATTCGAAGCGCACGGGCCAGGCGCATCCAACCATGCCAATTTTATCGTCGTAGGCTTAACGGTTCGCGAGATATCGCCATTTTGGCAACGGACCGTCATTTTGGAGTTTGTGGAATTTTCCATGACATCTCTCGCGATTTTCAAGGACATTTAGGCACGGTTGGACAAAGTTATAACATGCATTAGAAGCGGAAAAACGAGAGGAATCCGATGGTTTTCGTTGCATCTTGATTGGACTAGCGGTTGAAGAGATACGGACGTTTTTGCGATTTGAAACAAGAAGTGAATTTTTACAAGTTGAGAAAATACAAGACAAACAGCTTCCACTGCAAGATAAGAATATTTTCTACACTTCCGTTGCATATTTCAGTCCTTAGGCACAACGGTCATCCCATATATAACACTGCCAGACCATGTAGTAAATCAAACGTGTCAGATCTTACTGCTTGTAATAATATAGCCAATTTCTTGTCATCTACAATATCATTGATCTTGACATAAATTTCATATCTCTCTTGATAATTCTTCCATTGAGACAAGGTAGTACCAGTAAAAGGCGCCATTTGACCTACCATAGTCTTTGCTGCCATCGTAATTACCGAAATCTGCTTGTCCTCTTGGATTTGTTCCTTAGGTTTCATTTCTTTTTTATCATCTTCTTCTGACGTTCCATTACTTGTGGAAGTCGACATCTTGGATTAGGTTTATTTTCTGCCCAACCGCAATTAGAGATATGAAATATTCAAATATACTTGGTCTTGTAATAGCTTTTCTTAATTCCTGGCTTCCTGACAAGTCATATTATATTTGAATCAACCTATCTGTGAGTTGCATTTTTCATTCCATATTCCAACCTTGGTTCCAAATTTTTCTTTTTATTTTTATTTTTTTGTCCAGTCTTTATACCATTTGATTTTAATCATTGAACTGATTTGATACTTGATGTATTTAAAATTGCCATTATCCACATCCTGACGACTGCGCCAGTTGTTATGTTCTTTCTTGTATACAAATATGCTATGTTTTCATGTGAAGATGAGAACGAGAAGTGACAGGTTTATTCTAACAAAAGGTTCTAGTACAATCATCTATTAACAGGGGAACGAGCCGGATGTAACAGAAGGGTTATTTTGTAATAGAGAAGATCCCGACGAGCCATAATACTGCTGATATTTTTACGAAGTGGCTTCCTAGCGACAGAATCCGAGCTTTGTGTGAATTCATTTTTGTTGATTATCATGATTGTTAATTTTTGATTTATCAGTTTGAGTGTTTTTGCTTGTTAAGTCTCGATGTTTGTTTTGTGGGAGCGTTTGTTGGTTTTAAGTCAAAATCAACATCGATTATTATTTATTATTATTTATTCTCTGATTGTATTCTGTATACGTGACTGTTTGTTTATGATTATTATTTCTTTTCAGTCATTTGTATTGTTTATATTGTTGTTATTTGGAGTTTTATTGATTTTATTATTTATAGTTTTACTGTATAACAAGTACATAGCTTTATCATATTTGTAATTATTTTGTATTTGATATTTTAGCTCTGTACTTGGGTTGTTGTTGTAGTATGACATGAGATGTTATTATGTCGTCTGCTAGGAGTAACTTCTGTATTGTGTCACTAGTTGGTGCCACTGTTCACACCTGTCAATCATCTCTCTCTAAAGATGGCTTCTGGCTTGATGACATGTACTCAATTGTTCAAGGTTTTAATTCTCTAATAAAGCATTGATTGCTGTTGTGTTTACTTTTTAAACACTTGCCAAGCCTCTCAATAAATTCATCAAGTCCTGGAACTCACTGAAGTTGTTTTCATCTAATGCACACAGTCCAAAGTGAGAGCCATGCAGGTTGTAGACAAGTCAAGGTTAATTTGGGATATCTTCTCAATCCTGGTTCTCTACAGGCTTGATACGGCGTAAACAATATCCGGCCTTGTGGCTTGCGCCAAGTACATCAGGGAACCAATCAGCTCACGATAAGGTTTGTTTTCAATCTTTTCACCTTTATGATAATTAGGATCTTCTAATTTTTGTGAAGGGTCCATTGGTGTAAAAACTACATTCGTGTTTTTCATTCCAAACCTCTGCAATAACTCTTTGATATATTGTTCTTGATTGATACTAATAAACTCTCTATTACTATCCATTGTTACGTGTATGCCCAATATTCTCTTCACGGGTTCCAAATTTACTATATCCAACGTATAGGCTTGACAGCCAAAAATACGAAAATGGTCTACTCTAGGTTTCTCTCTGGACAATCGTTCGTATGGCGTTCGTGTAAACTTCTGAGTTGGAGACCGATTACCCACATATGCTGCTACTACTGCAGCTTCAGCCCAGTAGATGGGAGGTAATCCGGAATCTTGTAACAAAGTTCTTGTCTTGTCCAATATTTTCCGGTTAGCCCTTTCTGCTACTCCATTTTGAGCTGGACTGTAAGCTATGGTCTTCTGATGTTCAATCCCATTTTTAGACATAAGAGCAGAAAATCGTTGATTTAAAAATTCGGTCCCGTTGTCAGTCCTAATACATTTAACTCGTGCATTATATTTATTCTGTTGTATTCGCAGAAAAATGTCCATTATATCAATTACTTCGTCTTTGGTTTTCAAAAATCTTATAAAAATTGCCCGAGAATAGTCATCAACAATCGTATAAATATATTTGGAGCCCCCTATAGATGTAACTGGAAAGGGGCCACACAGATCCATATGCAATAACTCCAATGGGCCTTTGCTCTTAATATACTTAACCAGCGGAAAAGGTGATCGCACATGTCTCTCCAAAATACATTCACGGCATAATGGCCACTTAAATCTATTACTAAGTGTTAAAACCTTAACCATATCCTTATGTCTAAGTAACTTAAGGTTTTTATAACTTAAATGAGCAAATCTCCTATGCCACATAATTAAATCATAACCTTTTACACTATTGTTAACATTAAACACTTGCAAAACATTGTTGCATTGTTAATTTTTGTCATTAAAGCAAAATAAACCATTTATCATCTTTGCAACCAAAACTATCTTTGCATTTCTATCACTAATAGTACAATGATCTTGTTGAAAAACTACACTAAAACCACTTTTCACTGCACGACCAATAGAAAACAAGTTGCAAGTCAAGGTAGGGATATAAAACACATCAAATAGGTGTAGATCCCTACACACTCCTTGCACAAACACTGATAAATCAATTGTACCAACTCCTTTAACTTGCACAATTGTACCATTAGCTAATGACACGTCACATTGCACATTTTCATTGAGTGATGAAAATAACTCTCTTTGTCCTGACATGTGTACACTAGCACCCGAGTCTAGGTACCCCACAGGCTGCGCTCTTAGCAACTGAGGATCCAATACAGCTGTCAATGCAAAGTTCAAGTCATCCATTTTGTCTTTGTTTAATCCAGCAAAATTAGATGTTTGTCCTCTGTTAGCTCTGCCATGTCGATCTCGAAATGGTTGATCTCGTCCACGGAATGTGCCTCTTTCATTTCCATAATTTGGTGCTTGACCAGCATCAGAAGCTCTAGTTGACCAACATCTCGCTGCAGTATGGCCAAGTTTGCCACAGTTCCAGCAAGTGATGCCTCTTTTTGCTTCAAAACCGCGTCCAAGTTGACTTCGTCCTGATTGAACTCATTCATATTGACCTCGTCTACGTTGTGAAACAAAATTAGCATTTTCGGCTGGAAAAGATGTAGACCTTCTTGATCTCTCTGTTGACCTTTCGGTGGTGACCAGGACCTTTGGACACTCCAATGTCCAGAAATCACAGTGGAAGCGATTTTTCAATGTTTTCTGCAAAGTTGAATTTCGATGGGAAATCCGAATTCGCTTGGCGGGACTCGGTGGCCCGGCTGCGGCCAAAAGTAGACGCGATTCCCATACTCCGAAAGGTTGGCTCAAAATAATTGTCACAGCACTCCGGCAATAGGCTAGTTGAATTCCTCGCACCTTTCTTAGTATCCACACTTAATTGTGTATTTAAAGCCCAACTGGTTCGCTCTGGGCACACAGTAGACCGCATAAGGTACATACATCAAACTGGTGTCTAAAGGTGCTTCTCTGTCTCAGTATGCTTCACTACATACATGTATTCCTGCTGCAAAATGACTTGAATTCGCCATGTATCACATACTTATTGTCCACAGTTGCTGGTATCATTTAAATTTGATAAAAACTTACACAAGCAAAGAAAACTTTATTCTAAGGAGCCACTCAACTTAGCGGCCATTTGCACAGATGAATATACAGGAAGAGAGTAAGAGAGTATAAAAATTAATCTCAAACCAGAGAACAAATCAATCAGTTGATGACAGGTATGCCAAAAATAGAACATAAGTGCAGTTATGCCATATCTGTCATCAAATATGCTTTTTACAAGCAAACAGGCCCAAAATTCATCCACTTACATCTAGATGGTGTGGATGAATCACCTCATGATAAATAATACATGAATATAATCAAGTCACACACTTAATCTGTCTAACAAGATAAGAATCAACATTCTGAGAATAAAATAAATTTACAAAACCGGTAATACAGATAACAATACAACCAGAGGCTGCAGACAATAAACCAAAAACCTCTGATCTCAGAATGCGATGTTCCTAAAAATTAAAACAACTAAATCAATATTTGCACAATGAACTTAATTGCACAAAAACCACATTTTCCAGTTTACACACCAACACTCCTCTTCTGCAAGCAATGCACGTTTCAAAGTTCGCATTTTTAGGACTGCTGTGCCAACAATATCACAACTTCGTACTATATCTTTGTAGGCTGCTGGTAAACCACCCAATACATGTGAACAAAGTTGGGGCTCAGTAATTGATTCATTTAACACCTCCAATTCCCGTGACAAGGAAACGGCTCGATCGATATAAGATAATATAGTCTCTCCAGCTTTCATTTGAAGCCTGCCCAAATCTGAGCGCAATTTTACTGCTAGCTCTGATGACTCTCCTTCATTTTCATTGCATAAAGTTGTCCAAATCTCTTTTGCTGTCTTGCAACATCACTAACATGCTGCAACTGGCTCGAATCAATAGTTGACAACAACAAGTTCATTGCTTCCAGGTCCACTTTTCTCCACGTCGCAATACGTCCTTGGAAAGTGACATCCGATTCTGAAGCTGTTTTTATTGTCAATGCATCAGCAATCACGTAAAACCTGGATTTAATCTGCAACAGGATTTTAATCCTGAATTTCCAGGATGGATAGTTTCTGCCATTCAACTTTTCCACTTGTGAATATGTTTGATCAGCCATTACAATTCCCAGAAATATCTTCTTACATAAAATACTTGGCTGTTAGGCCCAAGTTCCAAGCGGGAAAATTTTCTTATCTTAGATGAAAAAAAAACGTTTTTCATAATCAGCAGCAATTCAAACCTTTGGATTTTATCTTAATAGTGGCGGGTCCATAAACCATGTTGTGGAAGCAAATCAAATGCATATATATATTTAATAAAAGGTTTATTTATCCTCGAACACATTTATATTGCCATGGCTGTTACATCATCAATTTTTAATACAACAATACACATTGCTATAGTTACTAGCAATACATATGATGATTATTAATCTTAACAGAATATGAATGTTTTTGATTAATTTTGCTGATATATTATCATTTATTTCTTATATTTTGAATTTCTTTAATTTAATTTTGAGGAAAATATTGTGACCGTGTCACGACCCAGGCGCACGGCAACGGCCCGCGTCATATCCCCCTAGTGGACGGTGTGGACATGACAACTTCCGGTCAAGACAGGAAGTCAGGGAAGGCAGGTAGAGGCAGAGCAGATCCAGGGACAGTAGTTGTTCAAGAGCCAGCAACGGGTGCAGACATGCATTGGCCAAGCTCCTCCAACTCTCTGGTTTCTGCTATGAAGCCCGGTTTCCCAGTTCTCTGGGCCCCGCCTCCATGAGCGAGAACAGTGGCTGCAAGTCCATAACAATGGGTTGCAGCATGGTTAGAATACTTCGACCACGCGGTCCTTGGTCCAACCGCCATGGCCCGCGGGTCGGGTTTGATCAGCACATACCGGTGGTACAGACATATGAGTAGCAGGTGGAGGCTGACGCTAGACAACTGTAATAAAGGCCAAACACCCAAATACAGTGTCGTCTCTGCTATTTCACATGACGAAGGCGTCCGGCGCAGTCCTCTTATTCCCCCAAGTAGGGACTATGCAAACCGCCCCAGTCACAATTGTGGGCCCGTCCTGGATCCGTATCTGAGATTTAATTTTTTTTTGCACGATGGTCCGAAAATCCACGTGGTGGGTTTAGGCCTATTTTGCAAGAATGTCACTTCTTACGACAAAGAAACATGCGACTGCTTTGTGATTCCTAGTGTTAGGATTTTTTAGTAATTTATTATTAAAAATATGAATTTCACTATGGACTTTTTGGTAAAAATTTTGAAAATTTTCCTTTTCGATTTTTGCGCCAAAAGTGATCAAATCTACCGACCAACTGGACGCAATTCTCGATTTGCATGTGGAAACTGGATAGGGCATCATCAGTTTCAGTGCAAATGTGTTTTTGTGTCCTAAGAACCGTGTAACAGGATGATTATGGTGCGTTTTGTGACGGAGGAGCCGTAACTTTCTCGCACGACCCGTTTAGATGTGTTTTGCTCAAAACCAATCACATTGTCGCACTGTTGCACGACACTCTGCTGTAATGGCATTGTCGAGGACGAATTACTGTTGTTGGGCAGTAAGGATTGTCGGTAAAGCATCCTATACGTTAGAACACCAGCCTAGTTTCGCCCAACCAAAGGCAGAAACAAACTGCAAAGGCAGGCAACAGGAGTAATTAACCTGGTCTGAGTTTGTGTGAAGTTGGCTGGCCACCGAGAGTCGAAGGTGATAACGTTCGCAACGTGGGAAGGGCGTAATTCCGCGTAATTGTGGTGAGTGAGATATCCTGGTTACGACATTGCCTAGTCCAGTGGTCACGCCTGGGCTGAGGTGACTTTACTTTCTTCTTCGGATACTGTGTGCAAGACGGCTGTGTGCAAGATGGCTGTGTGCATGACGTTATTTTCCCCACCATAATGGTGATAATGGTATTTTTTGCGGTGAGTAGGGCAAGGAGTGCTGGCGAATCGAATTCGACTGCGAATCTTGCAGGGGAGACATGTAAAGTCTTCATGGCTGCCTCTGCAGGTACTTGACCGGCTTTTGTAGGTTTTTCAGTACCCATTGCGGTGAGAAAAATATCATTGTAGGTGTAGACAGAGGGAAGTCTTCGCCAATGATCCCAAATCGACTGCGATTCCTTTGGCAAATGGAAGCGGGTGAAACCCCGAGTCCGCCTTAGGCAGAAGACCGGCTTTAGTAAGATTGTTGGTGGTGTTCAAGTAACTAGTGTTTGTGGCTGAAATGGACAGGAGTGCTGACTCCTTAAGTGGATGGGCAAATCTGGTGAAAGATAGGTGGGCACAATTTTTTGTTACCGTTTTTGAGTGCGCAATGACATAGAAAATAGAGTAGAACCAAGGTACTTTTTTGAAGGTTTTTCTTGCCGAACTTGGAAAAATCAGCACACAAAAACCCCTTTTTAAGAACATTGGTGTAGATGTGTAATTACTTCTTTTCACAACAACACTTTTTAATGTGCCAAAAAATTTTGGCCGGATACGGAAGTGAGAAAGCACTACTCAAAAAATTACATCAAAATTGTGATGCAAACACAAAAACATTTTTGTAATAAAAACATCCAAAATTTTATTTTTTCTTTCTAAAATTAATCGAATGACTTTTTCTTTAGTTTTAGGGGATTCCCACAACCCAAACTCACTTATTTTGAGTTTTTCGACTATTTTCAGTTTTCACTTTATTAAAGGGAAACTGCACCTTTGACAGAAAAGGGTTGAATATTTTATTTCTCTCTTTTTTTTTTTTTTTCCGATTACACAAATCTCAAATTTGAGGGTTTGTAATTTTTTCTGTCCTCACGACATCTATACCGGATGACATTTGGACGGATTACCCGTTTTATTGTAAAGATTGAATAAAAATACGAAGTGTTTTCCTCTTTTCCGAATAAAATAAAGTCACTTTATAAACAGCCGACAAAAATCGGTTAAAACAGTGGTTTTCTTATTTCCGTACTACGACAAGAGTCAAAAATAAATTGTTATGGAAAGATTCAACGTAAAAAACCGTATAGGTTGCCATAAATCAATTCGATTTGTGGAGGAAACGGGCTGGAAATTTTTACGGAAAGCAACCCTTTCAGTCCAAATACGAGTTCGCCGTTTCAAGACCCGTTGCGGGTCAACGAACGAGAAATACTCGCAAATTCGATCGTTTTTTGGACCAAACTAGCACAATATACGAGTAAAAGCTCAAAACTGTCGTTATTTTGGCAAAAAAACGAGATAAAAAGTGTAAAACTTACGTTTTTTCGCGAAAAAGATCGATGTTCGGTAGTTTTCCCCCGTAGTATGCCGTCAAGCGAATTCAGGGGCAGCAACAATAAGACATCGAGTTTCATACTCACTCTCTCTTAGGACGAGTATTTCACCACCAGTTGGCGCTAACATTCGTTTATACCGGTTTTTGGCTATTTTTGGCCCGGAAATGCTGAAATTTCACAATTTTGCATAACAAACAACTCAGAATCGTTATTATGCGTTAAATTAACTAAGGTTTTCGTAGGTTTCGAGGTTTCTGCAAATTGTTTTATGTCTCTTCGCTCCTATGCACCAGAATGTTGCAGACACTTCTCAAACTACTATATAAGCATAACTGCTTCTATATTCATTTGAGTGGAGTGAAAAGAGAAGTCTAGTATGGTGTAGCGAAAGACACGGGCAAGGATCCTACTTATACGCAGCAGAGTTGGCACTCTATCTGCAGAAGATCCATACAAACTCCGTCCCGGCAGTCTGTTGCATTTGAAGGAATACCGATCTTAGTAATCAAGCTCATGCGCGATCATTTAGGTTTAAGACATGGAGAGAAAGTACTTGGATACAGGGTACTTATGCCAAAAAATAGAATGGAAAATGGCAAATTTTGCCAGATTTTTGCTTGAAAATTAAGAAATTTTTAATAAAATTTTTTTTATTATTTTTTTCTTATAAGCCCGAAATAAGGACTGAAGGAAAATTCTTTTTAGTGTTCATTTTATTTTCTGGAAAAATACGAAATTCTGGAAATTTATGGAGAAACTTTTTTATTAAAAGTCACACAAACATTAAAAGGAAAGTGAACTCCTGAAAAGAAAAAAGTGGTTTTTTCGCCACATTATCGGAATTCGACACCATTTTTGTATTTTCGTCCGAAATCATGCAAATTGGCAAACTCCGCAGAAAATTTTTTTGGAAAACATTTCTGAATCTCGCCACTATTTAGATTTTGGCAGATAATGTCGGAACCTGTCAGGACTCAAATGAGTCATGCACTCTGACACCCAATCAGAATGCAAGAATTGCAAGAATGTGCTCATCTGGGGGATTAAGGGATTAAAATTCCAAGGAATTGCTTAAAACTCCGTGCACGAACGGAAAACGTTCACTTTCGGCCATAAACAGCTTCCTACACGAAGACTCGACGAAAGGCGTACGCTTCGCCCAACCCGGTAACCAAAGCAAGAAAACAAAGTTCTGCAGGAAAACGGGCTTTACCTTCTACTTTAAATAAACGACCAGTTTCGACCGCTGCAGATCAGCCTTCCAAAACTAATCGATCAACACTACTGATAATCAGAGTGCAGACCACGTGGATATTTCGAACAATTTTCCAAATATTTCCAATACAATGGCAGTTCCCCAACAAGTTGCTAAACTTTTGGCAAATGCTTTTTTATTAGATCCAACTAAGATAGTGGATCTAGCTGGATTGCAAGCTGAGTTAGATCAGTTTGCGCAAAGAAAGTTGGATGTGGAAAACCACAACCAACAAGAATTGGGCGCCACGCAAACGCAAGTCGACAATGCCGTTGCCGACAAGCAACAAGCGCTCATGGATTTACTAGTGGCCCAACAAGCAGCCGTCGCTGCAAGGGACCAATACAGCAAAGACATATCAGCTTTAAAGCTACAATTGTCGACGCCCACCAAAAGTATGGGCATTTACGTCGATAAATTAGACTCTGTCGCCAAACAAGCGACACAAGGAAACACAAGACCGATGGAATCAGCGATTCTGTCAGATAAAATTAAAAAATTAAAATCACGCGTTTTGACGGAAACAAACTGAAGGCACGACTCTTTTTGACTCTGCTCACAAACCAGATTGTTGCATGTGCAGCATTCAGAGACAAGATTGTACAATTACATCTGGCACCATTCTTTGAAGGTGATGCCGCAGAATGGTTTCTGCGCAATGATTTTCAAACTTGGAAAGAGTTCAACGAGACCTTTCGAAAACGTTTCGTCCCATCAGACGAATGTCTTAGGGAGGAAATGGACAAAGTTAAACAGACTGGCAACGATACACCCACTGAGATCTTGGAAAGACTTCAACGGTTGTTCGAACAAATGACAGTACCTATTCCGGAGGAGGAAAAAATGATCTATACTCTGGAGGCAATGTCAGCATCTGCTGCCAGGTTGATCAAACAGTCTATAACATTAGACTGCACTTGGCCCAAACTATGCTCAGTGGTCCCCGACAGAGCGAATGGTGAAACTTGAGGAACGCCAAAAACAAAGGAGTAAGACCAGAACTGTGGTCGAAACCCCTAAACCAATTTCGACTCCTACAGAAACAAAACTGCAGGAGGATAAGTCGAAAATTGTTTATTGTCCCAAAGAACCAGGGACGAGCAGCTGCAATAAGTGCAGCTGCTAAAGCAAAGATCTCGAACATCTTAGGAGATGCTCGAGCAGCATCCACCAATGGTGGGTGTTACAGGTGTGGTGGAAGCTACTTCATGCGGGATTGTAAGTTCAAGCCCGAGGACATGCACAAAGAGGCCAAAGCCAAAAGTGAGAAGATTTTCTTGGTTCTAACAGAACTAAATAAACAAATGGAGGAGTTAGGCATTGAAGACTCTGAGGAAGAGTCAAAAAACGAGAAGAAGCAAGTCCTAGAATAAAGATTATAATGGAGGCTTGCTTAACCCTAAGTGATTTTCTCAGCCCAACTGATTTGGATTTGGAAGATCCTATTTTTAACGATATTGACACAAACCAACCTAATCCTTTAGGCGTGTTAAAATCAGAGCCCAAAGTGGACACACTAATGGTTAACATTAACCAGAAAAAACCAGGCGCTTTGCCATACTTACCCGTCCAAATCGGTGAGAAAAGGGCAAAAGCACTATTTGATTGTGGGGCTTCAAGGCCTTACATCAGTGGAGCAATGCTTAAACACTTAAACATGCTTCACCTTGTTGAAAGAACCAATGACAACACTGTTGTTGTTACAGGTGACAGAGTCACCAAATCTTTTGGTTTCATTACATTAAATATGTCATGGAAAACAGGGAAAGGATCTGTTAGATTTTCAGTCCTGCCCTCAGCATCCAAATATCTACTCTTAGGAGGTACATGGATGGAGGAAAATGGAATAGTGATTTCAATGCCCTCAAAACGCTGGTGGCTATAGATTTCGATGAGGATCAGTTCCCATTCGAACATCCACCTTCTGCAGCCGATATGGCAGCAGCGATTCTCGATAAATTCGAAAGAGAACTCAATATTGAGAAAGAACCCAAAATGAATCTAGAAGATTTAACAAAGCATTTGTTATCCAAATGCAAACTGCAAGGCAAAGAATATGAAAAACTTTGCAAATTGATCAAAAAGTAAGAAACCACTTTTGATGAAAATGCTGGTTGCCATCCAGATTTGGAACATACAATTCCAACTGGTGATGCCAAACCATTCAAATGTAAAGAGCGGCCTTGCAATCCTGCAAAAACTGAATTATTAAACCAACTCACGGCCACTTTAATTAAAGGCGGATTTGTGGTGCCATGTGAGACCCATACAGAAATCCAACTGTAATTGTCTCCAAAAAAGGCGGAACTTACAGATTATGCATCGATTTTAGGTGGCTAAATAAGCAAACTATTAAGGATGTCTATACTATGCCGACAATATCGATGATATTAGGTTTTCTTGGAGGTAGCTATTTCTTTACAAGTTTAGACTTAACAAAGAGTTATCACCAAATCAAATTAAGTGAAGAGGATCAAAATAAGAATGCTTTCTCGACACCTGAGGGAACATTAAAATATACAAGAATGCCTTTTGGATTGTGCAATGCACCATCCGCATTTCAGAGAATGATGGACCAAATCTTGGGTGATATTAAAGGCAAATTTGTCCTGGCTTACCTCGACGACATCATTATCTTTACTAAAATGTTCGATGAACATTTGCTACACATTGCAGAAATCTTGGATAGATTAGATGCAAAAAATCTCAAAGCAAGCCCAACAAAATCGTTCTTTTGTGCGGAACAACTTGATTTTTTAGGCTTTACGGTGTCTGCTGGCAAATATACAGCTAATGACACCAAAATCCAAGCAATATTGGATTACCCTGCTCCTAAAACTTTGAAACAACTTCAGCGTTTTATTGGAATGGTTGGATTCTATGCTCCTTTAATTAAAGACTTGAATTCAATACAAAAGCCTTTCTTTGTACAACACAAAAAGGAAAAGTGGAATAATTTCACTTGGACACCAGAATGTCAAAAAACCTTTGAGATTCTGAAAGATCTACTCACTGGAGATATCGTGCT
>JH431298.1:0-24095 GCA_000239455.1 Strigamia maritima
GACATAACATTGTAAAAACTCGGAAAAACATTTTATTCAGGAGCCACGTCTTGGGTAAGTGTCACCTCTCTTGTTGCTCGTTTTGTTTACCACTGGTATGTTGTGTTCTGTTTTTGTTTTTAAGGAGACTAGCTTCTCATCTTGGATGTTGCGGCGCTGTTTCTCCCGTTGTCCGTGCTATGGGTTCTGCCGACCTCGACCTAACTTCTTCGGAGGGGGGGAGATGTGACCGTGTCACGACCCAGGCGCACGGCAATGGCCCGCGTCATGTCCCCCTAGTGGACTGGTCGGACATGACCACTTCCGGTCAAGACAGGAAGTAAGGGAAGACAGGTAGAGGCAGAGCAGATCCGGGGACAGCAGTTGTTCAAGAGCCAGCAACCGGTGCAGACATGCATCGGCCAAGCTCTGCCAACTCCCTGGTTTCTGCTATAAAGCTTGGGCACCCAGTTCTCTGGGCCCCCGTCTCCATGAGCGAGAACAGTGGCTGCAAGTCCATGACAATGGGTTGCAGCATGGTAATAGTTATTTCGACCACGCGGTCCTTGGTTCAACCGTCATGGCCCGCGGGTCGGGTTTGATTAGCACATACCGGTGGTACAGACATATGAGTAGCAGGTGGAGGCTGGTGCTGACCCCTAGACACACTAATAAAGGCCAAACACCTAAATACAGCGTCGTCTCTGCTACTTCACATGACGAAGGCGTCCAGTGCAGTCCTCTTATTCCCCCAAGTAGGGGCTGTATACACCGCCCCAGTCACAAGTATAATTTTTAGTGTGTTATTCCAAGTAGGGTTTAACATTTTTCGAATTTATATTAGATTTTTGGTTTTAAGTTTTCCTTTTAATTAGTCAGTTATGGCAGAAAGGGGGATAGTGTGCTCAGTTTTAAGAAACTGAACGAGCTGAATTACGTCAGCTGGAAGAAGGATATGTTGGCATGTTTAGCCAGCAAAGGGCTTAGTAAGTTTATAGACCCTAAGCATGTTGTTGCGGCTGGGGCTACAGCAGCAGATATAACTTTATTTGAGACTAGCCAATCCAAAGCTGGGGGTATAATTTATTTAGGCATTGAGGACAAGTTAAAATGTTCACTCGATGGGTTGGAGGGTCCTGCAGAAAGGTGGGACAAATTGTAAGTATTTAGTAAATCCAACATGTGATTTCAGTCCAATTATAGTTGTGTTAATGTCAAAGATTGTCATAACACAGCTCTGAATTATTTTCTTTATAACAAAGGCCCCTGTGTTATAATAATTGCCAGTTAGGCATTTAAGATATTGTCTGTAAAATTAATTTTGACAATTATTCATTATTAACAGTTATTTTGATATTATTAATTTAGTTAATGATCTTGGCTAGTTTACCAAATTGGTAGTTTTTGTTTTCATGTCAAAACTGTATTTTATGCACCAATTTGGTTCTTTTGCTTGTCATTTCTCCTTTTAGAGAACTGCATGTCAAGTGATCTAGATGTATGACATCAGTTTTCTATTTTACAAAGCATTTCCATCACCTAGGTGATGAGTGGCTATTTTTAGCAATGACTTAATGCTTTTATTCAGCCCGAGACTACAATTTGTCCCGGGTCTTCTCCTTCCTGCCCAGGTTCAGCCAAAATGGCGCCTGTGAAGTGCTCTTGCCAATAAACAAGTTGTTTTACACGTTTGAACTGTTTGAGTGTGAGTTTTCTCGAAATTACATACATTAATACACTTGCGGCATATAAGCAGTTTGTCTGCGGTCGCCGAGAGCTTTTACGTGGCCGAAGAAGTACGCAAAGTCACGTCGCCAGTTCCGAGACGTAGTGCGCGAATCGAAGTTCGCGTACGTCAGCCAGAAGCCGCTCGTCCCACATGCGGCTGGAATTCAGCGAGAATTTCCTACATCGTACCGCAGCAAAGCACCATTCGGTGTACTTTTGGTTTTCACCTTATTGCGGTATTTTTGACGTCCAGTGCGAACCAGTTGAGTCGAAATTCTGAAATTACTGCCAGGTACCAAGCAAGGCACGAGGAACACAGCCAGCCTATCGCCGGAGCGCTCAGAAGCATATTTAGAGCCGACTTTTGAGTTAACGGGAATCGCGTATACTTTTGGCCGCAGCCGAGCCACCGGGTCCCGCCGAGCGATCTCGGATTTTCCATCCAAAATCAAAATTTCCAAAAATTGCAAAAATTTGATTTCCACCTTTACGGTGCTCGAGGGTCCTGGCCAAATATATTCCACAACACAAATTAGCTAAGACCTATGAGCCGAAATCCAAGGCTAGGATTTCACGTCTTTTGGGGGAATTTCATCTAGCCCAGATGAAAGATAATGAAAGTATTATTTTGTTTCTGAACCGTATCACTCAGCTGGCTAGGGATTTAAGTTTGGCGAGAAAGACAATCCCAGATGATGATATTGCCTATCGAATGACGTGCACGTTGCCGTCGCAAAATCACAAAGTTGTCGGTATAATGCATATGTGGGAAGATGCACAGTTTACTGCTGCAAATATAGAAAAAACCCTAATTGGAGAATTTGAAAGTTTGAAATCGAGAGAGTTGTTGGGTGTTAACCCTAGTAATAGTTCAGACATTAACGCATTATCAACGAATCAGAAAAATCCCAAAAAGAAACAAAATAAGGAAATTATTTGTTTTAATTGTGGAATAAAAGGCCACTATTCGAGTGATTGTAGAAAGAAACCCAAAAGGGAAGTTAAATGTTCAACTTGTGGGATTTTAGGCCATTATGGGGCTTCATGTAAAAAGGGAAACTCCAAGAGGCCAAATGTGAGTGACTGTTTCTTTCTCACATTTTTCTGATTCTTTGATTATTGATGGGCTTAATATTTTGACCACAGATAATGAATGGATTTGGAATACTGGGTCGAGAGCTCATTTATGTCACAATAAGAATTTATTTATTGAATTGACGATTGGAAAGCCTTATAAAATGAATGCGTATTCTGGAACATTTGATGTTGAGGGGATTGGTACTGTTTGTTTCAACCATATGATTGGGAATGAAGTTAATCAGATTACTTTGAACAAGGTCGGTTACGCTCTGAGTGGGAAGTGTAATTTAATTAGTGGGTCACGTGCAATGCAAGCAGGTTGTACGTGGGCTGGCAGATCGAATGAAATTTTAGTTAGGAACAAAGACAACAGACCAACATTAAGGTTTATCGAACATAAAGGGTTGTTCAAGCTGAATGCAACCAAATGCAATGACAATTTATCTGGATCAAGTGTTATACCTAAAATTAAAGGTAATTCAGAGGCTAAAATCAATATTGTGGAAAGTAAACCAGTTGGTGACTTGAAATTATGGCATCGGAGGTTAATGCACACTGGGGTGGATTCCATTATTAAAATGTCTAGTCAAGAAGTTGTTAGAGGTTTACCTAAACTTAGTAAGAGGAATTTGGAATGCGTTATAACACGTCAGCTTATGAATCGATGTTATTTTTGCGTTTGAAGGACGCTTAGCCGTTAGAGTGGGAGAGCCCTTGGTTGAGTGTGACCCTGAAAATGCATTTTGAACAATGGTGGAGTTCTGGATGCGCCACACCCTATATGTTACACAATAAATTTCAGGAAAGCTTAGATTAAACTAAAAAAAACCGATATAAGAAACTCAATAATCTAAAGCCAAGGGGGCTAGATGTTAGAGCAAGACAAATAGGAGACAAGACGGCTGCCACACTACAAGTCTGATTGACTTTGACTTGACACTACTATGTTCTCAGGTGTGTTAAAGGAATTTTACGAAGCCAACAATACTATTTCCTAACCTGGACATGGAACACTGTCAACCAAAACCACAAAAATGCATAAAAGATAACAAAATAGGCTTACAAGGAATGCATGAAACTCAGATGAATGACATTCACTAAGGGTGAAAGGGTTGCCAAAACAACACCTCTAATGATGGCTGATTAGAGCCTGATGTGTTAGGATCGAGATCCGAAGTTGTTGTGTCTGCTCCTGAGCTAGAATGCTCCTGAGGAAACATCAGAATGCTGTGATTGGTCATCAGAAAGAGAGGGAACCAATCAGAGCATGACAGCACAACCAGGAACTAATTGGTATGCATAACTCAGAAAGAGGAGCAACGGACCTAACTGATTAACCAACATCAGAGGAGGGGAAAGGGTGGAGAACATAGGTAAAAAACCAAGTCACTCATCCATGACCTTGGCCAGGAGTAAACACAGGATCACAAAGTCACTACAAATTACAAAGGTATGGATTTAACACGCATTTATTACAAAACAATAGGAAAACATTTAAGGAATGCATATATGGTAATTTGGCCCGTGACACGCCCCCAAACCCAGACGTTTATTAGGTTTGATCAAAAACGAATGGACGGCAATTACAAACATCAAAACTCTAAATCAAACAAATTAGGTTAAGTTAACAATTATTAAAAATATTATAAAAATGAAAATGATGCAATAAAACTATCAAAAAATATCACAGAGTCATCACGGTATGCATATGGAAAAATAAACACGGACTTACGCGTATAAAAAACAGAAAAACTATATAAAAACAATTAAACAAAAGTCTTGACCATGCACACTGGCAAAGGTAAGAAATGATCACAAAGTATCCTGGCCGTCCCAACCAATAAAGGTAAGTTTGCCAGGTATACAGACTAGAATTACACTCAAAAAATAAATAATGCATAAAAAAATGAATAATAATGAACAAAATGAGGGAAAAAGATGAGAACTTATCATCTGAAAAAACCTCATGATAAAACATCTCAAAAAATAAAATAAATTATCACAAAACGCTGAAAACAATAAATGCATTGAAAAAATTAAATAAAAAGTTCAAATATCACAGTCACTGTTTGGTAGTAGCATGCATCTCGTGAAAACACCGCAAAGTCTGATGAAAATTTACGAAATGCATGAAAAATTTGACACAATCGGTAATGTGACAACACGAAAGTCTGTGAAGTCACAAAAAAAAAGTCACAATCCCGGGTTTAGACACCTAAAATAAATGCACTCTAATTGCTTCACACACATATTCCGTCAGCAACTGGGCAAGTTTAAACACAATTATGTCGACGCATAACTCCTGATCACTTCGGAGAAAATACGCATCCAACTCCCACATAATGAGATCATCAATGTGGCGCGCCTCGTCATTTTCCCATGCATAAACCAACTCTGCGATTGACGCCGGAGTCACCAAATCGTGCAGGAGAACTCCATGACAAAACTCCTGTTGGTATTTAAAATGCATTATGTGACCGAGTATTATTTGTTCATGCATAGTTATATTTGTAATGTATCAATTGTATTTCATTTAAGGTTTGCTAATGTATTAGCTTCATGTTTTGTTAACAGATGGCATTGCTTCACAGTTGAAGAAGCAGTGGCATCATGCAGCTCGGAGTCTGTGACATCACAACTCACAACTGGCATAATGCAACTTTGAGTCAGTGACATCACAACTCACAACTCACTCAGCTATTCTCCAAGCAAGCCAAGATGGCTGCAAGCTAGTGTTTATGTCTGATTTTAAGTTATGTATAGTTTATTTCTTATTTAATGAATAAATGGTTTGTTTTATTATTTTTACAAACCTGTGCTCATTCTTCTAATCAAATCACACTGACTGAGCTCATGTCCACATGCATATCCAACCTCATCATTTCAACCTCAACTGCCCAGCAAATTCCACACATATCCACATGTTAGTTTTGGATATCAACATGGTAGCAGAGGTCTGGAGAGAGAATCCATGTTCCTCAGATGTCAATTTGGGCCACATGCATAAGTAATTTCTTAAATTGCAAAAATTTTAAGAATTCTTACTCATATTTGTTTTTTTTCAACTTTGGAAAATTTTGATGACCTTGGATGACTTTGGACCATGGCAAATCAATCAGCAAGTGAATTAGCCAGAGGAAATATACCTATACTGGACAACTCTAATTATGAGCAATGAAAGAGACAAATCAAGATGTATTTGATATCAGAAAGATTATGGGATTTTGTCACAGAAGATGAAAAGTTGGATCCCAAAGCAACAGACAAAGAAATCAAGAAATTTTATAAGAGCCGTAATCGAGCTCTAGGACAGATTTATATTCATGTGTCAGATGCTAAACAATCATCCATAGATGAATGCAAAACTCCAAAGGAGAGTTGGGATGCATTGGTTAAAATCTGTGCTCCAAGTTCCAGAGCAAGACAAGCATCCATGCGGAGGAATTTTCTTCAACTAAAGCTCGAACCAGGTGAAGAGGTGTCAGATTTCTTGTCTAGAGTAGACCATGCAGTCCGTACCTTACGAGATGTCAAGGAAATTATTGCGGAAACTCATCATGCGTACCAATACCTAGATTTTCTTCCACCAGAGTATGGCCAAGTATCTTTTGCCATTTATCACTGGAGTCATGACGACTTCAAGCCTGCTAAAGTCACGGATCAGTTGTTGGCGGAGTTTATGCATCTAAAATTGATTATTGGTTGATCAAATGGGAAATTTGATGGAAATGCAAGCAAGGCATTCGCCAGTGACAGACCAAATGCATATCCACAGCGCAACAGAGCTTATCCAGCGTTCAGTGCTTCAATTGTGAAGATTACGATCATTATGCTAATAAATGTCTGCATCCACGCAAGCGACGTGATAAAAGCAGAGACAATCAACGAGACAACTACAGGAGCAACAGTCGAGACAGCAGAAATATCCAGATTAGAGACGACCGAAGAAATCAGAGCAGAAATAGAAGCAGAAATCAACAAGACCGCAACCGTCAATCATCTGTGCCAAGACTATCTCGAGAAACAGCTTATTTTGTAGCAGGACATGCATACAGTGCTAGTGATAGGTCTAATTCAAAAGCATATTTTGGTAAAGCGGGTAATGCGGGAAGTTGATATTTGGATTGTGGGGCTTCAGATCATGTCTCATTTCATAGAGAATGGTTCATAAATTTTGTTGAATTACACCCATTTCAATAAGAGTTAGGGCAAGGTGGCTCAACCGTGTCAGGTAAAGGTGATATCATTTTAAAACTTGATGTAAAAGGTGAATATTGCCGTGTTACTTTGAAATATGTTCTTTTTCTTGAGGTCTTATGGTGGCAAAGGCCTAAAATGGTCCGCGCAATGGAATGGACCAAAGGTAAAACTCCAAAAAGTTGAAAAATGCACTTTTCCCAATTTTGGATTTTCGATGGGAAATCCGAATTCGTCCGGCGGGAGTCGGTGGCCCGGCTGCGGCCAAAAGTTGACGCGATTCCCGCACTCCGAAAAGTCGGCACGAAATATTGCTCTGAGGATTCCGCTGAATAGCCTATCTTGTTAAGCGTCCTTTACTTGGTCCCTGACCTTAATTTGAGAATTTTCACTCAACTGGTCTGTCCTTGACACTTAATAGACCGCATGGAGTGGAAATAATTGCTTTGGAATGGCCTTGGCTGCTGCAACTGCTTGTTGCTTATAATACCACTCGGTATTATGTGTTTTTAAAGTAAATAAACTCACACATATGGTTAAAAGGTCTACAATCTACACCAAGAGATAAAGCACTTTATTTGCAGCCATCTTGGACAGGAAACACAAACCATACAGCTTGGAACCCAGATGTCATAGCTAAGTGCTCAGACTGGAGCCAGACTATGACATGTGGGCTAAAAATAGCTCACAAGACTAGAGATCACAAACTGATCATAGTTTGTGATCTTATTACATAAAATAAGACTCAGGATGACTGTGTACATCTAGATTGATCACAGACACCCTGGAAACCAATAAAATCATACAATTCCCAACACTGATCATCTTAAGGTAAACAAACAGTAATAAATGATTACCTTAGGCTGTGAAATAAATATAAATAATTACAACAACTTATCACATGTCCCAAGAACAACCTGATACAACATATACAGCCTAAATTAATTGCACAAATTATAATGACTTGTTTATAACCTGTGCGAACACTAAAAGGTGATCTTAACTCAAACTAAAAATACATATGAGCAACTTTTGGTCAACTCGACCTCTCTAGGTGCTCATAACACACACATTGGACATGTTGAGTTACAGTATGCCAATACTTTTTGCACCTGATTTTACAACTAATCTTATTTCAGTATCTAGGATGGATAAAGCACATGCACCCATCCATATTTATGATTCCACTTTGACAGTTTATGAAAAACGCATGTCTGAAGCTGTAATGATAGGAAAATTACTAAATGGATTGTATTATTTAGATGGGGTTGAAGTAGAAATTAATAATTCTTCAGCTAGTGTTACTTCAGATAATGATGTGACTAAACTGATCAAGGATGAGTCTGTTACTGTTCAAACAATTGAGAGTGTAAATAGCAGTGATTCTAAGTCTGTAAAAGATGATATTGTTGTTTTTACTAATCCGAATGTTGTTATGTCAGTTAAAAGTTCTGTCTAAATTGTCAAATGCTAACATTGAATCAAATAATTCTTTAGACAAAAATACTAATTCTTTTTCAATTTTACAGCCCGTTAGTGACATGAATGCAAGCGCCTATGACTTCAACTGTAAAGAGAATGGGGGGAATGGCCAGAATGAACGCAGTACAGCTCGCAACAAGGGATCTATGCGTCTTTGGCATTCCAGAATGGGTCATTTCCATTTCATGTCTCTTAAACGATTAGCCCAAGATAAAGATGTTTTTGGTTTGGAAAATTGTACTTTTGCCAACAAGATGTCATGTGATGCATGTAATAAGGCGAAGTCTACCAGAGCATCGTTTAAAGCTTCCGAAGGACCGATTACAACTCAACCGCTCGATTTATTACATTTAGATGAATGGAGCAAGAACCGCGTCAAATCAATTGGTGGAGCTGAGTACCTGCTCACAATTATTGATGATTCAACGTTATCTTTGGGTTTTTCCTATGCATAAGAAGAGTGAAGTATTTTCCATTTTTCAAGATTTTGTAACGCATGTCGAGAGGATTTCGGGCCGAAAGATTAAGGTTATTAGAACTGATCGAGGAGATGAGTTCGTGTCTAATGAGTTTATCAAATATCTCAATGATGCTGGAATTGAAGGTCAACGGACGAATCCGCACTCACCAGAGATGAACGGAGTCGCTGAAAGGATAAACCGTACGATGTTTGATTCCGTGCGTGCCATGTTAGCAGAAACCGGATTGCCGCATCGTCTTTAGGCGGAATTATCGCTTACATTTGCTTATTTGAAGAACCGGAGTCCACATTCAAGTTTGGATTTTAAAGTTCCTTACGTGAAGTGGAAGCAACAACGACTTTCTTTACGTCATCTTAAACGACCAGGCGCCAAATGTTTTGTTCATCACACAGCACCAGGACGAAGAAAATTAGAAGAGCGTGCCTGGGTTGGCGAGCTTGTTGGTTATGCGATTGGAACGAGGGGATATCGAGTTTGGGACCCCGCCACAGATCGTGTTGTGCAAACCAAGCACGTGAAGATTGATGAAACCGTTATTTATAAGCATTTTGGACGTCAACAGGAAGTCGAGTCTCTTCAAACTGCTGATTCATCACCTGTAACGGAACGTAACTGGCCGAAACCATTGTCAGATTCTAGTGATGACAGTAGCAGCACGGACAGCGATGATGTTTCTCCTGCACCAGTTATGACTACACCGGAAAGGAATTTACTTTTGGCTCCTATTCCTAACGCCACAAGTATCGAAGATAGTCAGTCATCGACGTCACAGTCAGGTGGACGTTTGACTGATGCATTATTGTATTTAACTACACTAAAACCAATTTTTAATCAGTCAGTTGGCAGACGAGAGTTGGATTTATTGCAACCAGATAATGCAGAGCCTGCTGATCATTTATCTGAAGATAATGAAGATTTTGAGGATGCTGAGTCTCTTCCCACCAACGAACTCAAAAACAGAGTTAATTTTTTTGGAAATTAATTGGTGGATTCTCTATTTACAGCCATTGGCGCCGAGAGGAGCATCTTAGGCAACATGGAAGTGGACGTATTGATGTTTACTATTATCCGGCATCTAAAATCCTATTGAGAAGCATGAAGGATGTTAATGCATATTGTACTCAAGCTGGCATACCGTATGATTACTGACATTTTAATTTTACGCCAATTGAGAACCAAGCTAATTTTGCGTATCAATCTAAACCGGGTCATGTACCTCAAGTTCATTTTACGAGGGTGGAACCACGATCTTAAGCTGAAGCAATGAAGTAAGCAGATGCCAAGCAGTGGCAAGAAGCCGTTCAAGAGGAACTGGACAAGTTTAAAGAACGCGAACCACCTAAGGAAACAACCATCTTAGGAAACCAATGGATTTTTAAACTGAAGAAGAATGCACTTGGTGAAGTGGTGCGTTACCGTGCACGCTTAGTAGCCCAAGGCTTTCGGCAGACTATGGGAGTGGATTTCGATGAAGTATTCAGTTCAGTTGTTAATTTTGTCCTCATTAGGCTTTTCTTCTGTCTTCTAGTTGTTTTACGCGGATGGATCGACACACATATTGATGTTAAGGCAGCTTACCTTTATGGTGAATTGGACAAGCCTATCTACATGCGTATACCTTCAGGTGCGACACCCACTCATCCGGGACATGTTTGGTTTCTTACCAAGGCACTCTATGGTTTACACCAGAATGGCCGCATGTGGTATGCGAAGCTAGACAGCGCTCTACTCACTCTCGGTTTTACCAAGTTACCAGCTTGTAACTGTGTCTACATGTTGGATAAACAAGCTATTTTATTGGTTTATGTCAACGATATGATTCTATTCGCAGATAATGAAGTCACTAAACAGGACATTGTTCATCGTTTATCAACTTGTTTTTCAAAAGTGGACTTAAACCAAGTTAAAGTCTTATTGGGAGTTGAATTTATAAGAAAGCGAAGCAGGATATTTATGTCACAGCGCGGTTATATTGCGAAGTTAGGTAAAAAGTTTAAGTTAGTGTTTAATCATTTAGTTAAGGTTCCTGTAACCGTAGGTACTACTTTGACGCATGAACCTAATGTATTATCAAATGATTTTCCGTACCGTTCACTAATTGGTTCTTTACATTTTCTAGCCTCTTGTACCCGACCTGACATTTTGTATTGTGTTAGCTTTGTCTCAGTACAATGGAGCGCATACTACTAAACACGTCAAAGCTCTTTTAGAAGTTTTGCAATACATTGTGAACACCAGTGACTACAAGATCGAACTTACCCTATGCACTTCTGAACGCTTATGGGCTTACTCTGATGCGTCGTGGGCGAGTGATGACGCTACATCCCTCAGTTTTGGAGGTTTTATTGTATATGTAGGTGGTGCCTCGATAGGCTGGAGTTGCATAAGCAAACCAGCGTGGCCTGTTCGACCATGGTGGAAGCTGAGTTTGTAGCTTTGGTCGATTGTGTTCGAGAAGTCTACTGGCTATCACATGTTTTTCAATCTTGTCCGATCTTTATTTATGCTGATGCTATCTATGTCTTCTATTCAGTTCACGTCAAATGATGTTGAAAATTCGCATACTAAGCATATTCGTGTTAAGTTTCATTGGTTACGCGAGTGGTATGTTAAGCATTATTTTCAATTGCATAAAATCCCAGGGGAGATTAATGTAGCTGACATTTTTACTAAGTGGCTGAATGGAGACAGGATCAGATTTTTGTGTACTAAAGTTTTTGATAATGTTTGATTTGTATTTTTCATGCGTTATTAGTTTTTGTTATTTTGCATTGTATAACTTTGTTTACGGTTTTGTATATTTAACGCTTGTTCTATTGTTTTTCTCTTTTTGTTGAATGAATGTATAATTCTCGTTCATGGGGGATTTATTGCTATTTAGAATGTGTTATGTGACCGAGTATTATTTGTTCATGCATAGTTATATTTGTAATGCATCAATTGTATTTCATTTACTGTTTGCTAATCTATTAGCTTCATGTTTTGTTAACAGATGGCATTGCTCCACAGTTCAAGAAGCAGTGGCAACATGCAGCTCTGAGTCTGTGACATCACACAACTCACAACCGGTATCATGCAGCTCTGAGTCAGTGACATCACAACTCACAACTCACTTAGCTGTTCTCCAAGCAAGCCAAGATGGCTGCAAGCTAGTGTTTATGTCTGATTTTAAGTTATGTATAGTTTATTTCTTATTTAATGATTAAATGATTTGTTTTATTATTTTTACAAACCTGTGCTCATTCTTCTAATCAAATCACACTGACTGAGCTCATGTCCTCATGCATATCCAACCTCATCATTTCAACCTCAACTGCCCAGCAAATTCCACACATATCCACATGTTAGTTTTGGATAACAACAACTCCTGTCATCTAGTCGAAGTCTGGATGTGGATGTAGTTGTGCGGGTCCATCTTTGAAGCGATGACCCATTCGAATTCGCTAACTGGGAAGATGCGTCCAAAGTTTACATGGCCCCACGATCGTTGATCGGTCCATCGAAAATGCGCCCGTTTACGCGGTCGCTGCACTACTTCCTCCCGCAGCCGAATGATATGCCACGTCATGGAAGGGTTCCTTGCTGCGGCAACCTTCGTCAAAATTTCGTCGTCGGTAAGGCGAGATAAAAGAGACATGCGCCTCCGCAGTTCAATTGACATAAATTTTACTTGTCGCGGCTGATCTTCGTTCCTGACGCATACTACCAACGGCTCTAATGACGCATCCGCTGCATACGCTCCCTCCGACACAAGCACAATCAGTCCAGTTGGCACCTCAAAAGAAATCAAGTCCACTGGTTTCAACAACCGGCATTCCAAGTTGACCACTGTAATGACGCACGACGACATAACATTGGAAGGGGCACTCGATGATCCCAACGCGGCTGCAACATCTGCACTTGATGGTACAATCGCAGACGCAGCACTCACCGGCAATTGCGGACACAAAACCGGCGCATCGCATGAAAAATGGATATCTGTTATTTGGCACTGATAAAATCCTGTGTTGGAGCCAAAAGCATGAGAAGCAGTTGTTACCACACTAGCAAACACGCAAGTGAGTAGGATTTTATTTTAGGCTAAAAATAACTCTGAAAACCTACAGAGGCTTTGAAGAGCCAAATTACAAATATACACAAAAACATAATTGTACAGTAACTCATTGGACATGTAAATATAATCAACACAATATCAATAATAAAGAACTTATATAATAATAAATATATATATATATAGAATAAATTCAAACATAAAAACATAATGTCGCAACAAATTCTCCCGTTTGGATTTATTTCTTCTGAAAATAAAACA
The DNA here is from genome assembly GCA_000239455.1 of Strigamia maritima. NCBI lineage: Eukaryota > Metazoa > Arthropoda > Chilopoda > Geophilomorpha > Linotaeniidae > Strigamia > Strigamia maritima. The sequence continues at coordinate 13,261 of JH431298.1, forward strand.
ATCAATCGTATAAATCAAGGTATTTACACAGTTCCGTAATCTTTTCCTTATTTACACGTTTCGTCAACATATCTGCCAAGTTCTTTTTTGTATAAATATATTGCAAATTAAATAAATTGTTCTTATAATGTTCTCTGACAAATTGTAGCTTTACGTCTATATATTTAGTTTTGAAATTGTCCACATCATTTTGGATAAAGTGCATACCAGCCTGGTTGTCACAATTTACAATTATCTTTTCAAAAACTAAACATTGAACATTGCTAACTTCCTTTAAACAACGCTGAAACCAAATTATTTCTTTGACTAACTCAGACAATGCTATCAGTTCAGCCTCCATAGCGCTCATTGTAACTAAGCCTTGCTTTGTTGTTCGCCAAAGAATCAAGTTATTCCCAATTGTTATTAAATAACCCGTTACTGATTTCCTGTCAGGTATTGTGGTCGCCCAACTGGCGTCTACGTAACAATTAACTTTTAAGTTTGACTGATTACTAAAATGGTTATACTTGTCTTTAGTGCTAACCACATAACTCCAAAGATGCATGATGCAATTCCAATGCACAAGCCTTGGTTTTGCATTATACCGGGCCAAGATGTTGCTGCATTCCCAATTTACCGTAACATAATATAATAGTGAAATGATAATAATTGGACAAGTAATTTAATTTTAAGATATATTTATTTAAACATTCAATTAAACAATTGTTAAACTACTTAAGAAAACACTAAATTTATATTTAGTCTGAGATTATTTGTTCATTGGTTATTTGAATAAACAATGTTCGAGTAACATTGTTTATCGATAATTGGTTGTGACCAATGTGTGTTAGACTTATAGATAGGATTAACCCTATCCTTCAATCTGACGTGTATTCCTCCGAGGCCACGCGGTTCCTTAAATACTGTACGCAGATGAATGCCGTTTATAGGACTTATATCGCGGCCGTAGTTATGTCTAGATGATTTAGGAATCACACATCGAGATAATATCTCCTCGAACAACATGTTCAAGAACAAGGTGATATTATCACATTTACAGCGGTGCGATGATTCGCTGAGCAGGGATAGAAGTGTGTTAATCGCTACATTTACACACAGCGCGCTGGTTTCCCTCGCGCCAAAGGTTTTGTCTTTATCACAAGCTAAATAGTAAAGAAACATATTAATATTAAGAAATATTATAATTACCACAGAACTCAATCAATTGTGCTAGTTCGGCTGGCTAGTCCGAACTCATACACCAGTGTTAAGCCTACTACTTGGCGGAGTTGGTAGTTTAAGCGCAAGTGTATGTTGTTACCCGTAATGTTATAAGAATGATTCAAGAAGTCCCTGCACTTCCTGTGCAGCAGTTTATATAGCCACTGTTTATCTTAATCCTTTAATTACTGGACAGTGGCGACTTCACTGGTCAAACATTCACAACTCAGCAACAAGCGCCCTATATTTTAACTAGAATCAATTAAAACTATAATATTATCAGTATAACTGATTTACTGAAGTTTCGGGAGTTTATGATTATATCATTGACTCTCCATTTTCCATATATATTTATATTTATAAGATATTTATCTTAGGTGTCTTTTGGGGACACAACACACCCCCTCATCAGTACCTTGATACGAGTAAAAAATTTAAAGGCGGGCTTTATCGTTTCTCCAAAAGCTAACTTCTCTTTTTATGGAATGAATTTAATCGAGAACAATTATTTTGTTTGATTTAAAATTTTACTTAGTATTCTAAGTTCTTTATTAAAATATATTCCTTTTCTTTTAGGATTAATCTTTTGTACAGTTTTTTGTTAATAAAATTTAATTTAAAAAAAAATTCTTCTTGATTTTGTGATGAGATTAAAGGTTTTCTGGTCCTCTTTTTGCAGAGTAATTGTTCTCTTGTTTTTTCTTTCTGAAATTTTTGATAAAATCTTTAATATTTCTTAATAGGATAATTATTCCTTTATTCAATTCTTACCTTCTATAACTTCATCCGTGTCGTCGTCGGGTGATGGAACTTGCTTTTTTGATGTATATGCCTGAAAAGATAATATCTTAGGCATGGGTAGCACGCGGTGGCTCACAGGTTGTGGATTGTAGATTAGGTCATCAAGCATATGAGTGCTAGTGTTCTTGAGATCAGAGCTTTCGTTCAAATAGAATCGCTCTCCTCCGATAGCGTCGTTTGCGATATTCTCACGCATGTGCAAGTTTACTTGTTGAATTTGAGTCCAGAGTCCGCTGGCATCGTAATGAATCTCTTCTTTTTATTTTTACTTTCTGGGAGTCGTCTGCTTGCGATTACGCGGTGATACTCCTCGGAATCTGTGGGTCCTCGAGCGATTCTGTCGAGCCACTGGATGAGTCCGACAGTGATAATCGATTATGTAGCAGAAAGTACTAAAGTTCTTCGCTTATTCTGAGGTTTGAGTAGATTCTTGTTAATTTGGGTGCGAGCTTTGGACTCGGTACTTTGATTGGCTTTGTCAAAAGATCATCAGGTAGCGGTGGCGGCGTTATGATCAACAAATCTTGAAGATTTGGTAGTTCGAGTGTAGAAGAGTGGAACTCTGTGTTTCTTCTGCGCTCGAGATGCGCTCTGTTTCAGACGTACGATTACTTGGCTCATCGATCTCCATTTGCTCGTCAAAAAATTCAATTTTATCTTCGGCATCTAATTAGAAAAATTCCTTCATTATTTGTTGGTCGGTGTTAGTGTCCGTCGCTGTTTAGACTTTCTCGTCCCAACTAGTGTTGGCTTTGACTTGTGGTTGTGGTTCCAGTTGCGTTTGGAGCTGTTTAATTTCTTCATTAATTTTGGCAATGTTTTCGTTGATTTCTTCGGGGTTGACATTTGTGGAGGGTGGAACCCTATTTAATTTCACCTGTTCTCGAAAACGATCTCGGCTGCGTTGGTATTCGTCCTTTAGTGAGTAGCCGAATTGGGCCATCATGGTTGCTTGAGTTGCCCTCATTCCTGGGATGTTTGGTGAAATGGCCTCCGGTAGTTGGGCTCCAATGCTTGTCATGCCGCATAGGCTCTGGTGTTTGACAGAAAAATGGCTACCCCGAAACTTCGGTCGCTATTTCTAATAATTTCAACTTATATTGTTGGACCTCTTTTTCCCCTAAAACTGTTTTTTCGTCTGCAAATTGTAGACTTAAGTATCTTAGCTTATTCATCGCCGTCTCGATGGCTGCATGTTGGACATTATCCAATTGATTTAAGATGCCCTCCCATTATTCTGGATGTTGGACCAAGTATTTGTAATTTTTTTCTCCATATAAATTACTTGGAAGCTTCTTTGGATTTTTCTCGTCCTTCTTCTCTGAGTGTTCCGTTACTCTCCGTAGGGTTTTACCCTTTTCGATATTAATCGTCATAGGCTGATGCTCTTTCTTACTGGTTGTTAAATTAGAGGCGTTGTCGTTGTTTAAATCCAGTGTGTTGTGCGGAGAATGAGGTGAGATATGTTGCTAGGACACGTTGTAAACTCACAAGTGTTAAACTTTATTTTTTCTTCATAAAAAGCTTAGGTGGTGCAAAGACTACAGAAGTCTAAAGGTAACAGCATAAAATAAAACACAATTTATAAATAATATAGTATTTCATTAGAGACAAACAAATGTAATAAATAGAAACATAAAATATTGAATAAATACAAATAAATACGAGTATAAAATAACATTTTCTCCCGTTTGTATTTATCCCATCAAAAGTAACATAGTACAGGTATTAAACATATGTATCTAAGTATTTACATAACTCAGTTATTTTGTTTTTATTTACACGTTTTGTTAGTATGTCCGCCAAATTCTTTTTGGTGTAAACGTACTGCAAATTAAATAAACCACTTTGATAATTTTCTTTTATGGATTGAAGCTTTACGTCAATATACTTCGTTTTCGCATTTTCCACATCATTACATATGAAGTGTATGGCTGCCCGGTTGTCACAACTCACAGAAATTTTGCTAAAGTCTAAACTCCGGACATTACTGACTTCGCTTAACAGACGTCTGAACCAAATGATCTCTTTCACTAACTCAGATAATGCTATTAACTCAGCCTCCATAGCACTCATAGTGACCAAATTCTGCTTTGTCGTTCTCCATATTACAGGATTATTACCGATGCATACAATATACCCAGTAACAGACTTTCTATCACCCGGAGATATAGCCCAACTAGCATCGACAAAACCGTTAACTGATAACTTAAATTCATTACTTAAATGGATAGTTTTATCTTTTGTACTAAGCACATAATTCCACAAGTGAAATAGACAATTCCAGTGTACCAGAGTAGGCCTGGAATTATATCGAGCCAATATACAAACCGCAATGCAAATATCCGGTCTGGTATAACGAGAAATAAATAATAAAACTCCTATCAATGTCCTATAGGGATAGTCTAATGGATTAAGAATATCACCATCCAGATTCAGTTCTACCAAATCAAAACCAACTTTGAAAGGCTCAACCACTCGTTTAAACACTAAGTCGCTAAATCTTTTAGCTAACTCACTAATATAGGCTGTCTGACTGAACTGGATTCCCTTTGAATCCTGTAAGATGTCGATACCGAGAAATCTCTTTGTTTCACCTAAATCAACACACTTAAAAGCTTTGTTTAATAAACCTACTGCTCGTAGTTTAGCCTTTTCATTTCTTGCAAAAACAATGATGTCATCAACATAAAACAAAATTACAATATCCCATCCTAGGCGATATACACATTGGGTAGAAAGAAACTTGTTAAATCCTAACTTTGTTATCTCCTCACCCAACTTGAGGTACCACTGCCTCCCGGCTTGTTTAAGACCGTACAAGGATTTGCAAAGCTTCCAAACCCTGTTCTTACTAGGATGTAACACTTCCGGAATCGACATGTAGATATTTTCCGGCAGATCTCCATACAGGAATGCACACTTGACATCAAGGTGTGTGTCGACCCACTTCAGAAACAAAATTAAAACGATAAATAAAAATCTAACGACAATAAAATTGACAACTGGGTTATAGACCTCGTTAAATTCTGTACCCCGCTCTTGCAGGAACCCCCTAGCAACAAGCCTAGCACGATGGCGTATGACCTTGCCAGCCGAGTCACGCTTGCGTACAAAACCCACTATGGTCTAAAACCTTACATGTTATCGGTTTTGTCTATTTCAGTAAAACATTCCTTTCTGCCAGAGTGTTAATCTCATCATCCATGGCCAATTCCCAGTCAACCCTATCAGGAGCACCAATTGCTTCCTTATACGTTAGTGGATTGGCGAGATCAACATTTGAGCATTCTAACCCATTGAAGTAAACACTCAAATCGACTGAATGAGATTCACTAGTACAACTTGAAGTTGACGGACCCTCAGCCTCATCCGGCGAGTCACTAGGAGAATAATCCACCCTTCCCCCGTCGGCAACTTCCTTAATATCCCCACGTTCCCCTACATATGGGTTATTGTACTTGAATGAATCTTTAACACTCTCTGTGGATAGTCAATATCATTTTCTTCACAAAATTTGACTACAGCTTTAGAAGTACCTAAAACGTTTGTCCCTTAAATGATAAAGTGGCGTCATAACGATCGGGATGACTGCCTCTCATTGGTCGCTGTTTAGCCCTTCTTTCCCAACATTCAGCTACCTTTAGTTGTTCAATCTTTGAAATAACTTTGGGCATTGTTTGTTTGGGAACAATAGGTATGGAAGTAGGAGCATTAACATTATTCTCCCGGTCCCCATCACCATTAACATCAAAATTAACAACATTATCTTTATCCTTTTTACGTTGGGTTTCTACCAAACGCACATCTTGTGTGTTGTAGATTCTGTCATCATCCGGATCATAGACACGATAACCCTTCGTGTTCCACGAATACCCAACCAATATACACTCTTTAGACACATCCCCGAGTTTACTGTCCCTTTGAACTTTGGGTAACAGACAAAAACATCTCGACCCAATTACACGAAAATAATTGATGTTAGGTTTAAGATCAAAAATTCTTTCATATGGCGTCATGCCATCCAACAATTTTGAGCTAATCGATTCTTTACGTGAGTAAAGGCCATTAACACCTCGGCCCACCACATCTTATCCAAACCATCATCTATATTAGATGCTCGCAATGCCTCAATGGCCGACCTGTTAAACCTTTCAGCCACACCATTCATATGAGGCGAATAGATGTTGGTTAGCTCTTGTCATTAACGTACTCCTTCCCATTATCAGACCTAATACATTTGATATGTTTACCCGTTAATTTTTCAATATACTTAATGTAATCCTCAAAACAGTCGCTAACTTGGGATTTATTTTTGATTACATAAACTTTTACCCATCTGGAGTAGTCATTGATAAATGATACATAATATCTTGCCCCGCCCTTACTCTCATATTTAGTAGGATCCCATACATCAGTGTGGACAAGATCTAATACCCCATTGTTGGTTATTTTGGTTTTTGCTTTCCCGAACCTCTTGGTTTGTTTAGCTCGTATACACGTTGTACACTGTAAATCCCTCTTAGTTAAATTCGGCAAGCTCCTAGTTACATTTTTCCTAGACATCTTAACCAGAGAATCGACATTTGTGTGCATCAATCTACGATGCCACAATTCTAAATCACTAGAAGTTTTGGTCTCAGTTATGTTAACTTTGGGTTTGTTAGAAACTCTGTTCTTGACTACCTCCGAAAACAATAAACTAGACTTCGAACCATCCTTGGTTGCACATAATTTAAACAATCCCCTATCTCGTACAAATCGTAGCGTAGACTTGTTGTTCTTATTCTTTACAAAAATCTCATCCTTTCTCCCTGACCAAGAACATCCAGCTTCCATTGCTCGAGAACCACTAATTAAATTTCTCTTGCGACTCGGGGCATATTCAACATTATTAAGTGTTAACCGAAGGTTAGTCTTACCAATTAAATGATTAAAACGAACCGTCCCAACACCCTCAACATCGAAAGTTCCCGAATAAGCGTTCATTTTATATGGCCTACCCATTGTTAATTGAATAAATAAATCTTTATCATGACACAAATGGGTGCCTGAACCCGTATCCCAGATCCATTCATTCATTTCAGTAGACAAACTCACATTATCAACTATTAACGCATCATCGAAAGAAGAGAAAGAGACAACTACTAGCGCTCGCTGTCGAGCCCTTGGGTGACTTTCCCTTTTTACACGTCGCTGCATAATGGCCAACAGTTTTGCAAATAGAACACGTAACTTCTTTCTTTGATTTCTTTTGGCAATCTTTGGAATAATGACCTTTTGTTCCGCAATTGTAACAAATAACCCCAGTATTTGGTTTACCCTTGCTAAAACCTTTATCAGTCGTTGATAAAGCATTATCCCCACTACCACTAATTTTTGTCCGTTGATCGCGCGATTTAAGATTTTCATACTCTTCAATTAACGCTTCTTCAACTTTTGTTGGTTTCATGTCGTCATCCGACCACTTGTAAATCTGGCTAACAATGACATCATACTGCGGAGGCAAAGTACATAGCATTCGATAAGCTATGTCGGAATCATCAATTTTCTTTCCTGCTAATTCTAGATCACGCGACAATTGCCTAATCCTATTAAGAAATAGGATGATGCTCTCATTAGGTTGCATCTGCGCAAGATGGAACTGCCCTAACAGACGCGCAATACGCGCTTTGGACTTGGGCTCATATGTTTTGGCAAGCTTCTCCCAATGCTTGTCGGGTTCTGTGATCCCATCTAACAAACATTTCAACTAGTCTTCGATACCCAGGAAAATCATACCCCCCGCCTTGGACTTATCGATATTAAATTGCCTAGTCTCTGCTGGGGTTGACCCTGCGGCCAAAACATGTTTGGGATCAATGAAATCGCTTATCCCCTTACTGGCCAAACAAGCTAACATGTCCCGTTTCCAACTTACGTAATTTAAATTCATTCAATTTTTTAAACTCAAAATTCTGTCTTTTTCCGTCATCTTGAACTCTAAAATGACTCAAAGAGGGATAAACTAAGCTAATATAAATGTCAACACCCATTAACACTATTGCAAAAACTATAACTACACAAATAAATCTTGAAAAAGCTTTGAAAATTGGAATTTCTAACCAAAAACTAATAAACGTATTAATAAACTATATTAATACGGACTCAAAAACCGAATATAGTTCTAGTAAATACACGAAAATGTGTAAACTACACTCTAAACTGCAAAGATGCACTAAAATACGAAAACTTAAATCAAATTCCCAAAAATACGCAAAAATGCGAAATTTATTCCTCGAATCAGATAAATTCTAAGTTCAAAGAAATACTCAAATGAACCTAGATGCAAAAACTCAAAAATATCTGAAAGTTGATCACACTTCAACAAAATAAAACCTTTAAGTGTGCGCAAAAATCTCAAAACCTTAAATTTCTGCCTCAAAACCTCGAATAATGTGATAACCCTTATCAATACTCGAAAAACACGCAATATCCAATTAATATCAACGTGTATAACACGCCAAATAAGCACTAATGTTGCGAAAATCAAACAAAAAGTGCTAAAACTCAAATTTCAAACTAATAACCCGAAAACTTGAGTAGATCTCGATAATATCGAGCATACAACGAAATTAGAGTTAATAAATTTGCCAAAAAGTACTAATTAACGCCCAAAAACGCAAAAATCGATTAAAAATTTGATTAATAACTCTGAAAACTCAAAAAATCCTAAAGGGTCAAATCCAACCTTTTGAAAGACTGAAAATTCGCTCAAAATAAATAAATTATTACACGACACTATCCCACCAAAATGATAGATAGGGAGGCACCATATACCAGATCCTCGGGATGAAAATAAATGTCCCTTAAGGTTAGGTAGCCTCGAAAGTGAAAATATAGGAAAAGACAGGTAGCAACAACAAATAACAGAAAAGATCTCAACCAAAGGATCGAAGTCTTCCAATGAAGGCTTCAGTGGTGACTTTCACACGTAATAGTTCGTGAACTTTGTCACTCGCAGTCTTCTCAACGCTGAAAAATGGTCCAAATATCCAAAAATGTGCCACTCGTCGTCAATATGCCGCAAAAACCGCACTGTCGACCTGAAAATCGTACGCAAAACAGCTCGGCTCAATGAAAATGATCCAGTTGGATCCAAAACGTCCTTGGCGTGTTCTTCGGTCCAACAACAATGACGTCCGTCGCTATAAATACGAAAAAGCGGCAATAAAAAGCCCAAAACACAACAAAAATCAGGAATTACCTGACTGTGTCTCCAGTTTGTTGGAGACACACACAAACCGCTCACTCCCACTCGCACTCGAACTTCGCACTCGGAGTTAGGCCTCGCAAACTCGAGTTGCGACCTCGCGCTCAAAAGCAGCACGCAAAAGGCCAAAAACACTGGGAAAACACGTAAAAACATCAGAACGCACTGGCAAACCTGCCTGGACTCATAACCATGTTAAATTAGAGGCGTTGTCGTAGTTTAAATCCAGTGTGTTGTGCGGAGAATGAGGTGAGACATGTTGCTAGGACACGTTGCAAACTCGCAAGTGTTAAACTTTATTTTTTCTTTATAAAAAGCCTAGGTGGCGCAAAGACTACAGAAGTCTAAAGATAACAGCATAAAATAAAACACAATTTATAAATAATATAGTATCTCATTAGAGACAAACAAATGTAATAAATAGAAACATAAAACATTGAATAAATACAAATAAATACGAGTATAAAATAACACTGGTTTTCGCAATTTCCTGTGGTGGTGCTCGTCCCCAGATCTTTTTCACGGGTGTTGAAATTTTCTGTTCGGGTTGGATTTGACTCGTACTTGGCTGACTGTCCCAGATATTTGACTGGTTGATTTTATTTCGGAGGTCAGTGTCCTCGGTTCTAGTGTGTCGGTTTGGAACCCTTCCCTGTGGTCGTCGGTTTTGGTTTCCGTAACTTCGGTTATAATAAGTATTGTCTTGTGAACGATAGGGCAACTTCCTTTTAGGTGATGGTTCATCGAAATATCGTCTTAGATAACATCCAGGTGCTTGTGACGATGTTTGCTCTTCCTTGAATCTTTTGAAGGTCTTGCCAGTGTCCCTTTATTGGGATTGGCCTCGGACCGCCTGTCAATCCAGCCATCCTTAACTGGTGGTGGTAATATTGCGAAGAATTGATTGTGGTTGGGTCTCAGCCAATTAGTTAGTTCGGCACTACTTCTGACAGGTATTTCTTATATTCTTCAACCTCGGCAAATAGCGTCTTTGCCTCGCCTCTATTTTGAAATAATTTTTTATTCATGAAATTTTCAATTTGATGCCGCTGCTGTGGATTATTTTTCCAGTCGTAAAAGTTGTTTTCTTCCTCTGTTGTGGCGGGGTACCTTTCTCCTAGTAATGGTGACCAAATTGGTGCACGAATCCACTTCTACACTTATATTTCTTTCTAATCTCACCCTATCGCCTTGACTGAATGCATTTGCCGTTCTTCGTCGAGTTCTCCATCTGCGGTCAACTGCGCAGGTTAATGCCACTCTTACGTCCCAAGGATGGGCATATTCTTCGAATTCTCTTCTTATTTAGTATGGGATTTCGGCTCGGAATGTACTTGTTGGTATCTAATTCCCTCTGGGAGTTGATCCCATGTTTGCTTGTTGTAATAGTGCAGAAAATCAGGCAGAACTTGGTGTGTGAGCTGGAGACAAGGAGAGACGTGTTGCATGTACACTATGCAATATCGCAAGTGTTAACCTTTTGTTTAAAAACATATAGGTGGCGCCAAAAACCTACGGTAGTCCATAGGTGACACCCAAATATAAAATACAATTGGTACAGTGTCTCACAGGAGACAAC
>AFFK01018265.1:0-17463 GCA_000239455.1 Strigamia maritima
AAAGTTTCAGATTGGCCAATGTAGAGTACAACTCAAGTCTGATGAAGTTACTTCGGAAAATGCAAGACTCTAATTTTCGGTGTTACCCGAATACCCTACTTAATTCCGCAGATATGCAATTATTTCTCAATAGGGCAGGGGAAATCCGAAGAAATCCATCCACCCCGTCGGAAATTACGCACACATCCGCTCCTAGCTATTACGGCACTATTTTGTATCGGCCGTAACCTAAATCCTATCAGAATAGACTAGTGGATAGGAAGTTGTTATAGACCGAATAATAAAAGTATGTTATATATCAGGGATGATATTTGTGGCCATTCGACCACATCACGCATCACAAGATACAGGTCTACACAACAGGCAAAGTGTACTACCCACATGAATAGACACCTGATCAAATCGCAATCTTCACACAATGAAAATCGCAACCTCATCTCGGTGGAACCTCCACGTGTGACGATCCGATATCCGGGGAAATTACCAAGCGATAATAACCTCGAAATACCGACTAAATCACTACCAACTACGCGAGATACGGGAGTGATAACTCAGTGTGTGAAAATTGCAGGGAAACTCAGAGGGAAAATATACACATGACTTATCAAAACATAACAATCTACATTTATTAACAGAGCACTGACTAACAATTACTTATACAAATCTAAAGCCAGGAATAATATACTATCGAACAGAATGTAATAATATAAGTATACAAGGGTAATCTGGAGTATGTCTAGGTCTGGATCTCTATCAGTCATTCCTGGTTGGTCTGGAGTGGTTCTAACAGGATTTGGAGTGGGAGGTCGATCCGACTAACGGTTGACTTTTGGCTGTATTCGTCACAAGGTTTGGGCTGGCATTGCCGAATGACAATGCGTCCCAGACAGATGATGATCAATACTCGGGCCATCTGACCAGAGTGTCGCTAACAAGACAATACGATAACATAGATACCGTAAACAAGAGTTGAGTGGGTGTCGCGTGGGTCAAGCAACCCACTTGGCCTTCATCCTTATAGTCCGGCGCTCCGCATCGCGACTAACACGTTAATAGATAATTATCCAACCGAAAGTAGAGTGGTCACGATAACTGGCATGTCCAGATCAATAATCACCACTCTCCGATGTGTCACAACATCATGTCATCATCACTTTTGTATATTCGCGGTACATAGGCCTTCATAACATAATGCTATGGCTCACTACGGTCTTTACGGTTGTTGCACCTGCCGGTTCGAGAGTCTTAAAAGCGTTCTGAACCACGTCAACTAGGTAAATCTGAACATAATATCAATATATCTTTAAGGGTTATCTGGAACCAAATAGAGCTCTGCAAGCCTTTTTATAGTGGTCGCTCACTTGGTGGTCAGCCTGTGTCCAATTGAACATCAATATGACCATCCGAGGCGGGCACTATAAGCTTAACTATGACGTGCAGGGAGTTGGGCCAATCGGTACAACTTCCTGTCAGAGTCCAAGTGAACTCTGCTTGACCAGGGTCAAGGGTCATCTACACACACCAGGGAATAGGTCGCAGGTGCAACCAATTACCCCGATATGCAAGAAAGGACTAAGGGTTGCAAGGAATTCCTTACAACACTTTCCCTAAATAATAATCACTTTTACAAGTGATTTCCATCCAATGTATAAATAATAATGTGAAATATTATTATTTATCATAATTCAACAAACATACACTCTCTTATGAATTATTTACTTGTCAAACTGTTCTTAGTTATTTATTAGACCCAAAAGTGAGAATAATTGATAGCTGTAGTTTGGATATGGCGCGGACAAACTGTCAGCGCCAGCTAGTGGCAGAATAATAAGTAGTTTCCGATTTTGGACCGTCACATATTCACTCAAATGTAATAATTGGAATAAAAGGAGTGAGTCTTCACCACAATGTTCGAAATACAGGTGTAAGTCAATACCACGTAGTATCGCTGATTTGTGACGATCATCCGACAGATGAACGCCGATATTCGCAGGATTCGTTAGTGCATTACCCCGATCAGGAACCAAATAGCACCAGGAAACACCAGAAGATTCGTAATATTATTATAATTGTATTGTCATTAGTATAATAAGCCTCTGTATGATAGTTAAAGTTTTGCTAGTATTTCGCCAGTTTCCTGGTTATTTAGAATTAATTATAGTTTCGATATATTTTAAGTATTCTATCGCCTCTGTCTGATCTATTTCATGTTATGTTGTCAATCTGGTTGAACTCGGATCATTGTAATTTGCAATGATCCGGAATAAATGTTATGATTTGATAAAATTCTTGGTTTATTGTTTATTTACTTTACTATTTTCAATTCAGTGTGTTTTGCAAGTGTTCATGTATTCTGTATGGTTTCTTGTCCCTGTGACAAGTGGAGGTTTTTCTTAGCAAGAAAATCCACGTGTTCTCATGATTTATTGTCTTGGCCCCATTGTAAAGTGTAAATAGCACTTTGTAAAAAGCCAGATCGTCACAACTGGTCCAGTCGAGCGAGGCAGCAACGGCTTACCTACTCAATCAAAAGAGTGAGAGTACTAATAGCAGTGTATCTTCAAGCGACAATAGGGCTCATCTCCACAATATTACGTATTACAATTGTGGCATCAAGGGCGACTACGCACGTGACTGCAGCAAACCAAAGATGCCAAGATCTCAGCAGCCACAGCAGGGCCAAGCACAGCAACTGGGACGTGGCCGAGATCGTGGCAAGCGCCGTGGTGGTCGTCGTGCGCCAGGTGTGCATGCAGAAGGTCATCCATCGGCAGCGGCATGGTTTGCCAACGCACCAGGTGAACCAACGGTTCCAAAGTCACCTCAGGTGTGCAGTGCAAGTCTGGATGTCACCTCAACAGCATGGTATTTGGATTCATGTGCATCACACTATGTCTGTGGCAATAGGGAAATGTTCTATGAGTTTGAAGAACTCCAACCCATGCGCCTAGAGTTGGGTGAGGGCTCATCCAGTATCACCGGTCGTGGTACAATTCAGCTTATTGTGCAAGCGCAAGGAGCCCCTCATGAGATCAAGTTTCTAAATGTGTATTTTGTGAAGGACTCTAAACGCAATCTTATTTCTATTGGTAAAATTGATTGCGCAAAATACCATGTGTCAATTTATAATAATTTGATGAAAGATTTTAAGTCCCATTCGAAGGTTTGTTCGCTGTACGGAGTGTTAGAGACCGATCTCTACCGTATACAAGGGCCGGTCAAGTACAGACAAAGCAATGTTCCTAGTTTAAACGAGTCTAGTTTAATTCAGCCTGGAAATTGCATGACTGAGCCAAGTTCAGCGAACAAGCCCGAGAATTATGTTGTTTCAGTGAACATGTGGCACCAACGTTTTGGACACATGTACACTAAAGGACTGAACCATTTAGTGAATAATGCAAATGTAAAAGGTATTGATTTAAAGTCCAAAGTGTCAAAGTCTATTTGTGACAACTGAATTGTCTAAGTCCATGAGGGCAGGTTTCAAGTCAGAATCTCTTTTAGTAGCTAGTGAGCCCCTAGAATTATTGCAAATGGATCTGTGGGGGCCCTGCCCAATCCCATCCTTAGGCGAAGCGAGATACCTATTCTGTATAGTGGACGATGCTACCCGCTATACCTGGATTCACCCTTTGCGCTCAAAGGATCAGGTGTTTGGAACCTATAAGAGGTTTCATATGCGCGTTGAGCGTATGTCAGGGAAAAAGATTAAGGCCGTACGGACAGTCAGAGGTGGGGAATTCACTTCTGGTGAATTTGAGAGTTTCCTGACCTCACTTGGAGTGAGGATTCAAAGGACCAATAGCTATAGCCCAGAAATGAATGGCGTGGCAGAGCCCGTAAATCGCACAGTTTTGAACAGCATTCGAGCTATGTTACTCGGTGCTGGACTGCCAAAGCCACTCTGGGCCGAATTGGCTATTACCCTGATCTATTTAAAGAACAGGTATCCCCACTCTCGTCTGGGTAATGCTATTCCATATGTTCTCTTTATGAAACGCCCGGTGTCTGTTGCACACCTTAGGATTCCAGGTTCCTTGGCTAATGTGCATGTGCCAAAGCCAAGCAGGGGTGACAAGTTAGAGCCACGTGCCTGGAAGGGCGTTATGGTGGGTTACGCTATGGGAACAAGAGGGTTTAGGATCTGGGACCCTACATCAGATGGGGTGTTTGAGTCCAAACACGTAAAGTTTGATGAGGCGCGCTTGTATAAGGATGTGGTGAAGACTCATGTGGGTGACAGTCCATTTCAAACTGATCATGACAAAAGTACGTTTAGGCCTTCACCCAATGAGTCAAGTGACTCAGAAGATGAGGTCCCACCTCCAATAGCTTCACGTCCAGCGCGTACTCATGCGATACCCCCATCAGACACCCAAGCGATAGTTCCACCACCTGCAGCGCAGAGATTTCCGACCCACAATATCCCTCCTTTTGTATCGACGCGTATAAAGTATTTTTCGGTCGCCACCACCTCATTAAGACCCACCAGGGTAGCGCACAGGGCGCCTGTACCCTATAAACCAGGGTGGGAAAGAGAGAAAGTGCAAAGGCAATCGGGTGCCACAAAAGGGCAGTGGGATGTATACTATTATGCCCCGGGTCTACGTACTGCATTGCGCAGCAGGCCAGATGTTAAAGCGTGGTGTGAAGTCCATTTAAAGGAAAATATAAAACTAATGATTATGACTTTAATCCTGTCCATGCTGCGGATTCTGACAATGATAATGACCCAGAACAACCAAGAACAGAAGAAGCAGAAACAGAATTAGAGCCTGCAGTTGACGATGAGAGCACTGAGACTTATGCAGTGCGAGTTTATTGCGCCAGTGTACAAGAGCCATCCACTTTTGAAGAGGCTATGTCCTCGTCAGAGAGTGACAAGTGGCGTGCTGCCATGGCCGAGGAGCTTGATACTCTCGAGGAGAGATCTGTATTTGAAATCAAGCCTCAGCCAAGTTACAGCCATATACTTGGCAACAAGTGGATTTACAAGCTCAAGCACAATGCTCAAGGTGCCATCGACAGATTCCGTGCACGCTTAGTAGCACAAGGGTTTAGACAGATACAGGGTATCGATTACAATAAGGTCTTTAGCCCTGTAGTCAATTTTGTGCTAGTGAGACTGTTTTTCTGTTTGTTGGTTGTTCTCCGTGGTTGGAAGGATATCCATTTGGATGTCAAGTGTGCCTATCTATATGGGACACTAGACATACCAATTTACATGGAACTTCCAAAAGGTGTAACCACTAAGCGTCCTGGCTGTGTTGGGTATTTAGTAAAAGCTTTGTATGGCTTGCATCAGTCAGGACGCATGTGGTATCAGACCCTAGATACTGCTTTGCATCAGATTGATTTTGAACCCGTCACCGGCTTCAATTGTGTGTACTCATTTAGTACACAGGCCATTTTATTAGTCTATGTAGATGACATGGTCTTATTTGCAAAGGATGCAAAAGTTGAGAAAGACCTAATTGAAGCCCTGGGCCAACATTTCAATATAGTTAGTTTAGGCCCCGTTTCCAAACTTCTTGGAATTTAAAACATCTATTTTTAATGCATATCCTAATTAAGATTTAAAATTTTAGTGTAATGACATTATGGATATACTTCTAGTTTAATCTTTCATTATTCTATCTACCATAGGCCTTTCGACTGTTCACCAGTCTTCTTCAGTGGTTAATGATGATAATACTACATTTCTTCCTTTATATATTCTACACATTGTTGGGTGAAATGTCTCAAAAACGTTCCTCAAACACAACAATACCAAACATGTTTATACACGTTTTTACATCATTCTAGATAATTCCAGTATGAACCATTCATCTGATATTTTTCCTTCTAGTTGAGATGTGTCCTAAATTTAGTTTGTTATCTATTTCTTTTTCCAATGATGTGCTTCTTTCTCCAATATTATTAGACCTTTCTTCTTCTTCTTTCAAAATCAACTGGTTTTCATCTCTGGTCCTATTTTTGGCCAGAATAATATGATGCTTATCTGTTTCATTTTGAATTCTTTGATTCTCTTCTTCTATAGTAGCATTTATAGTAGACATTATATTGTCTTTTTCATTATCCTTGGCAATGGCTACACTCATCCAAGCTAAGTCTTTGATTCCAACATTACCATTCATGAAGCAACCATTAATCATCATCTGCATAATGAAATGTCCTTCTAAAGATCTGCGTCTATTCCAGTTCTTTTCATTAACTATCATATCTGCTCCTTCCCAATCCATTTCATGAGTACCACAATTGTCTTTGATGTGGATATAAATAGCACTTTTTTCATTCTTTTTATCTACTGCTTTTTTATGTTCTATTATTCTAATTGCTAAAGCTTTACCTGTCTCTCCAATGTATGCTTTGTACAATTTTTTCATGATATTTACGTGGTATTAACCACTGAAGAAGACTGGTGAACAGTCGAAAGGCCTATGGTAGATAGAATAATGAAAGATTAAACTAGAAGTATATCCATAATGTCATTACACTAAAATTTTAAAACTTCTTGGAGTGGAATTTGAGCGTTCAGATAATAAAATTCTGTTTCACCAATCTGATTTTATAGTTAAACTAGCAAAGAGTTATGGGGTAGGGTCAAACAAGCTCATTAAGGTGCCTGTGACTGTAGGAACAACTCTTAATTTGCCTAATGATTCAGAGATTGAATCTAAGTTTCCATACAGAAATTTAGTCGGCTCCTTAATGTTCTTAGCTTCCAGAACTAGACCGGACATCCTATATTCAGTTATTTATTTATCCCAGTTTAATACCCGGCATTCATCTCACCATGTTAAATGTTTGTTGCAAGTTCTGCAATACGTGGTGAACCCACAAGATTATTGCTTAAATCTAAGCAGCTGTGTGAATGAGGACATGCACATGTACTGTGATGCCTCATGGGCAACAGATTTAGTTGGATGCAAGAGTTTTGGAGGGTATTTGTTATTTATGGGAGGATGTCCAGTCAGTTGGGGCTGTAAGAAGCAAACTGTTATTGCTTGTAGTTCTATGGAGGCAGAGTACGTGACCTTGTCTCATGCAGCCAGGGAATCCTATTGGATAAGCTGCTTATTTGAGAATTGCCCGTTGTTTAGCAGAGTAAACACGCCTGTTATCCACTCTGACTCTCTCTCCTCCATACAGTTTGCTTCAAATGATATTGAAAACACAAAGACCAAACACATCAGGATTAGGTATTTCTTCCTGAGAGATTGGTATGAAAAGGGTTACTTTGTACTGTCTAAGGTTCCAGGGGAACTTAATGTGGCTGACATCTTCATCAAGTGGACTCCAAGTGATAGAATCAAGATGTTGTGTCAGTCTGTGTTTGATCTTTTACCCAAATGATGTCAATGCATTTGGGCCATGGCACTGTGCCAGGGTGTGGTTACTGGATTCTGGAGCCCTTCCTATGGGGCTCACTGTAAATGTACCACAAGGTTGGGACATGGGATTAGGGAGTTGAACCCATATATCCCATGCATGAGATCCCTTCTCTTTCGGGTCTGTATTCCCCTTGGTTTTGGTAACCAATGTGAAGCGTTAAGCTCCTACCATGGTATGGTGTCATTGGTCCACTTGCAGGTTTATAAAATATTTCAATTTAAAAGGGCCAATGTTGACATAATGTAAATTGAAGTATTTAGGTTCCCAAGTGTATGGAACCAACATCTGATAATGTGCTTTGTTTTAAAGGTTTTGTTGCTATAACAGACTTATAGTTTATTGTTTGACCCCGTATATATGTGTACATTCATATTTATCTGTATTATCCGGGGTCTGTTTATTTTATTCACAAACAGAGTCTATTGATTAGTTATGATGTGTAAAAATTATTTTGGAATTTTTCTTAATTTTTATCACCCAGATTTTACCTGTAAAATGACCACAGTTATGTATTTTCACTTATTTGTTATTGCAGGATATGATTCCAGTTATTTTGGTAACTTAGAACTTAGTGTGTTTTTATTTTACCTGTGTATGTCATATCCTGTGATTTTCTTGCTTGATTTAGCACTTTTTGTGACCCATGTGATCATGAGGTCACTATGTTGTAATTTGACCATGTTTCTGGTCTGGGTTCTTTGCTATTCACTCTGGAACCGGTGGCTGTACCACCAAGATGGTGCCTGTCATGTCTGCACTGTGAATAAATGAAGTTTTCCAAGTTTTATGGACCAAAATGTGTGAGTTCGCTTTTATAAACATTTATTTCTGCTTACTTTCGTTTCCGGCACTATAAGCGGTTCATCCGCGGCCATACCGTGTTGTTTTCCCGCTGAATACGTCAGCAGACCCCTGTAAAAAGTATCTCTCCAATCCCTATGCAGTTGAGCCCAAGGTTTGTCCCATCTACTCCTATTCTAGGTGGAGGAAGTTACAGACCTTCACCAGTTCATCACATTTCTGTGGGTCGACAGTCCAATGTTGGGTCGCCTTCTGCTACCAGGCAGAGTACACCCCAGCAAAGGAACAATATATTCTCCTCACCAGTGACTGGAGCCCAATTTAAGACACCATCACCGCTGAGACAGGACTTTCGTCAACCAACCCCATTTTGGCAACCTCTTGGAATGCCTGGTGGTCCACCTCATTATAACTATAATGGAGGAGTACCACCACCTCCAATGGGAAACCCAAATATGGGACCGCCGCCACCCTTCTGACATCAACCACCTTCTTGGTTTAACCCAAACCATGGATCTGGTCAACCCAGAAGCAGACAAGCAGGAACTGGCCCAACAAATAATGCTGGACCAATTCCTCCTAAAGAAAGTGGATATCAAGGTTTTCAAAACCAAAATAATCATTTTCAAGGTGGACTTGGTGGTGAACCTCACATGGGCCCACAAAATTCTTCTCATTCATCATCCGGGTCAAATCCAGGTATGATGAGTGCAGATGAATGCATTGCTTTCACAGAACGTTTAATGAACACCTTCTGTAAAGCTTTGCCACAGAGAGAGAGTTGACCCGATAAGGTTCATCATCTTAAAGGCGTCGACATCTTTGAGTTCGATGGCAACTCGGAAAACTGCATGCGCTTTCTGGAAGTTGTCGAGAACACTGCGACAGCCAAGGCTATACTATTAGATGAAATGGTACACCTTGGTATTCCCAGTTACCTAACCGATGTTGCTAAGCTTTGGTATAAAGAAAACCAGCATCTATTCAGTAACTGGAAGAGCTTTCAAGAGCTATTCATTGCTAGATTCGATGTTCCCGAGGAACAAAGAGTTCAGCAAGTACAAGCCATCACGCAAGGTGAAGAAGAATCCCTCTTTTCCTACATGTCACGCTTCCATAAAGCTTGGATTCGTCAATCCACTATGCCTGATGTAATGGCGGGTTGGACTTTCATCCAACATGCCTCTGCATAAGGCAGAATGCGGTTGGAGAATCGAAATCTGCTACAACTTGGTATCACCGCTGTACATAAGTGCATCTGCAATAATAAGTTGTACTTTAGTGCTGAAACACAGGTGTTGGCAGGTCAGAGTACCAAAGATTCTATCAATGATACTCAGACTGAAAAACCCATCTTTCCACCTAAGCAGAAAGCTAAGACTGCTTTAAAAACAGTGACTCAAGTGACAGAATCAGACACTGTTAATAGTGAAACTGATTCTGATACTGCAGATACTGCAGAGGACTTTCTGAATCATATTATGAATAAGGCTAAGAAGTTCACTCGCAAGGATGGTTCGAAAACAGAGACTTGGACGTGCAACTTCTGTAACAAAAAGGGGCACCTCCAAGTAAACTGCTATGCTTACCAGAAAACTGCTAAATATAAGCAGAAATATGATACAACAGCAACCGGAGAACCATGTCCAAAGAAGAGAAATTTCTCTAAGACAAGTGAATCGAGTGTGACACCGGGTATCCAGTCACAGCTCGTCGCACTGAAAAAAGAGCTAGCCACTGCTCAGACACAGCAGAATGAATCTATTAAAGATTTAATTAGGAAACAGTTAACTGAGTTCCTGGCTGTGTCAAAAGTGAACACATCAGAGGATGTTACTAAACAGGCCTCTGATGCAAAAAAACTAGTAGTGGAGGAAGTCCACTTGAAAAGACACTTCCTCCAAACCTAGAAAAAGTGATCCCATCTTCCAAATCATCTGGCAGTTCGACAGGTGGTGTGGATGAAGATCTGGAGAAGATGAGGCTTCAATTGAAGCGCTTAAACATCTCCAGTGGGGCTCACGGTGAACATAGTTTTCCTGCTTTCTGGAAGAAGAAAAAGAAGAAAATTATGTGCTGTACTAAAAGGGGTCGTGGCCCATCCAAGTTCCAAAATGTCTTTCTAAGATGTCTTGAGAACTCGAATGATAGCCCACGTATGCCTATAGTCATCGGAAGACTAAAGTACAATGCGTTGATAGACTCAGGTGCCATCCAATGTTTCATAGGGGAGCAAATGCTCTATGACACTGGATTCCTGTCTGGTTACATTCAAGAACCGCCTAGGAACATGAAAATACACGCTGTTGGTATTGTTCATGAGCCTGTTGGACAGGTGACTTTATGTATTCAATGGGGCGAGGAGCAGATGACCCCCATGACGTTTTACATATTGCCATCTAATGTGTGCAATCTGATAATAGGACACAACTTCATGAGAAGAGTGGGCCTGTTACCAGATGCACATGCGGGTTTGTTCAAGTGCAAATTTTTGCTGAAACTTGTCTAACCTTATGCCCCTGCAAATGATGAGTTTCAGGGTACTAAGGTAAACTCATTGGATTCATTGGACTGAGACGAAAAGTTGGTTGGAAAGTTGGAAAAGTTGCTGGAAGCAATTGCACGGATAAACAAAGGCTTATGCTAAGAGAAGTACTGGCAGGTATTAAAACTGTTTTCAGTGATAAACCTGGTTGCACTCACTTAGCAACCCATAAGATTAAATTTAAGCGGATGTTGCTATACCCAGAAATGCATATAGGCAGCATAATCCACAGAAAAAATCAATAATGCTCGTTCTTGTAGAAGAACTAGAAGAACTGGGCCTTATCGAGAAATGATCCATACATCAGTCATCTTGTCATTGTGGCAAAACCTGACGGTTCGTATCGTTTGTGCATCGACTACAGATGGCTAAATGTCATTACTGAAGTCAAAGTTACCCAAATGCCAAGTATTGACATTCGTATACATCAGTGTGAGAAGGCTAAATACTTTAAGTCACTTGACTTAGTAAAAGGTTACTATCAAGTGGCGATGGCAGAGGAAGATAAGTGTAAGACTGCATTTTACACTCTAAAAGGTACTTATCAATTTCTTAGAATGTCTTTTGGCCTGTGTAATGCACCCAACACCTTTCAAATGCTAATGAAGGTGTTGGAGAGGCATCTTGGTGAATTCGCCGTGGTATACCTAGACGACGTCATCATATTCTCTAACACTTGGGAAGAGCAAATGACACATGTCAAGTTAGTGCTTGAGAAGATCAAAGCAGCTAACTTGACTGTAAATGCTAAAAAGTCAAAATTTGGGAGGACAGAACTCAAGTTTCTGGGCTACTGGATCATACCTCAAGAACTGAGAGGTGATCCAGACAAGATTTCGGCTATAAAGAAGTTTCCTACACGTACGTGTGTAAAAGATATTTAGCGTTTCTATGGAATGTCTAATTTCTTTAGAAAATTCATCCCACTTCACGCTGAAATGTCTAAACCACTCACCAAGTTAATGGGTGGTAAAGACACTGATTTCCAGTGGGCCACGGAACAAGAGGTAGCTTTTCAAAAAGTAAAAGACACCCTTTGTAACGAGAATGTCTTGCTGATGCCAGACTTGAAAAAGCCATTTGACATTTTGACAGATGCATCCCATGTTGGACTTGGGGCTGTACTCTGTCAGGATGCTCCAGTATGGTGCGACAAGAAACAGGGCATGATTGTAAAACCACACCCTGTTGCTTTTGCAAGTAGTCTTAAGGGGAGCAGAGGTGACATACTCTACTCCTGAACTAGAGTGTCTAGCCGTGATATGGGCTATAGACAGATTTAGACCACACCTCGAATACACTACATTCATTTCATCCGATACTCAAGCACTTAAGTGGTTGATGTCGACTCCAGAACCTTCAGGCAGATTTGGACGCTGGGCAGTGAAAATCCAGTGCAGAGCGTTCAAAATACTGTATAGACAAGGTAGTCAGAACAAAGTAGCGGACGCTCTTTCAAGAGCCCCACTACCTGTTACTGAAATACCTATCACTGATCATGTGGAAGAAACTGAAATCACTCAGTTTTGGCCAGATTGGTCATCAGGAAATTTCCCTAACCCAGTACGGAAGATTTCTGGAAAATCAGAACACTTCTGTAATGTTGGTGTTATGTTTTGCTCTGAAAAATCCTACGAGGATGTTCAAAGCAAGAAGGGGGAGGTGAGGTGGACGAGCCTGAAACTCTCCACAGTGCTTTAACTGAGATTCTCAATGATATCCCACCTACTAGGAGTGAGATCATTGAAGCTCAAAGATCAGATCCAGTTTGGAAGAAAATTCGAAACTATCTGAATGGAAGTAAAAAAGTTCGACAAAAAATGGACGAGTACCATCCGTGTCGAATGGAAACACAAAATTAGAGGCTACATCTTGGATGTTGATGAAAATGATCAATCTAAGTTGTTAGTATTCTTTAGACCTACCTTTGAAGAGGAACTGAATGACTCTGGTAACGGATTCAAAACAGTTATCCCTCGATCATTGGTCAAGAGAGCACTATTTACCTGTCATGGGCATCCTTTGAGTGGCCATGCAGGTAGAAGTAAAACTCTTGATAGGCTAAACACTTGTACTATTGGCCTAGAATGGATCGTGATGTTCGTCACTATGTGAATAGTGCGTTCATTGCCAAACATATAAACCTAGCCAACAGAAGAAGTGTGCTGCTCCTTACACACCACATAACATGACTACCCCATGGGAAGTGATGAGTACGGATCTAATGGGGCCGAAGCCAGCGTCTAGAAGTCATTACAAATAGATCTTGGTCATTATTGATCAATGCACTAAGTTTGTAGAGCTCTATCCGTTGACTACTGCCACCAGCAGCAAGATTGTGGATAAGGTGAACGAGGTCGCTTATAGGTTTGGATATCCATCCAAAATTATAAGTGGCAATGGTCCCCATTTTGTGAGTACAATCTACAAAGAGTTTTGTGCTAAAAGGCACATAACTGTTGGTAGCACTAGTACTTATCATCCACAAGCAAATCCCACGGAACATGCAAATAGAGACATTAAAATGATGTTAGCTATTTACACTGACGTACATTCACAATGGCCTCGCTATTTGAATGAGTTTGCCTATGCGCAGCGGACCAATAAATCCGAAGCCACAGGCTACTCTCCTCTACACCTAAATACGGGCCGCACGGTACCTCTACCTTTCGACCCGCGTATAGTAACAGGTAGAAGGAGATGGGATCTTAACAATCCAGAAGCTTTTGTCAATGATCTGATGGACACCTTAAGAAGGGCTCATCAGGACATGTACAGAAAAGTAGCTGACAATTATGAGCGTCATCGGCGAATTCACAAAGATAAATTTTATATTTGTGAGTTCCAAAAGATGGACCTTGTCTGGAAAAAGACACATATATTGTCAGATGCAGATAAAGTTATCACCTCGGGATTCTCACCTAAGAGAGACGACCCGTGGGAGATAGTGGAAGTGCATGACGGAGGAGCTTACAAATTAAGACGAGTGTCCGATGGCAAAATCGAGCGCTCGCTTAATATAAAAGATCTCTCCCCATACTTTCCCGAATATCCAGTGGAACAATGGGTTCAGGACCAAACTGTTGGTACTGATGTTCCTCATGAGACACCCAAGTGGATGGAAGTGGCGAAACCACCAATACCATCCCAAACCCGGTAATCGTACCAAACTCAATCGAGAGTGAAGACGACAAACCAATGGAAGTGGATCCTCCACCAGTAGTCCCCTCTAATGTAGAGAGTAATGCTGGTGAGCCATCGACAGCTCCGCCAACTGCAATACCACTAGTGTCTAGACACCGTGAGCATCGTCAAAGAGCAAAGAGCCGTAAGGAACAAGTCCTTGTATCTTACAAGAAGGCAAAACGTATTCGTAAACGTAACACCAAATACGATAACGATTACGTTATCTTTTTAGAGTCCATGATAGTTCATTTTAGTAAATAAAATAATTATCATGAGCTACAGTCTTGAGTATTTCTTAAAGTTGAGAATATTTCTGCTAGCAGACTATTGTTCGACTTTAATGTAATACATGATTTTATGATTTTGGGTCCCACTCTGATGAATCAGATAAACACCCAAGGACACTAATTTTGAGCGTCTTATCAGAATGAAATGAAGATGTAAACATCCTCATTTTTCCTTTCGGTGGGACGTGTGACGGTCTCAAACCGTAGTTTTGGTAGGGAATTGCCACCAGAGTGCGCTATTGCATCTTTGGCGGTATTGTATTTTCCTGTGGCGCCTATGTTTGTTGTATTAAGTTACAACCTTGTTAGGTAAATATGAGACAAACATGGGGCCAATATATCATTTCTCCCATATATGTAATGGAACATGTATGTTGAGCTTTTGGCCGCCAACATCGAGGTGCTCATCCTTTGTCGCGGTGGCCCGACGGCATCAGGGGCGACGATGGTACCGCGATAAGGCAACATTGGACCGGGCCGAACCAAGTGAGTAAATCAATCTGTTATTTTCTCTCCCTCATGGTCCCGGGCCCTTAATGTGGAAATAACGCACCGTGTAATGTGCGGAAAGTGGGTCAATCCACTTAGGTCGCCACGTGGCTGTGGCTTGACCATTTACACCTCTTTCCCTCTTCTACTAATCTTTTCTTGTAGCATGTTGATTACATTATTCTGCCCTGAATAGATGTAATCAATCCTTTTAATCCTTTTGGTTGTGACAGACTTTAAGTCAGCCATATCCCTCAGGATCGTCATGATTTCACCATTGTTGCTAAGCCTAAGCACATGGAACCAAAGTAGGCCTGAGATATGTAAATCGATCACATTTGCATATCTTAGTATTTATACAATTGTAAGTGTAATTAGATTCAATAAAGTAAAGTTAAAACTATATTTGCATAATCTATTCTCGGTATATTTTGTGGTTTATATCGTGTTTTATGCATAGTGGGTTGGATGATATTGTTGTAATATCGATCCCAATTCCACCCTGTCACACGTAGTGTGAGGTTGCTTCTAGATCTCTACTGGTGTTAAAAATCTTCATTCCATGTATGGATAGCTACTGTACAATACAGACATATTTTAGATAGAAATTTGGTACAATCTGCCTTAAAACTTTGACTTAGATGCAGATTACAAGAATATCTTTCAAATCTGCATTTCTCTACATGCAAAATTTTATACAGACTGAACAAAATATTTTGGGCCTTGCAAATTTCGTAATTTTGAAAATGTGTGTGATTGGGTTGCAGGTTATGTGGTTCTAGTTGGTCTGTTTGGTTGTCAGATGGTAGTTGGTAGAATACAGTTTGATGGATTTTTGAGAGTTTTAGATGACAGTTTGCGAGTAATGTGTATATTTGTGGTGTGGGCTGTGGGTTTTTGTTATGATCATAGTTTTGTGTTAACTTTTTTATCGAAGATTTTTTGTGGTTGATATTGTGTGTGAATGGTGCAATTATAATAGGTTTGGCTGAGAACTGTTTTGGTTTAATGTTTCGGAGGCAAAGTGTAACTATTCAGCTCTCCTGTTCTGGAGCAGAGCCACATTAGCTGCATTGCACAATCGGAAAATGGGTCTAGTAAGGGAATTTATTCGTTCTCTCTGCACAGAAATGTTTAAAATTTAGTGAACAAATATAGCTTTGAAATGACATTTTTAACATGTTTTTTTGTAGCCAATTAAAATATCAGTTTTTATTTTTAATTTTTTTTAAAAAAGAAATTGAATACCATAAGCTTAATTAAAATCCATATTCAAGATGCACAACAATCTGTGTGGCTGTTATCCTATTACCGTGGCCATTTTTTTAGCTGCACCTTCTATATTCCATGAAAGTAGCTAACACAGTAACAGCTTCTTCTCGGTTAGCACTCGGTTCATACTTTCTACACGTTCTACCATATTATGGTAGAACGTGTTTCTATCACACTTCTGCAAAACAGGAAGTGAAAAGTAACAAACTACCCAGGTCTATGATTATATACACGGTAAGTACACATTGAATAAATTAATTTCACTGTAAATGTATTAATAAAGGGTATAATTAGTATTTTGGTCAGGTATGGTTCTGTTTATGCTTGGGTTGGTGTTTGCTTATATGCATCTTCCTTGAAGTTATATTTAGTTTGTGATGAGTTCGCATCTGCGCGACCAGCAACTACTTATTCTCTTTGGCTTGGATTCGCTTTAGTCGAGTCAGTTCTAATCGCTGCTTTGCTCCAATCCTTGACATCTTGCTCTCTTAACAACAATGGCCTACAAAAGCTCTCAAGTAAGTCTGACTTTTAATTTTTGCTAATTTACACTCAAACTATTGAATGGAAACTAGAAAGTCATGATTAAAAAATTAATTTCCTATAACCTGTCTAAATATAAACACGCAGTAGTGTGTGTGCAAATAAGTTTTAAATTTGAGAATTTTAAACGCATGAAACATAAGCAGGAAACAAATAAATATAAACTTGCGATAGTTGACTGTCAAATCCTAAATATAGACTGTCTACAGATCAAAAGACATGCCATAAACCACTCTAAAAATACTTGTTTATACACTTCAAATGAGTTCACTACACTTTCTTAGTTTGAAACTTATGCATTTATATTAACTTTATATCTAGTATTCATCGCGATATGGTTATTCTCCATCCCCATCCAGGAGTCCCACATGTAATACTGTAAGTTTTAAAGTCTCAAATAAATTTAATGCCGGCACATAAAAATAATTTGTTTTTTTTTTTTTTTTTTAAAGTTCCGTAGATATGTCAATAGGAACGGGAAGTAATTCGGTCTACATGCCTTCAAGCCTTATTAAACGTAGCAAATACAGCACCCTAGGAAATGCAACAAATGGTTATGCGTCAGATTATGGTAACAAGGGATTGTCAACTACTTCTTATAGTCCACAGTTTGGACGAAGCAGTTACAAAACAGATTATAATTTGGGAACTGGATATACATCTGACTACAATCATTCTGGATACAAATCTGCAAGTGGTTACAAAACTGATGCGTATTCTTATAATAACAAATATTCATCTTACGACTATCGACGGAAAAGTTTGCTTCCGACTAGCACATATTCACAAATACC
The DNA here is from genome assembly GCA_000239455.1 of Strigamia maritima. Lineage (NCBI taxonomy): Eukaryota > Metazoa > Arthropoda > Chilopoda > Geophilomorpha > Linotaeniidae > Strigamia > Strigamia maritima. Next base: position 17,313 of record AFFK01018265.1, read on the forward strand.
AACATCATATTCCAAAATAGGAAGGATTGATTTGGATCGCAGTGGACGTGTTAATTCCTACTTACAAGATGGCCCAATTTACACGTACATTGTTTGGTTAAATATAGAAATTGCATGTATAAAAAAAGAAGCATGGCCCATACGGGTAAAC
>AFFK01018268.1:0-11321 GCA_000239455.1 Strigamia maritima
CAACCAGGAATGACTGATAGAGATCCAGACCTAGACATACTCCAGATTACCCTCGTATACTTATATTATTACATTCTGTTCGATAGTATATTATTCCTGGCTTTAGATTTGTATAAGTAATTGTTAGTCAGTGCTCTGTTAATAAATGTAGATTGTTATGTTTTGATAAGTCATGTGTATATTTTCCCTCTGAGTTCCCATACAATTTTCACACACTGAGTTATCACTCCCGTATCTCGCGTAGTTGGTAGTGATTTAGTCGGTATTTCGAGGTTATTATCGCTTGGTAATTTCCCCGGATATCGGATCGTCACAATTCTTTACATTAATTTTCAAGTTTATTCGGAACTTGTGTTTTTATTACATGTTTTTATTGAGAGTTTCTTAAGTAGTTTTTTTTTCTCATTCTGACAAAGTATCAAACTGTCCTATCTGTTGTGGTCTAGAATTTTCTTGCAATTTTTCAAGTTCTAAAATTATTGTCAGGAGACAATAAACTAAGGGGGGAGGATCTTGTGGCATAGTTTTGCATAAATTATCACAGAGGGCGCTGAAAACGTGCCAATCGCCAAAAACGTCCACTGGACGAATTCGGACTTCCGGTCCACTAGTATAAAAAGCAGAACTTGTCCAGACTCACTTCCTTCCCGACTCAGAAGTCCGCCTTTGACACTTTTTGTCATCGCTGACGGCCACCGTGCTGTAAGACGTACAACACGCGGTGCATGCGAGAGAAGCAGATCCGATTGAGAGCCGAGTGAAACAATTAAGCGCGAAATTCGAATCGACGGTAGGACAGAATTGATTTGAGAATTGCCACAAGTTTATATTATTGAGATTGTATTGTTTAGCTTAGTGTTTATTAATAAAACAATGAAACTGCAAAAGTATTGTATTCTGTTTTAATCCACCGCACACAGCATCGAACCGATCAGAATTCTTATAGGCCTAATCAACCAAATCCACTATATGATCAGATTTATTCAAAATAGTTTAAATCCCTTCAAAATGAAATCATTCCACACTAATAAAAAGGGAAACAATAGATGAATTATAAAGAAGCAAGAATATATAGAAGAACCACAACATATAACCATAACTAATTTGCATTATACTAAAGGATTATTACGGATTCTAGTAGAAATAGGACATATCGAATATACATGCATGATAGATTCAGGTGGATATTGTTGCATTATTAGTGAAGACGTAGCCAGAAGTGTAGGCATTAAGGAATATCAGCAAACATATCGTCGATTAAGAACGGTAGATGGAACAATAATCATTCCAAAAGGGAAATGTCAACTGAATATTTATATAGGAAGATTGAACTATCTTGTAGAATTCGAAATTGTTAAAGGATTTGAGCACCAAGTACTTTTAGGGGCACCATTTTTACTACAAGCACCATGTAATTTAGATTATGAAAGGAAAACAGTTTCCATTGGCCGAAGATTAGGACCAAAGCCCAATTTTGTAGAATTTCAAATGCCGAAGGATTTTATAGAAATGAATTATATTGCAAGAGTCGCGGAAGATTTTAAAATACCAGCTATGCATGAATCGATAATGAAAATCAAAATTGAAGATAGTATAGATGACATTCTTTATTGCGAACCACTTAATAACACTATGGATAGATACGGATTGATGTGTTGTAAAACACTGACAACACTCAAAAAAGGAATAGGATATATTAGAGTTGCTAATGTAACCAAGAAACCTATAATTATCAAGAAACAAGCATCTATAGCCAAAATTTTCCATATCACGGATACAGCATGTTTTGATGCGGAACATGAAACGAAGATGGATATGACAACAGCGAAATATGGAGATATTATAAAGATAGAAGAGAAACGTCAACTAGAAGAATTATTGATAAATAATGTTGCGTGACTCGTGGGGGTACGGAGTCAAACGGCAACTTGGTTGACGACCTTAAAATCACCCGCTGGGATCGATTAAAGGTACATTCATAATCATTCATTAGGACTATTTCTACTCTCGCGCAATTACGCGGCATTCCAGAGAAGACTCAAATCAGGACACGTGCGTTTACTTAAAAGAACATAATCGCTTTATTAATCACGGAAGTGATTATACTAAAACAACTACAACTTGGGTTCGAGACAGTCATTACAAATGCACTGGCTCGGACCAATACTTCAAATAAAACACAATGCAATAAAACAATGGTTAGTGAAATAAATAAGATCAGTTTGGTTTGCCTAAGGCGATGGCATGAGTGACTGCCCCAATAGTTGGGGTATAATGTCATTCATGAAAACAGTAATATCACAATGAGTAAGTACACTTACATTTGTAAACAACATGATGTGAACTCTATGCGAGCTCAAGAGAGACTACCGCTCCAGAGCTCGATCCGACCTTCTTATAGGTGTCATCTGTTGTGCTATTGATTGTGCATACTAATGATTGATGACGCTCATGATGTTATTGATCTTCGCTCCTTCTAGCGGTGTGGTTCATAAGTGCCAGTTGGCTTCGCTCCTTCTGGTGATGGTTTCTGATATTATTATTATAGCTATGATTCTACAATAGCTTTGTAGGGCCATCCCGTTTAGTATTCAGGTTTGTATGTTAGTTTAGCAAGTTCGACAATATCATAACTCAATATCCCTGCTACGGTAGCTGATCTAAGCCATACCGTAACAGCCCCCTTTTTAGCTTTCTTGGACCCCAAGAAAGGTACCAGAAAGTCTTACGAAAAAGAAGTGTAACTGTTATTGCCTAACTTGTTCAATTAGGAAAATGTAAGTACTCTTATTAGTGTACATGATCAGAAGTTTCATATGATACAATTAAATTGCTTCTCTAAGAGAATGAAAGATATTTGAAAAAAATTATGTACAGTACGCAACTGTACAGCCATTTAAGAGAAAAAAGTGAATTATTTTCTATACAAGAATGTTCTACCATTATAAAAACTATCACAATTTACAATGTAATACAAGAGTCTACAGAATCTGGAATATGACTCCTTACAAGTTGAAGTCTAAATCTGACTTTAAGAAATACAGAATAGTAAGAATATTTTTATAAGTATTATTATTTATGGCATTATTAATTATAGTTTTTATTATTTATATTATAAGAAGTGTGTTTACTCGTTATTACAAACACATTGTAGGCAGTTATAGCAATGAGGTCTAATGAGAACTCATTAAACGTCATAAAAACTGTTGTTATGGGTGATGACCTTGACACGTAAGGACCTGAATATGCCTATATAGTTCAGAAAATATGCAAATCTGCAGTGGAAGTCTTTTGACATATGTTTCTTCAAAGTGGGAAAATTCTTTTCTTATCTCAGCTCGCAAAAACGTCCGTATCTTTCCAACCGTTAGTCCAATTGAAATGCCGTGAACGCCATCGTGTTCCTCGTGTTTTTCCGCTTCAGATGCATATAAATACTTGGTCCAACCCAGCCTAAATGTCCTTCAAAATCGTAAGAAATGTTATGGAAAATTCCACTAACTCCAAAATGGCGGTCCGTTGCCAAAATGGCGATATCTCGTGAACCGTTGGGCCTACGATGATGAAATTGGCATGGTTGGATGCGCCTGGCCAGTGCGCTTCGAATGGTGCCTGTTTCAGCCTTGTAGCATCAAAACACGCCGAGTTATTTAGCAAGAACCGGAACCCCACAAAAACCTACAAAATGTAATAAATGTTATTTATGAAAATGAAACACTCTGTCTGTAAAAATAACATGTAAGGTTTATTTGTGATAAGGAAACGAGGACCAGCTCAGGTTAGACTACTGTGAACCAGTCATGTCTGTCTAGAGCAAGTGCCTCTACAAAGTTCAGTTAAGACTTATATAACCTTTTGTCACATGGTAGGAACATGTGACAAGCACAATGTAGAATACAAGCCAAGGCAAGGCAGTAGATGAGACACATTGCTACTGACACTACTGCCATCTCTTGGCAAAATTAACAACTGAAATGTCAAAGCATTGCCATTACATCAAGATAAATATGGCAATGCATGAAATATATCTTATATATTATTCTGAACACTAAAACAGTTATAATTAAGACTTTCATACACTTCTAGCAATAGGGGCATAAAACAACTTAAATTCCCATACCTTTGGAAATATAAAAACATAACTTAAGAAGTTAAACAAACAACTTTAATTTAACATATACTAACAAAAACAGTATGAAAATGTATCATTCATTATTATCAAAGAACTCTAAAAAAAAGATTATCAAAATTATGCTCCTTCATAGAGTCATATATAATAGCAAAATTACTTGAATTACACTTATAAACCTATCTAGTTTACAACACATCAATTATTATATTCGCACAAAATCTATCGATATCACAGTGTATGCATTATCAACGATCTCCGTACTAAGACTAAGGTATCATTGGAAAAGTATCAAAAGTAAAATTCTCACTTTGCAATAACATAAATGTTTATACAAAAACAAACAATAATCATAAATATAAACTTCCTGCAATCATTTACTTAATGTGCTTTTTAAAAGAATTATGAATAATTTAACATTGAGACAGTAATCAAACAAGAAAATCAAAAGAAATAATATCAAAATGAATAAAGAAAAAGGAAAGGGAAGAAAAGAAAATAATAGGTTTTTAGTAAAATCCCATATCCTTATCGATAATGTCTCTAAAATGAATTAATTCCTGTCTCATTATTTCTAAAACAAATCTGTTTCTCAGATCGTAAGAGAGAGCAGGCAACAATCACGTTCCTATCTCTAACATATGTCCTCGCAAAATAAAGAATTTGTGGGCCACAACCCGTTTCATCAAGTTGACCTATCTTGATGGGATACCATCTTTTATGGCTTGGTAAAGAAATGTCTAAATATGATAAACCTAAGTGAACATTATTCCACAAAACTTCTGGAAACTGTTCATTCGCTGGGTCATACAAAACAATTCATTGACATCCCTACACTTATCTAAAATTATCAATCTGAAGTGTTCATCGATGTCAATAGGAATCAAAATAATAGAGTGTGATGAGTCTGGTTTCTTAAAATAAGATCTCTTTCCATCGTAATATAATCTCTTTGCTAAAAGTCGACCAGTATGAACGGGCAGTGCAATTACATGTTTAAAAGTGTTACTCAACAAAGAAAGATTATAGTCTACGGTATCTGCGTGAACCCAAGAAAATCTAGTGAATGCTTTACTGTACAATGCTTGCAAATGAAACCTTTGTAATTCTGTTGGGGTAAATAAATTAGAAATCAAAATTTCTTCTCCTAAACCTATTTCTATCGTCTTATGGAAAAGTTCCTCTAATTGAGTAATTTCTGTTTGTTCTAATCTAGTCTTGTACCAGTTTTTCCCATGTGGATACGAAATATTATAGTCAACTTGTGACTGTCTACGGCCTAATTGTATTGCTCTAGTTTCTTTCAAATTCATCAAAATCAATTCCTTAACCAGTCTCGTATCTTCCGTAATCCATTTTAAGTAAATGATCATATGTTCGTCTGAATTATAGTGTTTATCTAACATTGCCTGTAATAGGTTTCTTCGTTCCTTAATTATTTCTAGTTCTCGGTTTCTAATTGTTCGTACATTACGCTTACTGTCTTTGAAAAATTGTTTCGCTGCTATCGCTCCATCTTTTTTCCTATTTTCTGTTTTAATTTGTCTACCCTTTTTCCTGCTTTTATCTCGCTTTTTCTTTCGAAATAAATGAAGTTTTCCTGCTTTCTTCGATGCAAATACTCTCGGTATCGCTACATATGGTATTGGTGGTTCAGCTAAAGTTGATATTATCGTCGAACTATTTGAAGTTGAAGCTACTTGACTATCTGACGTAATAGTTGCTACTAATTTTACTGGTTCTGCTCTATTTTGTAGAAAATCTAGAGAATTCCTATCAGTATATGGTCTAACATATTTTGGCAAAGTACTAGAGTCCGAAAATTTCGAGTATTCTTGTAATCCCAAAACTGTAGCTGTATCAGTATACATGCTTTCTTCTTTACGCGTTCTCTGAATTGCATCTATAAATTGTGGATTCAATGGCGGTTGCCTAATATTAATAAAATTTGGGTCTATTGTTTGAAAAATATCTGATTGCAAATTACTTGTTGATTGTTTTCCTAATTGCGCTGGATTATTAACTTCACAATCCCAATCTAATTCCGTTTGATTCATTTCAATGGTTGAATCGCTATCGCTATTATTTGTCGCCATCTTGTCTTCTTTATGACTACGCGTTTCGAAAATTTGGGTCTATTGTTTGAAAAATATCTGATTGCAAATTACTTGTTGATTGTTTTCCTAATTGCGCTGGATTATTAACTTCACAATCCCAATCTAATTCCGTTTGATTCATTTCAATGATTGAATCGCTATCGCTATTATTTGTCGCCATCTTGTCTTCTTTATGACTACGCGTTTCGAAAATTCTGCATATGAAATCTACACTTATTACATTCAATGAAACATGAAATATAACTAAGAAACTATTATATTGTAATATTGCACTTATACCTATTCATACTGTCGAAATAATAAAATAATACAACTAATATACTAAAATAAATACGTCCGTTGTACGGCTTCCATTTTGTTTTCTTATCTACATGACATGCGGTCACTAACGTGAACACGATGTTTGTAACAAAAATTTCGTTTTTCGATATATCATGTTTAATCCCTAACTAAAATGATATCGTTATTGCATTTTCTATCACATTCTAACCTTTTGAGTCCCCAAAATAAATGAAGTTTTGATGAAAAAGAAAAGTGAAAACTTGGCTATCACGCTACTGCGTGTGCTCTGCCATGAGATCACGAGTGAAGTAAAGTGATCATCATGCGCTTCTTGATTTTTGACTTCCGGGATGAGTAATCAATTCCCGTGATTGGTCTGAATTATGAAGTGACCAAACTATGACGTTACGTACGCCTACGCTTCGTGCGTGATGAACTATTTCTTCTTCTTAGCCATGCGACCTCTATTGGCGGTTTCTTGACTCTTTCTCTTAAATTATAGTGATGCTTTAATGTTATTCTTTCTTTTTCTGTTGATTTCTTCCTTTCTTTTATATTTTCAGGTTCTAATAAAAGTTTTAACGATATCTGGTCATTATCATCTATAAATTTCTCTATTATTTCCATGCGATCTCCAATTTCATCGTCTTCTCGCAATGTTTCAAGTTTTCTGTCACCTTGTTCATCTATTGTCTCAATTTCAGGTGCAAATTCTACCTGTGGTGGTTCCATATCATCTATTGGTTCATCCACTCGTTTATTAAATCTTTTTTATCGTTCAACATTAACGATGTCCATTTTCTTTCTTGAATGATTTGTTATTTGATAATTATTTGGTGCAGTTTTCATAACTATTTCCCATGGGCCTGAGTATTGTGGCAAAAGTTTTTCACTCAGTCCCCCTTTTCTATTTGGCTTCCTTAGATATACCAAATCTCCAGGTGAAAAGTCTATTTGTTGTCTATTTTTATTGAATCTTTTCTTGCTTTTCTCTGACATCCTTTCTAGGTTTTCATTAACTAATTTTCTTGCTTGTTTAACATATTGTATAGTTTTGGTCGTCAGTTGATTTCCTGGTAATCCCAAATTTACATCGACGTTCAGGTCTGCCTCCTGACATCTTTGGATAAAAAATGATGGATAACCCGTTGTTTCATGAACTGAATTATGATATGTAAATATTAGAAAATGTAAAAATTCGTCCCAATCTGAATGTTTATCATTAACATAATTTGATAACATTCGCAAATGTTTTATTAAATCGCTCTGTGAGTCCATTTGTTCTCGGATGATATCAGGATGTAGTTTTGTGCGTTATTTTAAATAGTCTACATATATTCTGTTCCTCTGTCACTTAAAATCTCTTTTGGGCTACCTTCTTCTAAAATTACTTTATTAAGGAGTGCTTTGGCTGCCTCTAACGCTGTACATGACGGTGCGGCTTGTGCCTTTACTCCTCTTGATAGGTAATCTGTCATTATAAAGACATATCTATTTCCGTTTGCAGTAACTGGAAATTTACCTAACGTATCTATTCCTACTCTTTGGAAGTTTTTTCAATTGTTGTCCATGGCTGCAATAATCCTTTTGGCTTCGTAGTATCTGTTTTTACTTTTGCACATTCTTCACATGATAATACATAATTTCTAACATCTGAATAAATTTTTGGCCATATAAATCTCGTTTTAATTCTATTCCATGTTTTTGCTACACCCATATGTGCTCCAGAAAGTGCGTCGTGCATTTCATACAGTATTTCTTTCTTCATATGATTTGGTACGACGAGAAGATATAATTCCATATTCAGAGTATTCTTTCTTCTGAACAAAATATTATTTTGAAGTACATACATATTTAATGAACGTTGTCTTCTTTTTGGAATATCTTCATATCTTTCTAATGCTTCAATGATTTCCTTATTTTTGGATCTTTTCTCTGTTCTGTCGGAAGGTCCTTTTTTTCAAGAAACGATGTGGGAACAATTTCATCCTCATCTACTTGTATAGGTAATCTACTTAAAGCATTTGCATCCAGGTGTTTTCTTCCTGATTTATATGTAATATCATAATCATAATCCGTTAACAGTAAACTCCATCGTGCTAATCGTCCATTCGGATTCTTTACTGATTTAAGCCATTGTAATGCTGAATGGTCAGTAATAATTTCAAAATGTTGTCCGTATATATATGGTCTAAATTTTTGGATAGCAAATATTATTGCTAAGCATTCTCTTTCTGTTGCTGAGTAGTTTTGTTCAGTGTTACTTAATAATCTACTCGCATAAGCAACTACATGTTCTTCTCCATCAATCCTCTGTTTCAGCACTGCTCCTAATCCAAATGCTGATGCATCTGTCGAAATCATAAAAAGTTTCGTAAAATCAGGATGTGCTAATACTGGAATTGTTATAAGTGATATTCTTAATTTCTGAAATGCTTCATCATGGGGTGGTCCTTAGTCAAATTTCTCATCTTTCTTAGTTAGATTCACCATTGGTTTTGAAATTTTGGCAAAATTTAGAATAAATTTTGGCAAAATTTAGAATAAATTTTCTGTAATAGGAACATAATCCTAGAAATCCTCGTACTTCTTTGACATTCCTTGGTAAAGGAAATTTAGCCACCGAATTGATCAGTTTCGGATCTGGCGAAACTCCATCTCTATCAATCATATGTCCTAAGTATTTAATATTATCTGTACCAAAAGTACATTTCTCCAGTTTGACTTTTAGATTTGATTCTCTTAATTTGTTGAATATGTTCTTCAAATCCAACAAGTGTTTTTCAAATGTTTTTGAAAATATTATCAAATTGTCCAAATCGGCGATACATACTCGTCCCAATAAGTTACCTAATACTTTGTTCATAAGCTTTTGAAAAGCTGCTGGGCTATTGCATAAGCCTTGGCCTAATATGTTAAATTCGTAATGACCTGTACCAGTCGTGAATGCTGTTTTTCTTTATCTTTTTCATCTATTTCCACTTGGAAATATCCTTGAATTAAGTCCATCATTGAAAAATATTGAGCTACTGCTGACTGATCTAGCGTATCATCTATCCTTGGAATCGGATATACCATCTTCTTTGTAACGGCATTAAGCCTTCTCCAATCAATGCAAAATCTCCATTTGCCATCTCTTTTCTTCACCAATAAAACAGGTGCGCTCCAGGGACTTTCTGATTCCCTAATAGCGTCCATTTGTAATAATTTTTCTACTTCTTGAGCTTCGATTTCTTTTTCTTTCATTGATCTTCTGTATGGCGGAACATTTATAGGTTCCGTATCTCCTGTATCTATAGAGTGCTTATATACTTTAACTCGTCCTAAATCTTGATCAGATTTAGCAAATCTATCTTGGTATTCTAATAGTAAGTCTTCTAATTGCTCTTTTTCATTTCTATTGAGAATATCCCCATATTTCGCTATATGTATTGGTATATTATATCCATTATCAGGTTTAAAATATACTGTTTCTACAATATAATATGCTATTGCTATTGCTGAGTGTTTACGAATGATTATAAGCTTCTTGCTTGGATTAGCAACTCTAATTAATGCTGTTCCTTTGACAAAATTAGTTAAGGTTTTACAACACATAAGTCCAAATCGATCCATTGTGTTACTTAACGGCTCACAATATAATTGTTCTGTTATATTTACAGGTAATCTTACTCGCATTGTTGATTCATGCATTGGTGGTATTTTAAAATCTTCTCCAACTCTAACAACATAGTTCATTTCCAAAAAATCTTTAGGCATTACAAATTCTTCAAACATGGGCTTTTTCCCTAATCTTCGGCCAATCGAAACAGTTTTCTTTTTGTAATCTAAGTTATTGTTATATATGGGATGACCATTGTGCCTAAGGACTGAAATATGCAATGGAAGTGTAGAAAATATTCTTATCTTGCAGTGGAAGCTGTTTGTCTTGTATTTTCTCAACTTGTAAAAATTCACTTCTTGTTTCAAATCGCAAAAACGTCCGTATCTCCTCAACCGCTAATCCAATCGAGATGCAACACAAACCATCGGATTCCTCTCGTTTTTCCGCTTCTGATGCATATAATAACTTTGTCCAACTATGCCTAAACGTCCTTGAAAATCGCGAGAAATGTCATGGAAAATTCCACAAACTCCAAAATGACGGTCCGTTGCCAAAATGGCGGTATTTTGCGAACCGTTAAGCCTACGACGATGAAATTGGCATGGTTGTATGCGCCTGACCCGTGCACTTCGAATGGAGTCTATTTCAGCTCTGTAGCACCAAAACTAGCCGAGTTATTTAGCGATAAGCGGAACCCCACAGAAAACCTATAAAATGTAATAAATGTTATTTACGAAATGAAACACTGTCTGTAAAAATAACATGTAAAGTTTTTTATTGTGATAAGGAAACAAGGACTAGCTCAGGTTAGACTACTGTGAACCAGTCATGTCCGTCTAGAGCAAGTGTCTCTACAAAGTTCAGTCAAGACTTATATAGCTTCTTGTCATATGACAGGAACATGTGACAAGCACAATGTAGAAGACAAGCTAAGGCAAGGCAGTAGATGAGACACATTGCTTCTACTGCTAATGCCATCTTTTGATAAAATAATCAACTGATATTGCAAATGCATCACCATTACATCAAGATAAATATGGTGATGCCAAATAAATATATTAACACTGTTTCACAAGAATGCAATAAGTTTAAACAATACTTTGACAATAATATTATGACAAATAAAGAAAACACACTCTTGTGATTAGACACATTGTATATGCTGCTTGCATTACACAATACCTTTCAT
>JH431299.1:7460-20787 GCA_000239455.1 Strigamia maritima
GACACATTAGAGTTTATGTAAGAAGTTGCCAACATTGTCAACAGTATAAACCTAATCAAAGTAAAAAGCGTGCAGCACCATATGTTCCGCACAACATGACCTATCCATGGGAAACCATCTGCGTAGATCTATGTGGTCCGAAACCAAATGCAAAAGGCAATTTAAAATGGATATTAGTCATAATTGACCAATGTACTAAATACGTGGAATTATTTCCTCTCGCTGTAGCAAGTGCTAAGAAAATAGTAGAGAAAATAAATGAAGTAAGCTGTAGATTTGGTCATCCAACTAAAATCATTAGTGATAATGGATCAAAATTTGTCAGTACAGTGTATAAAGAATTTTGTGCAAAGAGGAACATTACAATGGCTCATACGAGCACGTATACTCCTCACTCTAACTCAACAGAAAGAGTAAACAGAGATATTAAAACAATGTTGGCCATCTACACAGATGTACATTCTCATTGGCCAAATATCTCAATGAATTTGCATTTGCATCTTGAACTGAAGTATCGGAAGCATTAGGACTCACTCCCATGTTACTTAACACGGGAAGAGAAGCCCCACTACCTTTTGATCCTCGAATATTATATCACGGGATATCCCTTGAACAAAAAAAAAGACCCGAAGAGTATGTTAAAGAACTACTCGATGTATTAAAGCGTGCTCATCAAAATATGTATCATAAGATGCAGAAAAATTATGAGAAACACGAAAAAGTACATAATGATAAATATCATATATGTGAATATGAATTAGGTGATTTAGTGTGGAGAAAGACATATTTTATCGGATAAAGATAATAATATCACTAAGGGGTTAGCGATAAAACGTGATGGCACATGGGAAATCACCAAAATCCATGGAGGAGGTGCATATGAACTCACAAAAATTGGGAATAGAAAAATTGAGAAATCAATTAACACGCAAGATTTATTGTCATATATTCCTTCATATCCCATCGAAGAGTGGGAAGAAAATCAATTAGTAGGAACCAATACGGAACATCCAAACCCAAATTGGATGTCCGAAAAAGACAATATCCAAAAGGATATTATCATCCCTGGTTAACCTGAAACACAGGTCGAGCAGACGAATTCGTCAACACCCGGTGTCAAGACCCAAGGTCGACATCATAAGAAACATCTAAAAAGAGAGGCTAAACAGAATGGCACTTACGTTCCACCTGTTAAACCTCCTGATAGGAAACCACGAACTCGTAAACCAAATAGGAAATACATTGACGGATTTGTCACAAAGGTTGATTTGAATAATCAATCCACCACCATGAGTATTAATTAGTATATTCCAAAATTTATTTGAATAAATGAAAAACTATGAAAAAGACTACAAAAATACCATATGGTAGTCACGTGATCTAAAAATTGACCAATCAAGAGCAAGAACGCGACCACTCGAACTTAGAGTGGAAAAAGTTTCATTTAAAACAGCAAACTTGGCCCAGGTCACATCACGGATAATTATTGTCGGATAACGATAAGAGAAGGTAAAAACTAATTATTTTTAAACAAATATAATTTTACCTAATCTTATTTCTTATGGCGTGTCTTCCTAGTCAGAGAATACACGAGAAAAAGAAGATTTGATCATCCAAGTCGGATATCTAACTACCACTGTTTCGACCGAAACACCACGGTAACAACCGTAAGTAAACATGCAAAGTAAAAATTAGACTAGTGATATATGTTTCTAGCAAGAAGTTAATAGAAAAATACTTGTTTTTATGAAAAAATGATCTATATCGAAACCATGCGTGAGTCTTGATAAAAAGACACAAGTTGGCGCCCATAAAGCCCATCGATAGAAAGACGTGCACGTTAGTTAAAAAATACACGATTCTTTATAAAAAAAAAATGGCGACATGATATTTTTATATAAAAAATTTTTTTATGCCTATAATTATTCGAATAATATATACATATATATAATTATGCCGAAAATAAAACAAGGTTTAACTATCCAATTGGACAATAAATAAACACGTACAAACGTACTACACTACAGAAATGTATATTTCTACACCAGTGTATAAATACTGAATTAAGATTCTAATTTTTATATATTGTTTCCACCTTTCAGTACGATATGGGCAGACACCAAGGTAAAAGCCGCCATGTCTCCAAACACGCATACTGGGATAGGAGATACGAATCAACCGACTCGTCGAGTATTTCCGAGTCCTCTAGTAGCGAGGGGGCACACCGTAAACGGCGTTCGAAGAAATCCGCGTCCACAGAACCTCGCACGCCAAAAACGATTTCAACTGGAACCACCCCAGCGACTTCAACTGAAGTCACGATTCCAACGGCAACGCCAGCAAGTAGTTCGATGGCACCCATTCAGGATTTGTCGTCGCAAGTAGGTTACTGGCGTCAACAGGCACAAGCAGCAGCAACAACCTTCGCCGAGTGGATACTACTAGCAAGGATTTGGACAATATTCTGCATTTGCAGGATTACAACCTTTAGCACAGGTACAAGTCGCACATCAAAACCAGATCCAGTTGGAACCCGTCATCGAGTCAGCTCCCTCGGTTAGTTCAGTCGAAGAACCAAAAGAGCCAATGCCAGAGGAGGCCATCGTTTGGAATGGCCCGAAAAATTCGATGCAAATTGCTTTGATAAAAGTATATGTGAAGAAAGACCCCTCCATCCTCCGGACCACCATTTATCATGACTGGTTTAAAAGAGGTGAAGCCCGTCGCCTTATCACGCGAGCCAACGACCACACTCCGTCGGTACCAGATTACTTGTTACCGAAGGATAGGGATGTCAACCGCCCCGAGGAAGCAAATGCTCCCCCACCTGCAGGATATCATCCATCACACGACAAAAACTTCGTTGCAACGAAAAAAGAAGAAGTCGAGTTATGCTGCAGCCGCAGCCGCCCCTCGACAGCAGCGTAGTTATCCCGACACTCGCCGTACCAAAATTGAAAAGACGAACAAAACGAAGCAGGCATTAAAGGAGCGATGAGAAAAGTGCGACAGGGAAATTAATGCTAGAATTCCGCATGAAAATTTAAACCTGGATCCCGTGACCCAAATTCCATGACAGTTCTGTGGGTTTCTGGGTCGTGGCCTGGACCATTAACTGCTCCGCTGTCCAAAATTTGCAGTGGAAGCGATTTTTGGACGTTTTCTTGAACTTTGAAATTCGACGCGAAATTGAGTTCGGGTCGGCCGAAGCAAGTGGCCCGGCTGCGGCTGAAAAGTTCGTCGATTCCCGTCGACGAAAAAGTCGGCTCGAAATATTTGTTTTTCGTGCTCGGCGAATAGTGGGCCTTGTTCCTCGTGCTTCGGACTCTATCCCCTCTTAAATTCAGATTTTTCACTCCGTAATTTGTGGCGAAATCCTCAAAAGACCGCTTAACATCAGAAATTCCAATATCGCTCGATTGGCCTTCTCTGCTCGGCTTGATCCGGTAATCGCTATTCGTGCGGCCGTCCCTCGGCGTCCCGGCTTCCGTCAACGTGCGGCGCAGATCCTCGTCCCCGACGAGCGCAATGAAATGCGCACTACGCGAAACGTACACGCGACACGTACACGCGACGTAAGTTTTCGCTCGTTTTGGCCGCGTTTTGGCCTCGTCTCGCGGCCGTCGTCAATCGCAACTGGCGTACACTGACGTACCGCCTGTGCCGGACCTCGGCACTCGTAACTGGCGGTATTTGGATTCGTTGTGGCCGCGGACAGTCCGCTTATAGTGCCGGCAATAATATAAAGGCAAATTAATACTTTAAATCGAGATAACTCACGCATAAAGTCCATAAAACACATGATCCTGGTTTATTGAGCAGATAAAACAATTCAGGCGCCATCTTGGCGGTACAAACACCCGGGAACCAGAGTACCTGACTGGTACCCAGACCAAAGACAAGAGTGGTCATCACAAATAAATTTTCCATGACATCATAGTAACATGTCATGAAAAATGCTTAAGACAGTAAAACATGATAAAGTATGACAAGCTGTCATGACATCATGACAGTATGTCATATTAAGAACTCCAGTAAGCAAATAAATCACAGAACATGACATTGCAAGCCAGATCTATCAAAATAAAGCTATCCACTACATTGCAGTCATGCTCAATGATCACAGGTAAGTAAATTACATCTTTAAGTTTTACATCATATTAAATTAACAGGCGCAACAAAAGGAAAAATTCTCAAACAATTTCCAAACATTGAAATATAAAACTTGACTCTGTTTTTACATAAAATAAACAGAGTCTGGCAATTACTTAGAAACACATAGGTACACATACACACATGTGCCAAACTACAAACTATAAACCTATTATAGTGATCAAAACTCTAAATAAGGCACAAGATCAGATATTGGTTCTGCACACTTGCAGACCTAAAAATTCCAAATACCATACACTTACAACAATAAATTAAAGCAACCAAATAAATATTTGCACAATGACCTTAAATGCACAAATGTCACATTTTCCAGTTTACAAACCAACAAGTTCTGCAGAGCCACCGGATGGTGCATTGGGTGTGGACCCGCCTTTGACGCGCTTCAATGTCCGAATTGCTTGGGCAAGAAAATTTGAGATCGAACGGCCCCTTGGAATTCCGATATCATTCTTCGACTAGTAAAAGGAGTAAAACGCGGTGAAAAACGAATTTGGGCAACATGCCCTTCCTGCAAGGTTATGCACTCGTCTCGCGGGGAAGCGATCCACGTGGATCCTCGAATGTTAACCCCTCGATTAACTCCCAACGGATTGAAGGTGATCCCACCGCAGAGTTGGTTGCCACTTGAAATTTTGCGAGCCGACCAGGACACCCAAACCGACACCAAAAGTGAGGCCCCAGCCGGAGCCTCAAAAGGGATGTCGAAGAAGAAGGAGAAACAACTCGAAGTCGAGGACACCCCTCCAACTGAAGTCATTGTAGTAGTACCATACGAGCCGCCACTGGACCCTCGTCTGCGCCACAACCCAAGGAGAAGGAAGAAGCAACTGCCTCTTCAGCCACTCCTCGCTCTTCAAAGAAGAACAAGAAGAAAAAGTAAAAAGGTTTTCTAATTAGAAAACCAGCAAAATTTTGTTTTCAAATAAATAAAAGTCATTTAAATAATATGTATCAATTTGAAAATTAAAATAATTTTACTTACTTCTTCGCTACGATCATTATGTTGTGTTTCTTATAATAAAGACATTCACTCGAACGAATTTTATTTATAAGAAGAATTAAGATGTTTATTAAGAAATTCATTTTAAAATATTTTAAGTGAATAAAAAAGTTAGTAGATGTTAGCAAAAGTGTAAAGATACTACCAAACGAATTTAAGTTTGTTAAAACTTACCAGATTGTGAAATTCGCATAAATTTCACAAAACCGACAAATAGTTGCCATGTTGGTGTGAAACTCATGAATATGTTTTGTGAGGAGGGACGCACTTACTTCTCCACGGAGTGATGTGTGACGATTTAATACCGTAGTGACTTATAAAGGTGCCACCAGAGGGCGCAATTTGCTAAAACCGTGCCAGATTCGAAATGTGAAAAATTCAAGTTTTATGAAAATAAAATATTTATTAAGGGATAAAAGATTTGAGTGAATATTCTCTCTATATTTTGATAAATATCAGAGAGAATTATACAATGAATAAGTATGTTTATTATTGAAGAAAAAGTACGATAAATCATCGATAAAAGTGATTATTGTACTCAAACAATAATAAATATTGTTGTGAAATATTTATTTAAGTAAATGAAGACTATTTAGGGATAAGAATACTCTAAAATATGGATATAAATAAAGTTAACCCTAAATATTATCATGTGCTTTTTGAATATTTTAGATATTCTATGGGGCTCACATAAATTTGATCAAGGAGTTGATTTGATTGGATCAACTCATTATGACTCACTGATATGCAAATCAGCTAATCTGCTTATCAGTATTCCAGCTCCCTGATTGGGGGAAACTCAAGAAACCCCATGGTTTCAAAATATATAAGCTCCTGCAAGAGCTGATTCTGGGCCTCTGTACTGAATTAATGTTGAATCTATATGATTGTCTATGTGTAACTTGTACCTGTAACCATTCAGTCATTTTTATCACCTTTTGCTTTAAGTATGAACCGGCAGGCTGTCACACCAAATTAAAGTAGGTATAGTGCCGTAAAGTCCGTACTCGCCGGGCGTGAAAAACCCGAAAGTAAATGTACCGAGAATATACTTGTGCTTTTGCATGTAGGCCAGTCTTATGGACAAAACTTGATTGTATCGAGTCTGCTCGGACCGAGCAGCAACCGCTCCTGTAGCTTCGGCACCATTTGAGAACAACGCATTCGGTTTAATGCGGCGCGCCCGACTCAATCATGACGGCCAAGGAATTCCCTTTGAATTCCATAACCGACTTTCCGCTAATTTATACTTTTTCTTTAGTTTCTTATCGATAGTTGTACATTTATTTAAATGCTTACAATTATTATATTCATGCGAATATAATAATTGGAATAGAAGAGTGAGTTTTCACCGCAACGCTCGAAATACAGGTGTAAGTCGATACCACATGGTATCGCTAATTTGTGACGATCATCCGACCGATGAACGCCGATATTCGCAGGATTCAATAGTGCATTACCTCGATTAGGAACCAAACAAGCGCCAGAAAACACCAGAAGATTCGTAATATTATTTGTAAATTGTATTATTATTAGTTTATCAAGCCTCTGTCTGATAGTTAAAGTTTCGATAATGTTTTTGCCAGTTTCCTAGTTAAAATTAGATTAATTGATAGTCTCGATATATTTTTAAGTATTTTATTGCCTCTGTTATTGTTTACCTGGTTGAGCTCAGATCATTGTAATTTGCAATGATCCGTAATAAATGTTATGATTTGATAAAATTCCCTGTTTGTTTGATTATTTACTTTACTCTTTCCAATTCAGTGTTTGCAAGTGTGTTTACGTATTTTTACTGGTTCTTATCCTTGGGATAAGTGGAGGTTTTCTTAGCAAGAAAATCCACGTGTTTTTATAGTTTTACTGTCTTGACCCCATCATAAAGTGTAATTAGCACTTTGATTAAAGTCAGATCGTCACAACACAAGACCAATGGAATCAGCCATTCTATCGGATAAGATCAAAAAGATCAAAATCACCCGCTTTGATGGCAATAAACTAAAAGCACGACTCTTTTTGAATCTGCTAACAAATCAGATTGTTGCATATGCAGCATTCAGGGACGAGATTGTGCAGTTGCATCTGGCACCATTCTTTGAAGGAGATGCCGCAGAGCGGTTTCTAAGGAATGATTTCCAAACTTGGAAGGAGTTCAATGAAACTTTTAGGAAACGTTTTGCCCTATCAGACGAATGCCTTAGGAAAGAGATGGATAAGGTGAAACAAACTGGCAACAACACACCCACTGAAATCTTAGAGAAACTTCAGCGATTGTTCGAACAAATGACAGTACCTATTCCAGAGGAGGAAAAAATGATTTACACTCTGGAAGCCATGTCAGCATCCGCTGCCAGATTAATCAAACAATCCATAACATTGGATTGCACTTGGCCCAAACTATGTTCAGTTGTGCCAGACATAGAAAGAATGGCAAAACTGGAGGAACGCCAAAAACAAAGGGGAAAGGCCAAAATTGCGGTCGAAACCCCTAAAGTGATTTCAACTCCTACAGAAACAAAACTGCAGGACGACAAATCCAAAAAATTGTTTGTGATCCCTAAGAATTAAGGGCGAGCAGCTGCAATAAGTGCGGCTGCAAAAGCAAAAATCTCGGAACATCTTAGGAGATGCTCGAGCAGCACCCACCAATGGCGGCTGCTACAGGTGTGGTGTAGGCCACTTCATGCGGGATTGTAAGTTTAAGCCCGAGGACATGCACAAAGAGGCTAAAGCCAAAAGTGAGAAGGTTTTCTTGGTTCTGACAGAACTAAATAAACAATTGGAGGAGTTAGGCGTTGAAGACTGATGAAGAGTCAAAAAACGAGAAGAAGCAAGTCCTAGAATAAAGATTATAATGGAGGCTTGCTTAACCTTAAGTGATTTTCTCAGTCCAACTGATTTGGATTTGGAAGATCCTATTTTTAATGATATTGACGCAACCCAACCTAACCCTTTAGGTGTGTTGAAATCAGAACCCAAGGTTGACACGTTAATGGTGAACATTAACCAAAAGAAACCTGGTGCTTTGCCATATTTGACCGTCCAAATCGGCGGGAAAGAGGCAAAAGCATTATTTGACTGTGGGGCTTCGCGGCCTTACATCAGTGGAGCAATGCTTAAACACTTAAACATGCTTCATCTTGTGGAAAGAAGCAATGACAACACTGTTGTTGTAACAGGTGACAGTCACCAAATCTTTTGGTTTCATTACATTAAATATGTCATGGAAAACTGGGAAAGGACCTGTTAGATTTTCAGTCCTGCCCTCAGCATCCAAGTACCTACTCTTAGGAGGTACATGGATGGAGGAAAATGGAATAGTGATTTCAATGCCCTCAAAACGCTGGTGGCATATAGATGTCGATGAAGATCAGTTTCCATTCGAACATCCACCTTCTGCAGCCGATATGGCAGCAGCAATTCTCGATAAATTCGAAAGAGAGCTCAATATTGAGAAGGAACCCAAAATGAATCTGGAAGAGTTAACAAAGCATTTGTTATCCAAATGCAAACTACAAGGCAAAGAATATGAAAAACTTTGCAAATTGATCAAAAAGTATGAAACTACTTTTGATGAAAATGCTGGATGTCATCCAGATCTGGAACATACAATTCCAACTGGTGATGCAAAACCTTTTAAATGTAAGGAGCGGCCTTGCAACCCTGCAAAAACTGAGTTATTGAACCAACTCACGGCCACTTTAATCAAAGGAGGATTTGTGGTACCATGTGAAAGCCCATACAGAAATCCCACTGTAATTGTCACCAAGAAAGGCGGTACTTACAGGTTATGCATCGATTTTAGGTGGCTAAATCAGCAAACTATCAAAGATGTGTACACTATGCCAACAATATCGATGATATTAGGTTTTCTTGGAGGTAGCTATTTCTTTACAAGCTTAGACTTAACAAAGGGTTATCACCAAATCAAATTAAGTGAAGAGGATCAGAATAAAACTGTTTTCTCAACACCTGAAGGAACATTCAAATATACTAGAATGCCTTTTGGATTGTGCAATGCACCATCCGCATTTCAGAGAATGATGGACCAAATCTTGGGTAACATTAAAGGCAAGTTTGCCCTGGCTTACCTCGACGACATCATTATCTTTAGTGAAACGTTCGATGAACATTTGCTACACATTGCAGAAATCTTGGATAGATTAGATGCAAAAAATCTAAAAGCAAGCCCAACAAAATCATTCTTTTGTGCGGAACAACTTGACTTTTTAGGCTTTACGGTGTCTGCTGGCAAATATACTGCTAACGACACCAAAATCCAAGCAATATTGGATTACCATGCCCCTAAAACTTTGAAACAACTTCAGCGTTTTATTGGAATGGTTGGATTCTATGCCCCTTTAATTAAAGACTTGAATTCAATACAAAAACCTTTCTTTGTGCAACATAAGAAAGAAAAGTGAAATAATTTCACTTGGACACCAGAATGTCAAAAAGCCTTTGAGATTCTGAAAGATCTACTCATAGGAGATATCGTGTTACCTCTGCCCGATTTTGCAACTCCTTTTACCATTCACACGGATGCAAGTGCTGCCGGTCTCGGTGCAGTACTCATGCAAGTAGATCCCAAAGATAACCTTTTGCACCATGTAGCATACGCCAGTCGTATACTGCAAGGTGCAGAAGCAAATTACAGTGCTTCAGAACTGGAGTGCTTAGGAGTAATATGGGGTGTAGAAAAATTCAGACCCTATATTGAATACTCCAAATACACGGTTGAAACTGATCATTTGACCCTCAAATGGTTGATGAACTGTGAACATCCTGCAGGCAGATTGGCACGTTGGGCCATGAAGCTTCAACAGGAAAACATAGACATTGTCTATAGGAGAGGCAAAACCAATGTTGTTGCCGATGCTCTCTCCAGACTTGGCACAGAAAGTGATGAAATCACAATCCACGACCAAGACGCAGAGTGTGAAAGGTCCCAATTGTACTCACTATTTTTATTGACTGATTCTTATCATTGGAATATTTCAATGAAGGAATTTGAACAAGCTCAAAGAATGAAAATCTCTCTAAAATTATGGATTGGTTACAAACAGACACAGAGGACGACACTCCTTGGCCTGATGTACCAACAGAATACACGAAGCTCAAAACAGAGTTTACACTAGACAGAGATGCCCCCTTCAAATAAGATATTTATCTAGAAGATGTGGACAATTCAGCTGGACTCAAAATTGTGGTTCCAAAATCTTTGCAAGATAAATGCTTAGCACTGGTCCATGACTATTCCAGTAGTGGACATGGTGGCGGTGACGTCACTTTCAAAAGACTTAGACGCTCTTTCTTTTGGGTAAATTGCAGACAAGACACTGTCAAATATGTCGCAAAATGCGACAGATGCCAGCGCTGCAAACCCATTCAGAGGAAACCAAAGGGTTTACTCCAACCAATCTCAGCCCAGATTGGCAGATTCGAAAGAATTGGCCTAGATCTGATGGGACCTAAACCAATGACGACCAATAGAAGTAAATTTATTTTAGTCATTGTAGATTATGCAACTGGATGGGTTGAAGTGGTTCCTTTAAGTAATGCTAAAATCCTGACCCTGGTCTCCATATTATGAGATTTTTTCAAACCTATGGTGTTCCACGTTATATTGTGTCGGATAATGGCAAACAATTTGTTTCCGACATATACAACGCACTGTGCGAGAATGCTGGGATCATTCCAAATCGGACCTCTCCTTACCATCCTCAAACTAACTATACAGAAAGGATTAACAGAAACATTAAAATAATGCTTCAAATTTTCACTTCTGAACACAAGCACTGGGTCAGAGTGATTGGAAATATAAATTTCGCACTCCGTTCTTGCCCATCAGCTACCACAGGTATAACACCTGCAATGGCGACATTTCTTAAGGAACTTCGACCATTTTGGGACAACAGAGACGTTGCTTACGACACCCCTTTCGACCCAGAACGACCACATGACGCACTAAGAATGCTCATGAGTCGAATGGCTAACCTTTTGAAAATTGCAATCAGTAATAAAGAAAAGGCACAAATTAAGCAAAAAACTAGTTATGACAAACATAGGTCAGATGTTCAATTTGAAATAAATGACTTAGTCCTAATTAAAACTCATGCATTGTTCAAAGCGGCAATCCGATATTCTCAATCACTAGAAGACAGATATAAGAGTCCCTATGTGATTATTAAGAAAATTAGCAGCAATGCCTATAAAATTGCAAAACCTATCACTTTACAAAGTAAGGGCCCTGTAAATGTTTCGGAAATGAGACTGTACATTCCCAGTGATAAGCCAGCTGGATGGCCAATTGCTGATATCAATGATGACAATGAGGAAACCCTCACTACACCATCACAAACTAGCATTGTTGCTAGTAGAGACGAAAAGTCGGCTACATCGCAACGCTCGGGTGAAAACAAGGACACAGTCCTTGGTCAACCATCTGAAAAATGTGGAAAACCACAGAAAACAGTGGCTAATGATAAAAGTAATAAAATTATTGCCCCATTGCCTAAAAAACGTGGAAGACCACCAAAAAATGTGTCAAAACCCAATAAAGACAGTATAAACCCTGTCATATTGCCCAAAAGACACATAAAACCCCCAAATAAATTAAACCTTTAATGGACCTTGGAAAAATAAATATGAAGTAATTTTATTGAAATAAAATAAAAAATACAAGATTCCTAAATATAATACGATACAAATGTCAAGTTGTTGAGGAATCCATCAGGCTGTAAATAAAAACAAATTATTCCGGTCGAAACATTGCAAAAACGTCATATCGACGTAATGCGCAAATCGACCATTTGCAGGATCCAATCAAAAGACTGGATCCGGACCAATCAGTGCAAACGTACAACGTACGGATATGTGACGTTTTCAGCACCTGTATAAACGCGCTGGTTGAACTCCAAATCATTATCTTCTGATAAGTTCAGTGCAACCACTATTAGATCTTCTGATAACCGTTTACAGTAAAAAAGACTTCTAAATCAACCAACTAATGATGGCTGGCAACGAAGCAAACCTAATTAACTGCCCTGTGTGTGGTGGTTTGGGACAAGATGTGAATGTTCACACCGGGTTCCGATCGACTTGTGCGAATTGCCTTGGGGATGGCAAAGTCAATCAATTGTTGCCTTTGACCAGACAGTTCAGAATGTTTGGCGCCAGCGCCAACGAACCAAGGAAGACGTTGAAACGCATCGACGAGCTTTACCATGACAATCGAGATTGTCGGGCAAAGAAGATTAGGAAATTGCTCGAAGATTCTTCGGCACCAGAAGCACGAGGACACATATTGGCTTCCCTGCCAATGCCACCGCTTGCACCTTATCGAGATCCGCGACGAAAATCGGCAAAACCAGCAAATAATTCAACCACTGTGCATGTTGCGGCCAATAAGGCCCAACACACAAAACATTTGGAGCAGTATTCTGCTCCAAAAGTGCCCTTGGATGAGGATGAGGTGAAGCGCCGAATGGCCACCCACCCAACTCTTTCCGAAAAAGCAGTCCGTGTGCAATTACACAAGGACAATAAAAACGCACTAAATGCTGCAAGAATTGCCAAAAAATATCCGGAAGGTAGAAAAGTGGCGGACTTGGTCCAGAAAATCGAAGAAGCGAAAATTACGAACGCCACTAGAGTTGCAAAGTCTCAAAATGAGATTTTAGCAAAACAAAAAAGAGATGCTGATCTCCAGTCTCTTGTTGCATCCACTGCAAGCCAAAAATTGGTAACTGCACAGGCTGAATCACTGGAAGTGGAAAAGAAGGTCGAACAACAATCTGCTGCCGCCCCACTCGCTTCACTGCAGGACATGTGCCTCAGCGCCGTGTTTCCTGACTTGTCTGCTGTCACATCAAACGATGAGACGGACAACCCAAAGCTATGGTACGACCAGGCCATAGAGGAGGAAATGACGGGAATATTTTCTAGTATTGT
This sequence comes from Strigamia maritima, assembly GCA_000239455.1. NCBI lineage: Eukaryota > Metazoa > Arthropoda > Chilopoda > Geophilomorpha > Linotaeniidae > Strigamia > Strigamia maritima. Next base: position 20,587 of record JH431299.1, read on the forward strand.
CACCCCAATGGAGGTTGAAGTCGAAACTTCGACCCAATCTCCTCCAAAAACAGCAACTGTCGATCAAAAGATCCCAGTTACATCCGGTAAGTCCGTTGAGACAATACCAAAACCTGTTGTCAAAACCAAGACAAAAAGAGGTTTGGCAGCACTTAAAAAAGCGCCTCCCAAACCAAAACCCAAGTAATGGGTTGAATTGTT
>AFFK01018277.1:0-33789 GCA_000239455.1 Strigamia maritima
CAATCATGATGGCCGAGGAATTCCCTTTGAATTCCATAACCGACTTCTTCCCGCTAATCTTTACTTGTATTTTAGTCTCTTATCGATAGTTGTACATTTGTTTAACTGCTTACAATTATTATATTCACTCGAATGTAATAATTGGAATAGAAAAGAGTGAGTTTTCACCGCAACGCTCGAAATACAGGTGTAAGCCGATACCACGTGATATCGCTAATTTGTGATGATCATCTGACCGATGAACGCCGATATTCGCAGGATTCGATAGTGCATTACCCCGATTAGGAACCAAATAGCGCCAGGAAACACCAGAAGATTCGTAATATCATTGTAAAATTGTATCATTATTAGTTTATCAAGCCTCTGTCTGATAGTTAAAGTTTCGATAATATTTTACCAGTTTCCTGGTTAAATTAGATTAATTACTAGTTTCGATATATATTTTAAAGTATTTTATTGCCTCTGTTATTGATATTTCATGATAGTCGACCTCGGATCATTGTAATTTGCAATGATCCGTAATAAATGTTATGTTTTGATAAAATTTCTTGTTTTCATGTTTATTTACTTTACTTTATCCAAACCTCAGTGTCTTGCAAGTGTTTATGTATTTTATGGTTTCTTGTCCCTGTGACAAGTGGAGGTTTTCTAGTAAAGAAAATCCACATGTATTTTATAGTTTACTGTCTTGACCCCTATTTTAAAGTGTAAATAGCACTTTAGGAAAAGTCAAATCGTCACACAGTTGGCGTTTTTGAGCTAATCAATCAAAAAAAATGTGTTCTGCGTATTGTTGTGTCCCCAAAAGACACCTAAGATAAATATCTTATAAATATATAAAATATATGGAAAATAGAGAGTCAATGATATAATCATAAACTCTCGATAAAGTTTATCAAATCAGTTACACTGATAATATTATAATGATAATTTGAATACTAGTCAAAAGAAAGCGCTTGTTGCGGAGTTGTGAATGTTTGACCAGTGAAGTCGCCACTGTCCAGTAATTAAAGGATTAAGATAAACAGTGGCTATATAAACTACTACACAGGAAGTGCAGGGAGCTTCTTCTAAAATCATTCTTATAACATTACGGGTAACAACATACACTTGCGTTTAAACTACCAACTCCGCCAAGTAGTAGGCTTAACACTAGTGTATGAGTTCGGACTAGCCAGCCGAACTAGCACAATCGATCGAGTTCTGTGGTAATTATAATATTTCTTAATATTAATATGTTTCTTTACTATTTAGCTTGTGATAAAGGCAAAACCTTTGGCGCGAGGGAAACCAGCGCGCTGTGTGTAAAGGTAGCGATTAACACACTTCTATCCCCGCTCAGCGAATCATCGTACCGCTGTAAATGTGATAATATCACCTTGTTCTTGAACATGTTGTTCGAGGAGATATTATCTCGATGTGTGATTCCTAAATCACCTAGACGTAACTACGGCCGCGATATAAGTCCTATAAACGGCATTCACCTGCGTACAGTATTTAAGGAACCACGTGGCCGGAGGAATGCACGTCAGAAGAAGAATAGGGTTAACCCTATTTATAAATCTAACACACATTGGTCACAACCAATTATCAATAGACAATGTTACTCGAACATTGTTTATTCGAATAACCGATAAACAAATAATCTCAGACTAAATATAAATTTAGTGCTTTTTCAAGTAGTTTAACAATTGTTTAATTAAATGTTTAAATAAAGTATCTTAAAATTAAATTACTTGTCCAATTATTATTATTTTATTATCATATTATCTTACAGTAAATTGGGGAACGCAGCAGTATGAAATGTTAGGAAATTTTATGTGCCGTAGAATACGGTAGTGTTTTTTGTTTGCGTTTTTCTGTTTCTGACTACCGTCTTCCCCCGAACATAACGCCATGGCGTTTTAATGTAGGAAATGAGTATTATGATTATTTTTTTCATTTTTTACGTTTTTGTTGAATTTTTGTAAAAAAAAAAAAAAAAACTATTTCTGGCATTTTACTTTTTTTTGTTATTTTTAGTTTTTTAATTTTAATTTTTATTTTCTTTTGTTTTTGTGTTATTTATTCAAATACAACGGCATTTCGAATAATGCGCCATGACGTATTATTTTTGATATAATGATTAGTAAAAAACCCTTTTAAAATTTTTTTCGATTATAACGCCATGGCGTTATGTTAGGGGGAAGACCGTAGCACCAACAGTGAGTTTTCTTAATCAGAAGTAAAAGCGCTTCAACTAGTTGACATGAAATCTGTTTTGAAACCTTTAACAGTTAAATTATCTTATTTGAAGTTTATTTGACATTTCCTGAAACATTAAAGGAGCTGCTAAAATTCAAAGTAACTTCTACAAAACAAAATAACTAAAACAAATGGACTGGCTCATCAAATCAAATTATGACCAGACCTAACTACTAAAGATAACAAAGTCAAACTAGTAACATTTGATAAGTACATCACACAATATCACCAAGAACATCAAAAACTGTCGATGAATTTCTCCACAATCCAAAAATAATTCAGTCCTAAATTGACTGGACCACCTACTAGATTGCATGTACTTTGATTTTGAAGACTACAGTCGCCTCCCGATATCTGAATCTGAATAATATATTGTAAAAAATAATAATTGTGGTTTTACATGTTTATTATAATTTGTTTTACGACAACGAGCAGCGGACCATTTCAGCTTGTGTAATATGTGATTGTTCTGAGCAGTTTGCAATGTGCAAGATGTCGGGTGGTGACTAGTTGAATACAGGTACTTATATATTCACTAAAAACTGTTTTCTACTTTGTTGCACTACGTTTTTCAGCTGACTGCCTTACAACAATGGTGTAGAGACATCAAGATTCATTCTTCCATAAATGAAACGGTTGTATGGCAGGGTATTGCAGGGTATTGCAGGAATGTCCTGCTTTTTGTCTAAACTCTCTATAATGATAGTTTTTGTAACCAAAATGTTTCATAAGAAAATTATTTGAAATTAGTACTGTTTTTTCTGTAAATAATTTTAATTTTATTTTTTTTAGAACTTTTCGACCAGATTTCTTGTTGGTTCGACAGCACATGCGCGATGCCAATGCTGATTTTCGAAATCTGCTGCTTGGATTTAAATATGGTGGTCTTCCCAGTGTCAACTCCTTGCATAGCATCTACAACTTCCAGGATAAACCATGGGTGGTTAGTACTTTTTTCTTCTGATCCTGTACTTATACAGTGTTTCAAATTAAGTGATTTTTGGCAATGAAATGACCGTTAATCAAGATTGAATCGTGTTTTGAATATTTGAATTAATTCACCAATGTAGTACCACAACATAAGTCACTTTTACAAGTAGTAAATGATGACTTATACTTATTTATATCATTTGACTTTTTAGATTTGATTTATCAAAGATATGACGTAAAAAAACGTCACTTCTTGTTTTGATAAGTCAAATACCGTATTTTGTCGAATAAGCGCTGCCCTCGAATTTGCAAAGCTAAACGAAATTTTTAAGTTGTTTTTAAGTTAAAAACGACTTAAAAAGTTGCGTACATGAAACAACAAAACGATTTAAGTGCCGCCCTCGAATTCCCGCCGTTTCCTCCGCTGCAGTTTGCATTAAGCGCCGCAGCGCTAAATAGACAAAATACAGTAAGTGAAATAAGTTAAAATGACTAAAGGTGCATTTTCATTTGCGAGAGAATTTCTCGCGCCACAAAAAAAATCGCGCTACAAAAAAAATCGCGCCAACAATCGCACCGCTCTAAAAATCAAGCTCTAGCTTGAGCATTTTCATTAGAGCTAAAAGAGCCACTTCTCGCTTTCAAAAATTTTGTAAAAATCAGTTGACATTTCATGAAATATACATTAGTGTGAAATGTTTAGCATCAAATATTGCTGAATTTATTATTTTTTGGCTTTTCTGGATGTGGATGACATTGATTAATCAAGATTAAAAATTCAAGTGGAGGAAAAAAAATCAGCGCCATTTGCAATTGTAGGTGGAGCCTGTTCAAATGCCAAAACTGTTGGTTCAGATTGACACATGGCTCGATTTTAGGCGCGATTTTGTGAGCAAAGCTAGACTTGACAGAAGCTCGCGAGAAACAGAATCGCGCCAACAATCGCACGCCTTTGCAAGTCTAGCTTGCATGAAAATGGACAAGCGTGCGATTTTTGTCGCGCGATTATTGAAAATTAGGCGCGAGAAATGGCATTTCTCGCAAATGAAAATGCACCTTTACGGTACCAATAGTGAAAGCACCTATGAAAAAAATCTGGTTTACCCCAAATTAACATGTTTTTTGCCTCAAGACAGTAGTACATATCACACATTTTGGTTTAAACCAAACTCTTTTTTCAATAACTAGATCTTTTCTACAAGTGTCCACCTAAACACTGGTTCCATTTAATAGTCGTTTGGGTGAGCCCAAAAATCAAGGTGACTATTTTTCAGTCACGGCAGTACGAAATGCTAATGAATAGACAGAAAACTGCTAAAATTCATAGCGGCAGTTCGATCAATTTTTTGTCTTATATTTAGACCTGCCAATTTTTTACTGCAGTGACTCAAAAATAGTCACTTTGATTTTTAGGCTCACCCAAACGACTATTAAATGAACCAGTGTTAGGATCTTAAAGTCTCTTAACTTAAGCTATCTGGTTTTACAGTGCAGTAATATATGCTTTCAATGTGACATTTGATGTCTGTTTTGGAGGTGGAAAGCACATATAAGTGTCTTCTCATTATTTTATTACTAACTACTGTACTCATTTTTTTTATACCCTCTCACTTTTTTCTATTTTTTTAGTTTTCTCAGTTGATTCAAATTCAGAAAAGATTAGGAAAAGAAAATTTTCCTTTAACTGAACAGAATTATTATCCAAATCATAAGGAAATGGTAAGTGTTTTAATTATTTTTATTTTTCTAGTAAAGAATATTTTAAGCTTGGGCAACGCTTTCAATTTTAGTGTGTAAAATACTGTAGCAAGATATGGTTGATTAAGCTTAGAGATTTTTTTATTAGAAATATTAGCTGCGTTCAAATTTGTTTAGATATCCTAACCTATTCGACTTAACCTTCTAACACCCGTGCTATGGGACTATAGTCCCAGCCCTCATACCTGTATGTAGGTTTTTTTAAATAAATTTTTTTACATTCTCAAATTTATCTGAAAATCTCAAGAATGATGACATACGTTTCAGAATTTTTTTGCAACAAATTAATTAGTAATTTAATTAGTAAATGCAAAAAAGTTGTCCCTTAGATGTCCAGCAATTGATAAAAGTTGTTTTCACTGCATTTTGTGAAAAGCGAGCGCCACCTATACTGTAATTATGGCGATTTTGCCATAATTAGTAGCCATGTGTTGTTATTCCAGGAAAAATTAATCAAAAATTTGCCAGGAAAAAAGGGAAAAATAGGATTGTGCGCAAAAGTGCAGATGGTTTTTTACAAGCGACAATACCTAGTGGCAAAAATTGGAAGGTGGGACTAAAGTCCCATTGCTGGGTATTAGCTTAGTTTTTTTCGCCGGGTATCAGAAGGTTAACTGTCTAAAAGTGAAATTTTTGGCCATATATGATCAAAAATGTCACTTTTAGACAGTTAAGTAAGTTGACTAAGTTAAGATGACTTTGAATCCCTACTTTAAGATAGTTAAATCGAATAAGTTAAGTTATTTATCTATGTATTTGAACATGCCTATTAAAATGAAATTAGTCTAAGTTAAAAGAAGTCATAAACAAATTAACAATAAAATAATTATTTTGATGGAGTCATGTCTACTGTTTTACCCCGAATATAACACCATGGTGTTGTATTCGAAATGGTGTTCTAATCCAAAAAATTGACTTTCTGAAATAACTTGAACACAAAATCATGGGGTTATATTCGGGGTAGGGCGCAGTAGTCTATTACAGTATGTGCCTGCTAGGCAATCATTCCCAGATCTGAATGGAAGAAGATTTGTTTGTTTTTCTACACTATACTCAAACTAAACTATACTAGATTGTTAAGAGTAATCCATGTAGCAAAACGCCGTCGGTAACCGCAGCAGTCCGACGGCGTTTAGTGTTGCATTTCCGCCAACCCCACCCGCCAACAAACCGCCGGCGGTTTGATTGAGGCTTGCGCCGGCGGTATCACAGCGGATAACGACGGCGGACAGCTGTCGAAAATGCAACACTGCACGCTGTCAGACCGCCGCGGTCAGTTAAAAATTAAAACAGTTAAAACAGTTAAAAATTAAAAAAAATTAAACTAAACTAAACTAAACAAAAAAAAAAATTTTTTTTACACTATTTTTTCTACAAGTAACTGTACTTTTGTAAATGATTTTCATTAATGTAATTTTTATTTTTTATATTAATAGAAATTTTTTTAAATTATATTTTAATTACGGAAATAAATCTTAAACATTTAATTATTTATAACAGAACTTTTAAATGAATAGAAAAATTTTTTTATGTTCACTTACTACACTTGAATTTGAACACAGGTTCCCTGCGTTGTAGGTCAATGTCATAATCACTGACCTGTAACAACTTACAACCTTAGGAAAATTAATTTTAGCTTATAAAGATTTTGTTTTGTTTTTAAAAATTAAATTAAAAATTAAAATGGCTTGGTTCAAAACATGGAGCCCCATGTGATCCATGGAGTGCTCCAATTTCAATTTCCAGTTTACATTTTTTATGTCCTAGCGTAACGCCTGCGGCGGGCTGACCTCACCTTACTAAGTAAAGTGGACTGGAGATTGAAATTGGAGCACTCCATGGATCACATGGGGCTTCATGTTTTGTACTTAGCCAATTAAAACTCCTTCTTCTCAGTTGACACAAATGTTTAAGGTTTATTTCAGTATTATAATTTCTATTAAAAAAATTTCTATTAATATAAAAAGTACATTAATGAAAATCATGTGTTATTTTTTTCCTGGAATAATGTGTGAAAAAAAAATATTTTCTCTGTTCATTTAATTTTTTTTTATTTAATATAGTCTAATTTTTTTCCCCGATATAAAACGAGTGGCAGGATAGCAGCGATGATCGCCATTGCTTCGACGGCGGTCACTGCCAGTACACCGCCACGGTGCAATAGTGGTGGTAAACGCCGTCGAACCGATGGCGGTCATCGCTGCTACACCGCCATGGCGGCAATAGTGGCGGTGAACGCCGTCGAATAGACAGCTTCGGCCGCCGACCGCCACCTATCTGCTACATGGGAAATAAACACACATAGTAATGAGAAAGGATATATATAGTCTCCTGATGAAACCTTGCACCCCTTCTGTCATCCGACTGGCTGTCTTTTCGCAATATCGAAAAGGTGGTTCAGACATCGGTGCAACATTTACAAAATCATGCAAATCATGATGTTGGAGGACACATTCAAACCAGTGAAGGTTAGGTTAGCCCATCAAAAGCGCTAGAATTAATCTCGCGTAGCGCAGCAAGCGAGATTAATTTTTAGGGCATGTAGTGATTCTAATGCAGAAAATTGAATCTCGATTATATTTCCAATCTTTTCGATATTGCAAAAAGACATCAAATCAGGTGACAGAAGGGGTGCACGGTTTAATCCCTTGTTTAATAGGTAATACAATTGGTAATTGGTGAATTATATTGCAAGATAAAAACAGTGTAGTGAACTAAACTTTAGCAGCATGCCATACTAAAATTCGAGAACAAATTATTTCCCACCAAATTTCCCTGTTTTTTTCACCAAATTAAACTTAAATTCTGCACTACTTATATTTCCCACATATTATTTTTTTTTTTTTGGTAGATAGAATAATGAAAGATTAAACTAGAAGTATATCCATAATGTCATTACACTAAATTTTAAATCTTAATTAGGATATGCATTAAAAATAGATGTTTTAAATTACATATTTTTTTTCCTGCACTATATTTTTCTATCAAAAAAAAACTGAATTTTGCACTAATTTTTTCTGCACCGAAAACACTATTTTTACAACAATTATACCTACTTTTTACACTTTAAGAAAAAATACTGTCACTGCATCAGAAATCTAAAATTGTATTAAAACAATATAAAACATTAAAGAAAACGTTGAGAACACATCATTACTGTACGTATAAAAAAAATTAATACGTACGTTTATATATAATAAGTACATTTTTAAGTTGAATAAATCACTTGTTAATCATCTACCGACTTGTACTGTTCCTATCAATTATTTCTCTACACTTTATCGCCGTTATCTTAACAAATACAATGGCATCGCAATAAGAGATATTAGTTTTTGTTGATTCCGATTCCGATTTCGATTCCAATGATCGAAAAAATGTACCGAAACAAAGGAAGTTGGGATTATGTTGAGATGTTAGCCAAATCGGATCGAGAAGTTGACAAAGTAACGCACAACGTGATGACAGTTAAACAAGAAGAATTTAATGTGTAAACTAAAACCTGACATACATAACTAACCAATAATAAACAAGTTAACACTAAAAGATGACTGACAACATCAAACACATTCATTACTCCCACTGTTTGGGTTGTCGACAATTAAAAAATATCAAAGCAATTACAATAATACGACATTTCAATGAACAAGCCACAAACATAAAAGATACAAAATGTTAAACTAATTATCTAATTCCCATTTTACGAGTGCACCAGCGATGCTTCTCTTTTCCAACGCCTTTTGTCAAATTATCCGCAATCATGTGCTCCGTTCTCGTAAAATTTACCGCAATCATTTTGTTCTTGATCGTTTCTCGCACAAAATGATGTTTTATGTCGATGTGTTTAGTCCGCGCATGATAAACAGCATTCTTCGACAAATTAATTGCACTGTGGTTGTCACAGTGGATCATGAGTGGTTTTCCATCCCCAACTTTAACGTTCTTCCACAGCGCGTTTCAGCCAAATGGCCTCCTTGGATGCCATCGCCAATGACATATACTCAGCCTCAGTTGTCGAATCCGCAACAGTTGGTTGCTTCTTGCTAGACCAACTAATTGCACTGCCAGCAGATAGAAAAACGTATCCCGTTGTCGACCGTCGAGTGTCGAGACAATCTGCATGGTCCGCATCCGTAAATCCAACGATAATAGAGCTTTTGAAGTTCCGTACACCAATTTTAAATTCTCAGTCCCTTTCAAATACCTCATTATTCGTTTCACTGCGACCCAATGCTATTTTCCGTAATTTGAGTTGAATTTTGATACAACTCCCACTGCTTGTGCAATGTCCGGCCTTGTTGCTTGTGCGGCATAAAGCAAACTGCCGACCGCCTCTTGATAAGGCACATCTTTCATCTGTCCCTTTGCTATCGATTTTCGGCGCCATTTGCTTTGTCAATTTAATCGAGAGGTCCAATGGTGTTGCAACTGGTTTGCTGTCCGCCATGCCAAAACGCTTCAATAAATCCTTAACGTATCTCGATTGATCTAAGGCAATAGTGCCTGTTGACGAGTCCCGCAAAATTCTAATTCCAAGGCAAAAATGAGCCGGTCCAAAATCTTTCATGTTGAATTTGGACATCAACTCCCGCTTCACCTCATTTTTCAGCGCCAAATCGTTTGCGAAAATGAGAAGATCATCGACATAAACCGCGATGATGACCAAACCTTTGCCGACACGCTTAAAATAAACACACACATCAAAATTTGTGCATGTTAGACCAATTTCTCGCAGTCCATCGTCCAAAAGTTTGTACCAAGCTCGCCCAGCTTGTTTTAAACCGTATATCGCTTTTTTCAATAAACAATACTTGCGATTTTAGTTTGATTCTGTTAAACCTTCGGGTTGCTGCATGTAAATTTCCTCGGATAGCTTTCCGTGCAGAAATGCAGTAATTGCGTCCATTTGGTCCACTTCCCAACCATGCGCCGCTGCCAACGCCATCAGCATACAAAGAGTTGTATACTTTACAACCGGCGAGAATGTTTCATCGTAATTGATCCCGTTAATTTGGGAGCATCCACGAGCAACCAACCGGGCTTTGTACTGCTCTATCGTCCTATCCGCTGTCCTCTTCTTACGAAAAACCCAGCGACACGAAATCGGCTTTCTTCCCGTTGGCAAATCGACTAGATCCCACGTCCCGCATTTCTCGAGCGATGAAAATTCGTCTGCTCTCGCCTTCTTTCACTCGTCTGCAAAGGGCAGCTGCATCGCCTCGCTAAATGAGTTTGGGTCGTCCCCAATGCAATTTTCCGCAACTTGAAGCGCATAATGCTTCACCAAGTACGATGGTGGCTCGCAATTCCGCTGTGGTCTTTCATCCTGTGTCGCAACAACCATTTCATCCATTTCGTTCCGTTATCGTCGTCAACAAAATCTTCCACTATGTTTTCCACAACTGCATTAGCTGCAACATTGTTATTTTGCACGATGATGTCTTCTTTCTCCTCCGTCTCAACCGACTCAACTGCAGGTGGGATATTTCCAACTATGTCTGCCGCATTTGAATCAATCGAAACATTAGAGCCGCAGGCAATCTGTGGAAAAGAATAAAAATAAAAATAAAAATTATCCACGTCTTCAATCGTCTGCTTGAATGTTGTTTCTTCAAATATAACATCTCTGGAGATTTTCACTCGTCTCGTGGTGGGGTCAAACAGCCGATACCCTTTGGTATTGTCGCAATACCCCACAAACGTCAGTTCTTCGCTTTTTGTATCCCATTTCTTTCTTTTTTCTTTTGGGATATGTGCATGGGCTTTGCACCCAAAAACGCGAATCATGCTTAAATCTGGCTTCGTCCCGGTCCAAACTTCTTCCAGTGTCTCGTTTTTCAACACTCGCGTCGGCGACCGATTTTTCAAATAATTGGCAATCATTATCGCTTCGCCCCAATATTCTCTTTGTAGAGAAGCTCCTTGCAGCATCGACCGTGCTTTTTCGACCAAAGTCTGATTTGCACGCTCCGCAAGTCCATTTTGTTCAGGTGTGTACGAGACCGTAAGTTGGTGGACAATTCCGCCATCCTTTAAATAACTTTGAAAATTTTTGCTCAAATATTCTGTCCCATTATCCGTGCGCAAAATTTTAATCGATTCTCCCATCTGTTTTTCTACCAATGCTCAAAATTCCTTAAACTTGGCGAAAACTTCGGTTTTTGCTTTGAGTAAGTACACGAACGATTTCCTTGAATAGTCGTCAATAAAAGTTAAAAAATATCTTGCACCGCCTATTGATTTGTCCGTCATTGGCCCGCAGACATCAAAATGAATAATTTCTAATTTTTGCCCTGCACGTTGGTTTAAACTTGTTGGAAACGGCAATCGATGCTGTTTTCCTTTCAAACAAGCCCGCAAATTCCAGGTGATTCGCAATTAATTTCCAAGCCGTTCACCATTTTACGTACATTTTTTATTCCACTATCGCTTAAATGTCCTAAACGCTGATGCCATGTTTCATATGATACAAGCGATTTCGAGTTTGCTGATTTTAACGCACTTCCACGAATCCCTTCGCTCACAATGTCTAGTCGATAGAGTTCATCAAATCCAGATGACTTCGCAATTAACGTATTGCGCCCATTTCGAAGTCAGCACTCATCGTCTTCGAAAAACACTTTCGTCCTGTTTCTCGTGAGTTGCCGAATCGAAATCAGATTTGCCTTTAATCCGGCCATCAAGTAAACATCGTTGAAAACTGCATGTTGGATTTTTCCTTCCGATCTCACTTTTAAATTTAAAGTCCCTTTCGATTTCCGTACACAAACTCGCCGCTTGCCGAAACAACACATACTTGCGGTGCCGAATGCAAGTTTTCAAGTTGTTCACAATTTGATGCCATGTGAAAAGATGCGCCCGAATCCACCATCCAGTCAATCTCTGCATTTTTTGTCAAAAAGGCAGCAGAAGAAACCGTTGCAACTATATAAGCCGCCTTTCCAGTGTTTTCGCTGTTTCCTTTCTTTTCCACCTTCTCCAAATCAACTTTGCAATTCGCACGTATATGTCCGAATTTGTGACACTTATGACATTTAATTTTCGAGTTTCCATTCGTTTTTCCAGATGAGTTTCCGTTCGAATTTCCCGAATATCCACGATTATTCCGATCTCGATGCATTCCAGCATGTAGTGCCGCACTCGATTCCTCGGATTCACGTTTTTGCGCCTCTTGCAAGAGTCGCACTTTCACAGTCTCGGCTGTGATTTCCGTAGTGCATGATTCAATGGCTATGATCATTGGCTTAAACTCAGCCGGAAGTGAGGCCAAAAGTATAGCCGCCATGATCTTGTCGTCTAACTTTAATTCCATATCACTCAATTGTTGTCCAATGGTCGCCAGTGCTTGCAGCTCCTTAGTTGCATCTGTCAGTGTTCCGTCGACATAACTCCACAGACCTTCTCGAATCAATTGCATCTGCATAGCAAATTACCAGTTGTTGTAGTTTGAAATTCCCTCCAATTTTTTGATTGTTGCCCGTGGTGAACGTGCGTCGCGTTAGCCATTTTATTTCGATTGTTTTACGGTGATGCGTTACAAAACGTTTGCAAAAATTCCGCGTTCACGTGTATCCCGAATCGATTCCAAAAAATAGTCTTATTTCCGCGCCAAATTCGTCCTGGAACGTACCGCTAGCGATGTGCAATTTTTACAGCTATGCTCGGCCCATAACCTGTTGAGATGTTAGCCAAATCGGATCGAGAAGTTGACAAAGTAACGCACAACATGGTGACAGTTGAACAAGAAGAATTTAATGTGTAAACTAAAACCTGACATACATAACTAACCAATAATAAACAAGTTAACACTAAAAGATGACTGACAACATCAAACACATTCATTAGATTAGATTGGAATGAAATGAAAACTTATTCAAGTGCCGATGAAGCACGTAAGGCCATTAAAGATGAAAAAATGTGGAACATGCAACGTAAAACCCCATCAGTCAATGTAGATAAAATTTATTCTGATTGCAAGGTTTCTAGCAAGGGTTCAGCAAAAAGGTATCTTCACTTAAAGCCAGATTCTAACGATGTTTTTTTTATACTACAATTGACCATACACATGAAATTCGAGCGCCATGGAGTATTCTAGAAGAAATCAAGAACAAAATTCGTGAATTATATCGAAATGGCACTGTGAAACCAATTCTTATTCTTAAAAAAATTCGAGAAGCAGGCTTAACTGAGCCTAAGTCAAAGCAGTTGGAAAATTTCTCATCATCTGTGCATGCTAAAATTGATGAAAACTGAAAAGCCTATTGTACCATTAGGTGAATTGCAGAAATTTGTTGTGGCCGACTTACATATTCCTGAAGATGATGATCAACCTTTTGTTTTAAAACACGACATTCAAATCAGTGACGACAATTTTCGGAGTAGTTATTTTCGGTTTTGTTATACAACCAAAATCTTTGTGACTGGGGCAGTTTGCACAGCCCTTACTAGGGGGAATAAGAGGGCTGGGAAGCCTTTGTCATGTGAAATAGCAGAGACGACGCTGTATTTGGGTGTTTGGCCTTTATTACAGTTGTCTAGGGGTCAGCATTAGCCTCCACCTGCCACTCATATGTCTGTACCACCGGTATGTGCTAATCAAACCCGACCCACGGACTATGGCAGTTAAACCAAGGTCCGTGCGGTCGATCTAACTTAACCATGCTGCAACCCAATCTATGGACATGGTCACATCTCCCCCCTTTCGAAAAAGTTGGGTCGATATCGGCAGAACCCAATGCACGAACAACGGGAGTACAGCGCCGCAACATCGAAGATGAGGAGCTAGTCTCTTTACAATAAAAAACAAAATATAGCAATACCAGCAATAAGAACAAAATATAGCAATACCAGCAATAAGAACAAAATATAGCAATACCAGCAATAAGAACAAAATATAGCAATACCAGCAATAAGAACAAAATATAGCAATACCAGCAATAAGAACAAAATGAAAACAGGAAAGGTGACACTTACCAAAGACGTGGCTCTTAATAATTAAAATGGTTTTTAAATGTTTACAATTTTAATCCTTATTTATTTGTATTTAAAAAATTTTTCTAATTTTAATTTAATTTTGAAATAAAGTGTTGCTTTTAATGCTAATATTAATTTTTAAAATAATTTGATGTGTTTTTCGTGGTGTCCTTGTTGAATTCGTCCAGCCAAATCGTTCTTTTTTTTTTTGTTTTTTTGAAAAAATAAACAAACCATTATTTGGGTTTTGGTTTTGGGGTTACTTTTCTAAATGCCGCCAAATTTCTGGGTTTTGTGTTTGTCTCTATTCACAAGGTCGAGATCAGGGTTCCTGTGTTTGTCCGTGTAGTGACGCTACCATCGGCCCGCCATGACGGTGCTGTGTCGTTTTTTTTAATGTTTTAAGTTTTTACATTTTTTTTTACGAATTTGTACGTTTTTACAAATTAAAAGGGGCTGCAGTGTTTTATTTTTGTTTTAATGGGTTTTTTTATGTTTTAATGGGTTTTTTTTTGTTTTTTTTTACTATTTTTTTAAACTTTTTTTTTAGGTTTTTTTTACGTTTTTTTTACGTTTTTTTTACGTTTTTGTACGTTTTTTTTTTACTTATTTTTTAAACTTTTTTTTAGGTTTTTTTACGTTTTTTTACGTTTTTTTACGTTTTTTTACGTTTTTTTACGTTTTTTTACGTTTTGACGTTTTTTTTTACATTTTATGTATTTAACCCAGAAAAGTATATAAATGCCACAGATTCGCGGGGCAGAGACCCATTGTTTGATATCACGGCGACAAATTTTCTATTTGATGAATTTTCTATTCGCCTCGTTTTAAAACGACGAAGACGAGAATTTTTTTCGCTCGCAGCCAGTTTTCAAAAGGTCTGAGCATCCGGGCAGGCGCCCAGGAGACGAGTTTGGCCGTCCAAGGGACAGAGTCAAGCGTACGATCCCGACTATTCGAGGGCCAGATGTCCATTGTATGATAACGCTGATTTTTCGCTTTGATGTTTGATCCTCGCATACTACATGTGATGAGGACAATGTTGACTACAGAACAATGAGTCGATTTTTGACACTTTTCTGATTCCGACTCCGTTTATGCCTGATCATTTGATTTTGAGAGAGAGCGTTTATTCTTTAGTTTACATGTTGTACATGTATTGAATATGGTATGGTACTACGGTATCCTTAGGAGATTTAAGATTTGTAAGATTTTCATATGAGATAGTTTTTAATTTTCACTTTTGAAAATAAGACTGGAAACTAATGAAGTTTTGCATTATATTTTATGTTTCTGTCGAATGAGAGAATTGAAGTGTTATTAGTATAGTTATTTTGGTAGTGAAGCAAGCGTGTAATCACGTGCTTCGGGCGCCGATGAATCGGCCAAGATCTTTCGTATCTTTTTCGCACGGCAATCGCGGTTGTCGTGATAAATCTCATCGATTCGTTTTAATGTTTTACGGGGCTCGTTTGCACTTGCACCAAACAATCTATAATGCCTGGTCAAAGGCAACAATCTGTTGACTTTACCGTCGCCAAGGCAATTAGCGCACGTGGATCGGAACCCAGTGTGAACATTCACACCTTGTTCCAACCCACCACACACAGGGCAATCCAGGAGGGATCGCTCCCAACATTTTTGATTGCTGCAATCTGATTGGCTCCTGACTGACGTCATCAATCTGCCAAGTACAGAATTTTATTATAGTTTTTTTACAGTTTTACACTTTCGATTGCAATTAGCGAATAAACCGTTACTCTGATCGTTTCGATTTTGGGATCAATGAAAAGCTAAGACAATTTTACATGTATTAGGATTTTTTAAAATAAAAATCTGTTAATAAAATGCAGAGTTATTACAGGAAATAGTGAAATACAATCATAATGAGCACCCGATTTCGAGATCGAAAAACTCAAAAAAATCTACTTTTTCGATCTCGATTAAAAAAATTATATCGTTGTAATCAAGTGAACAATTCTCTTTCAAATGAATCTATGTACGCAATTTTTGGACAACTTTTTATTTGTCAAAATCGGGATGAAAATATACCAAAAAAAGACTTTTCTTACCTCGATTTAAAATAAAAATTACTTTGTCATAATCAGCGTACAGTTCCCTTTAAAATGATCCTATTTGCATAATTTTTGTATAATTTTTGAAAAGTTTTTTATTTGCCATAACCAGGAAAAACGGGATTGAAAAACACCAAAAAAAACTTTTCCTAGCCGATTTAAAATAAAAATTATATTGTTATATTGTTATATTGTTATTTTTTAGAGAAAACCAATCACGTACTAACAGCAAGGTGACGTCAGACCAAAAGTAAACCAATCCTGCATATGACGTCATAGGGGCTGAGCGAACTACCTTATGATTTAAGTTACCTTGAGGGCAATCCATTAAGTCAGCTTCACTGTCAGCCATAACTAGTTGGTTGATATTTGAAAGTTTCTTTCTTAAAACGGTTGGTAGAAGATAGTAGTGATTGCAGTGAGATCTTAGTGAATTAATGATTTATGGTTAACACAGCACATGTATATACCGTATTTTGTCGATTAAAGGCCGCCCTCAAATTACGGCCGCCCTCGAGTTACGGCCGCACCCCTTGGCTGTAATTCGAAATAAACGCCGCACTCGAATTAAGGCCGCGGCCATTATTCGAAATGTTTGCGGCCGCGGCTATTATTCGAATTTGTTTTTCTAATACAGTAGATGCAAACGTTTTTAATACGTTTGCATCTACTGTATATATACCTCTACACCTAGGGTATATGTATACTGTAGTTTTGCCATAAATTGCGTTTGTTGCATGTATGCAACTTTCTACGTTGTAAAAACGTAAAAAAAAAAAAAAAATTAAGAAAATTTTTTTTTATTTTACTAATTTTTTTGTTTTACTAATTTAAAAAGTTGCGACCAAACGACCAAACGAATTAAAGGCCGCCCTCGAATTACGGCCGCCCTCGAATTACGGCCGCACCCCTCGCCCACAATTTGTAATAAAGGCCGCGGCCTTTAATCGACAAAATACGGTATGCATCAAAAGTTACATATTTGTACGTGATACGTTTGATTCAAATCCTTTCACGTGATTGGATCTTGTAAATATTAGTTTTATATCACTTTTGTACGACATTCTTTGTACTGCGCATGACCGGAACAATCAAACGAAAATTTTGTTATTGTAGTCTGATAAATTCTCTAATATTTTTGATACTTTTATCGCTTGTTATTACGAATTTTCCGTAGTTTTTATTTTGTAAGCAATAAAATAAAATGGTTTAGGTGTTATCATCCAAGTTTTTATTAAAGATGTAATTTATTTGGAGGTTATATTTGTCTCTTTGGTAATAAGACAGAGTTTTTATTGTCGTTATTGATCTTCGAAATATTTTTTGGTGGTCTACCACGTTTCTTGGGTAATAGGGCAGCAATTGTATTACTTTTGTCATTAGCTGCTTAAATTTTCTGTGGTTTTCCACATTTTTTAGATAACTGGTCAAGTTTTATATCCTTGTTTTTATCCGTGTGTTGCGGTGTAGCAGAATCTTTGTTGCTATTAGCAACAGGTTTAATGTCGATTTGTGATGGTGTTGCGAGGTTTTCCTCGTTATCAGCACTAATATCATCATCAGCAATCGGCCAGCTAGCTGGTTTATCACTTGGGATGTATAGTTTCATTTCTGAAACATTTACAGGGCCCTTACTTTGTAAAGTGATAAGTCTTGCAATTTCGTAAGCGTTGTTACTGATTTTTTTAATAATCACGTAGGGACATTTATATCTGTCTTCTAGTGATTGGGAGTACCTGATTGCCGCTTTTGACAATGCATGAGTTTTAATTATGACTAAGTCATTTATTTCGAACTGAACATCTGACCTATGTTTGTCATAATTAGTCTTTTGTTTTATTTGCTTTTTTTCTTTATTGTTAATCGCAGTCTTCAAAAGATTAGCCATTCGACTCATGAGCATTCTTAGTGCGTCATGTGGTCGTTCTGGGTCAAAGGGAGCGTCGTAAGCAACGTCTCTGTTGTCCCAAAATGGTTGAAGTTCTTTTAGAAATGTCACCATTGCAGGTGTTATGCCTGTTGGTAGCTGATGGGGCAGTACGGAGTGCGAAATTTATGTTTCCAATCACTCTGTCTCAGTGCTTATGTTCAGAAGTAAAAATTTGAAGCATTATTTTAATGTTTCTGTTTATTCTTTCAGTATAATTAGTCTAAGGATGGTATGGAGTGGTGCGATTTGGAATAATTCCAGCATTTTTGCATAGCGCATTGTATACATCGGAAACAAATTGTTTGCTGTTGTCAGACACTATATAACGAGGAACACCATAGGTTTGAAAAAATCTCATAATATGGGGAACCAAAGTTAGGATTTTAGCATTTCTTAAAGGGACTATTTCAGCCCATCCAGTTGCATAATCAACAATGACTAAAATGAATTTATTTCTATTGGTCGTCATTGGTTTAGGTCTCATTAGGTAGAGGCCGATTCTATCGAATCTGCCAATCTGAGCTGAGATTGGTTGAAGCAAACCCTTTGGTTTCCTCTGTATAGGCTTGCAGCGCTGGCATCTGTCGCATTTTGCGACATATTTGACAGCATCTTGTCTGCAATTTAACCAAAATAAAGAGCGTCTAAGTCTCTCATAGGTGACGTCACCACTACCATGTCCACTGCTGGAATAATCGTGGACCAGTGCTAAGCATTTATCTTGCAAAGATTTAGGAACCACAATTTTAAGTCCAGCTGAATTGTCCACATCCTCTAGATAAATATCAGATTTGAAGGGGGCAAAAATGAATAATACATCATCTCTGTTTTGAGCTTTGTATATTCTATTGGTACATCAGGCCAGGGAGTGTTGTCTTCTGGGTCTGAATGTAGCCAATCCATGATTTTAGAGAGATTTACATTGTCTCTTTGTGCTTGTTCAAATTCTTTCATGGAAATATTCCAATGAAAAGTATCATTTAATAAAAATAGTGAGTACAATTGGGATCTTTCATACTCCGCGTCTTGATCATGGATTGTGATTTCATCACTTTCTCTGCCAAGTCTGGAGAGAGCATTGGCAATCACATTGGTTTTGCCTCTCTTATAAACAATGTCTATATTTTCTTGTTGAAGTTTCATGGCCCAACGTGCCAATCTGCCTGCAGGATATTCGCAGTTCATTAATCATTAACCATTTGAGGGCCAAATGGTCAGTCTCAACAGTATATTTGGAGTATTCTACATAGGGTCTGAATTTTTCTACACCTCATATTACTCCTAAGCACTCCAGTTCTGAAGCACTGTAATTTGCCTCTGCGCCTTGTAGTGTACGACTTGCGTATGCTACAGAATGCAACAGGTTATCTTTGGGATCTACTTGCATGAGTACTGCACCGAGACCGGCAGCACTTGCATCCGTGTGGATGGTAAAAGGAGTTGCAAAATTGGGCAGAGCTAGCACGATATCTCCTGTGAGTAGATCTTTCAGAATCTCAAAAGCTTTTTGACATTCTGGCGTCTAAGTGAAATTATTCCACCTCTCTTTTTTGTGTTGTTCAAATAAAGGTTTCTGTATTGAATTCAGGTCTTTAATTAAAGGGGCATAAAATCCAACGCTGAAGTTATTTCAAAGTTTTTGGTGCAGGGTAATCCAATATTGCTTGGATTTTGGTGTTGTTAGCAGTATATTTGCCAGCAGACACTGTATATCCTAAAAAGTCAAGTTGGTCTGCTTAAAAGAATGATTTTGTTGGGCTTGCTTTTAGGTTTTTTGCATTTAATCTATCCAAGATTTCTGCAATGTGTTGTAAATGTTTGTCGAACGTTTTACTAAAAATAATGATGTCATCTAGGTAAGCGAGTGCAAATTTGTCCTTTACCTCACCTAAGATTTGGTCCATCATTTTCTGAAATGCGGATGGTGCATTGTAAAATCCAAAAGACTTTCTAGTATATTTAAATGTACCTTCAGGTGTCAAGAAAGCTGTTTTATTTTGATCCTCTTCACTTAATTTAATTTGATGGTAACCCTTTGTTATGTCTAAACTCGTAAAGAAATAGCTACCTCAAGAAAACCTAATATCATAGATATTGTAGGCATTGTGTATACATCTTTAATAGTTTGCTTATTTAGCCACCTGAAATCGATGCATAATCTGTAGTATCGTCTTACATTTACAATTACATTTGGATTTCTGTAAGGGCTGTCGCATGGCACAACAAATCCGCCTTTGATTAAAGTGGTCGTCAGTTGGTTTAGAAACTCAGTTTTTGCAGGATTGCAAGGCCGCTCTTTACATTTGCGTCACCAGTTAGAATTGTATGTTCCAAATCTGGATGGCAACCAGCATTTTCATCGAAAGTAGCTTCGTACTTTTCAATTAATTTGCAAAGTTTTTTATACTCTTTGCCTGGTAATTTGCATTTTGATAATACAGTAAATGCTTTTTCAAATCTTCCAGATTCATTTTGGGCTCTTTCTCATTGTCGAGCTCTTGTTCGAACTTTTCGATAATTGCTGCTGCCATATCGGCTGCATGGGTGGATGTTCAAAAGAGAACTGATCCTCGTCGAAATCTATATGCCACCAACGTTTTGAGGGCATTGAGATAACGATTCCGTTTGCATCCATCCATGTTCCTCCTAAAAGTAAATATTTGGAT
Organism: Strigamia maritima; assembly: GCA_000239455.1. Classification (NCBI taxonomy): domain Eukaryota; kingdom Metazoa; phylum Arthropoda; class Chilopoda; order Geophilomorpha; family Linotaeniidae; genus Strigamia; species Strigamia maritima. The sequence continues at coordinate 20,574 of AFFK01018277.1, forward strand.
GCCGAAGAGAGGACTGCAAATCTAACAGGTCCTTCTCCATTTTTCCATGACATATTTAATGTAATGAAACTAAAAGATTTGGTGACTCTGTCACCTGTCACGACAACAGTGTTGTCATTATTTCTTTCCACTAGGTGTAGCATGTTTAAATGTTTACAAATAGTGCTTTTGCCTTTTTCCCGCCGATTCGAACCGACAAATATGGCAATGCGCCAGATGTTGCTTGGTTAACCCTCAGAAGCCTATCCTATGGGACAATTGACACAGGCAATAGTTCTGAATACAAATTTTTTCAAAAATTTTTTCAAAAAATCTGAAATTTTCCGGAGCTGTTTAAAAAGTGGTTTTACATACACTCAATTTATTTGGTAATTTTCAGACTTATAAAAAAAGTTATTGTAAAGAGAAAATATGAGCCCCTTAAAATCTCAGCTTAAAACGTTTGCTGTTTTCACTGCATTTTTTCTCTTTAGTGAGAGCGCTTTTAAAATACAACGCCACCTATATGCAAAGTAGAGAATAAACAAAGCAGTCGGCATATGTTCAGTTCAGATTTCATATCAATTGCAATTAATTGCACTAGTTGGAATTAAAATTAAGTTAATATACACAATTATTATAAATAAATGATTAAACACCTTGCATGCTGTTCAAATGATCACATTTTGACCGAGTGTCGTGATTTTTACAATCGGTGACACCTAGCGTCAGTTGGTAAAACCATGGTAACCATGGTAACAGCACTAAAGCGCTTCAACTCAGAGTATATAAAACATGTCAATTGACACCACTAATAGGTCTTTGCGTTGACCCAAAATGTTAGGCGTCTGAGTGTTAATGTTTACCATTAATGTGTCAACTATAGGTTCCGATTTTAACACACCTAAAGGGTTAGGTTGGGTTGTGTCAACGTCGTTAAAGATGAGATCTTCCAAATCCAAATTATTTGGACTTAAAAAATTGCTAAGTGTTAAGCAAGACTATCGTAATTTCTATTCTAGAGCTTGCTTCTTCTCGTTTTTTGATTCGATGTCAGAATTGTCTTTGCCGAGTTCCTTTAATTGTTTATTCAATTCAGTTAACACTAAAAAAACCTTTTTGCTTTTTGCTTTGGCCTCCTTATGCATATCTTTGGGCTTGAATTTACAATCTCACATGAAGTGGCCACCACCGCATCTGTAGCATCCGCCATTGATGGGTGTCGTTCTTGCATCTCCTAAGATGTTTGAAATCTTTGCCTTAGCGGCTGCACTTATTGCAGCTGCTCTTCTTTGATTTTTAGGGACAGCAATTAGTTTTTTGGACTTGTCTTTCTGCAATTTTATTTCTGTAGGTGGTCTAGTCGCTTTGGGGGTTTCAACTATGTTTTTAGTTTTTCCTCTTTGTTTCTGGCGTTCCTCTAGTTTTGCCATTTTCTCTAAATCCGGCACTGCCAAGCATAGTTTTGGCCAAGTACAATCTAGTGTAATTGATTGCTTTATTAGCCTGGCAGCCGATGCTGACATTGCTTTTAAAGTATAAATCATTTTTTCCTATTCTGGTATTGGCGCTGTCATTTGCTCAAATAACCTCTGCAATCGTTCTAAGATTTCAGTTGGGATGTCATTACCAGTTCGTTTGACCTTGTTCATTTCTTCCCATATACATTCGTCTGATGGGGCAAAACGTTTTCGAAAGGTCTCGTTAAATTCTTTTCATGTTTGGAAATCGTTTCTGAGAAACCATTCTGTGGTATCTCCTTCAAAAAATGGCGCTAAATGTAGCTGCACCATCTCATCTCGAAAGGCTGTATAAGCAATTATTTGATTGCTAAGCAGATTCAAGAAAAGTCTTGCTTTTAATTTATTACCATCAAACCTGCTCATTTTAATTTTCTTTATTTTATCTGAAAGAATGGCTGATTCCATAGGTCTTGTATTGCCTTGCGTGGCTTGTTTCGCAACTGAATCCAGTTTGTCGACATATACACCCATACTTTTGGTAGGTGCTGATATCTGGAATTTTAATGCTGATACGTCTTTATAGTATTGGTCTCTTGCAGCAGCTGCTGCTTGTTGGGCCGTAAGTCCATTAATGCCTGTTGCCTGTCTGCAATGGCATCGTTGATTTGCGCTTGTGCAGCGCCTAGTTCTTGTTGACTATGATTTTCAACATCTTGCTATCTTTGGTTAAACTGATCTAACTCAGCTTGTAGTCCAGCCAGATCTATTATTTTAGTGGGATCTAACAAGAAAGTGTTTGCCAAAATGTCGGCCACCTGTTGTGGAACTGCCATTTCGTTTGGATCGTTTAGAGTATTGTCTGCAAAATCCATGTGGTCTGCACACTGATTATCAGTAGTGTCGGAATGATTTGTTTTGAAAGGCTGATTTACAGGGGTATCGATCACTTGTCCGAGTGGTCGATTGTCCGAAAATCAAAAAAATCTGACCGGTACGTTTGTCCGAACGATTTCGGACAAACGTACCGTCGGACAAACGTTTTCTGACAATCAACCAATCGGACAAACGGAACACGTTTTTGTCGTAAAAAAACGTTTATTTGTCCGAAAATAAACGTTTTTGTTATATATATGTTGTATATATGTCACATATGTACATGTATGTTATATATGTTCATTTATCCTTGACACATACATATCATTTGCATCATGAATATTACCATTGAAAAAACAAACCGTGGAAATCCAAAATTATGTGTCAATGGCTATGCTTACATTACATGCAAAAAAATGGCAGAAAAATTTACTGGAAATGTGAAAATTTTCGGCGTCCTTGTAGTGGACGTGTTATGACAAATACAAATGTCATTCAACCTAGCATACTTTTAGCTCCATCTGAGCACAGTCATCCTCCAGATGGTGCACGTATTGGTGTAAATAATAGATAATTAAAATAATAAATAAATTAAACTTCCTTAAAACTTAATTTCATTTTTTTATTTATTTTTATTTTTTAATTTTTTCCTTAAAACTTAATTTCATATCTTTTATTTTCTTTATTTTTTTTATTTTTTTAAATTTTTTATTTTTTTGTCGCCGTTTGTCCGAAAACCGTTTGTCCGAATGGTCGTTTGTCCGAAAATTTTCGGACAAACGACCATTCGGACAAACGGCGCCGAACAAACGGCGTCGGACAAACGTTCGTCGGACAAACGGCGTCGGACAAACGTACCATACTCGATTTACAGCAGTTGAAACTGAGCTTTTGATCAAATCTGAGGTTCACTTAGCGGCAGAGCTTTCCTTTTTGGCTTTAGATACCGGGGTAGGTGAGACGTACGCCTTTCGTCGAGTTTTTGTGTTGGAAGCTGTTGCGACAGAAAGAGGCCTCTTTAGCTTATGCACGGGGTTATAAGCAATTTTTTAAGCCCATAATCCCTTAATCCTTAGATATGCAAATTTTTGCAATTCTTGCGCTCTGATTGGTTGTAAGGTTGGCATGACTAATTTTAATCCTGTCAATTTCTGACTTATCTGCCAAAATTTGAATAGTGGCGAGATTTAGAAGCGGTTTTCGTGTTGAAAACCTTCATATATTTGCATAATTCTGAAAGAAAATGCAAATGGCGTCAAAATTTTGACCACACGGCGAAAAAACAATTTTTTAGCTCATTTTCTCTTTAATGGCGTTAAAAAAAATCTTTTTATGTTTTTTCAGATTTTTTATCTCCAAAGTTTCGTTTGTTGACACGTCGTATCGTATAACTTTAGTCACAGGATTTTCGTAAAAATTGTAATTTTCTATTTTTCGTGTGTTTTTTTATTAAAAGAAAAGACTTTTGAGATTTTACTCGTTTTCTTAGCCATTTATTTAGAAAAGGGTCATTTGCATGGATATGTTCCGTCTGCAAACACCAGATGAGTACGACGACTCTTGAGTTTTGTCTTATTCGGTTTAAAAAAAATTATTTTTTGTGAGCATTTCAGTCTGTTTTTATTACAAGCCATATGTCTTTTTGTAAAAAGTATACGATGAATGTTTCAACAAAAACCACGCTAGAACCAGTTAGAAACGTAATAACAGTAAAAAGATTTTTCAATTGATTTTTCCGGCTATTTTTGCAAAACGATCCTATTTTTATCACACCGAGTTTTTGGTGTTTTTCCTGTGTATACACATATTCGTAATAAATGTCAATTACTTGTAACATGTAGGCAATTTTAGCACATTATACCGTCGTAAATAGTCTTTAAACGTCTGATATGTTCGTAAAATAATAGAAACTTTATTCGTAAAAAAAGGTTTGTATATTTTATTCTATTATATTTTATATTTTATTATAGTCTTTAAACGTCTGATATGTTCGAAAAATAATATAAACTTTATTCGTAAAAAAAAAGTTTGTATATTTTATTCAAAAGTCACAATAAATGTTTATTTCGTCTAAATTCCATCGGGTGTGTATTTCGTAAAGACCAAAGAGTTCCAAATCATCAATTTTAATACTTGTTTGTACCAAAAACAGGAAAATAAAGAGTATTCGACCCGGTTTCATCAAAGCTTCAGTTTCCCTTTAATATAGTGAAAAACTGAAAATCAGTAAAAATCTCAAAACGAGCGAATTTGATCCGTCGTAGTCCATCAAAATTAAGGAATTTCGGTCGATTAATTAGACGAGCCAAAATTTTCGGTTGCTTTTATTACAATAGATATTTGTGTTATCATCGCTGAATTTTCTGTTTGGAGTTCTTTCTCACTTCCGTATCTGGCCAAAATTTATTTGGGACATTTGCAAGTGTTGTTTTGAAAGAAAACTGTTTACACATCTACATCAATGTTTTTGTGAAGGGGTTTTTTGTGTGTGGATTTTTCCAAATTCGTCAATGAAAAATCTGCTAAAAAATATCATGGTTCTACTCTATTTTCTATGTTTCTGCGCACTCAAAAATGGTAACAAAAAAGTGTGCCTATCTATCTTTCACCAATTTTGCCCATCTACTTAAGAAGTCAGCACTCCTGTCCGTTTCTGCCACAAAACTAATTACTTGAACACCACTAACAATCTTACTCAAGCTGGTCTCTGCCCATGGTGAACTCGGGGTGTCACCCGCTTTAATTTGCCACAGGAATCGCAGTCGATTTGGGATTATTGGCGAAGATCTCCCTCTGTCTACACCTATAACAGTATTTTTCTCACCGCAATAAACGCTAAAAAGCCTACAAAGACGGTCAAGTCCCTGTAAAGGCAGTCATGAGCCTTTACATGTCTTCTTTACAAGATTCGCAGTCGATCTTGATCTTCCAGCGTCCATTGCCCTACTCACTGCAAAAAATACCATTATTACCTTTTACGGTGAGGAAAACAAAACTTCGTGCACACAGTCATCTTTGCACACAGCCGTCAAAACACCATAAAAAGGAAAGTAAAGTCACATCAGTCCAGGCGTGACCACTGGACTATGCAATGTCGTAACTAGGATATCTCACACACCACAATTACGTGGAATTTGGGCACGTCACTAAAAGCATCCCCATGCTATTAGCCGCCCATCCAATCGATTGATTTCTCACTTTTGGTCGGCACAGACAAACTTTACCAAAAGAAACGGTAGTTTACGGCTACTATTTCTCCATTTGCCCGTGTTTTCCTCCAATAATCGAACAATCCACAGGATTCCTCCCTGTCTGAGGGAATCTAAGAACGTCAGCTCGGCACGTCTTACAGAATATCTCCTGTAAATCACTGATTTAAAGTTTTACACTAAAAATGAGACAAAATGCAAAACAGTTCCACTATTTACAACTGCTGCACGGCTCTCATTTTCCCTATGTTTTGGCGTGTGCTGCCCGCACACTACAGACTCTGCACATTTTTTGTGAAAAAGACACCAGCGCCTGCTTGACCAAACCAATAAATCTGCTACCTTTGCTCTCTAGATATTGCTACAGAGACGGCGCCCTTCCCACGTTGCGAATGTTATCACTTTCGACTCTCGGTGGCCAGCCAACTTCACACAAACTTAGACCAGGTTAATTACTCCTGTTGTCTACATTTGCAGTTTGTTTCTGTCTTTGGTTGGGCGAAACCAAGCTGGTGTTCCAACGTTTAGAATGCTCTACCGACGATCCTTACTGCCCAACAACAGCAATTCATCCTCGACAATGCCATTATGATTAAGTGTTGTGCAACAGTGCAAGTATGTGATGGGTTTTGATCAAAACGCATCTAAACGGATCATACGACGAAGTTACGGCTCCTCCGTCACATAACACACCATAATCACCCTGCTACACAGTTCTTAGGACACAACAACACAATTGCACTTAAACTGATGATACCCTATCCAGTTTTCACTTGCAATTGAGAATTGTGTCCAGTTGGTCGGTAGATTTGACCACTTTTGGCGCAAAAATAGAAAGAAAAAAAATTCTAAATTTTTGCCAAAAAGTTCATAGTGAACTGCACTCACTCATGGAGGCGGGGCCCAGAGAACTGGGAACCTGGACTTTATAGAGAATACCAGGGAGCTGTGAGAGCTAAACCACTGCATGTTTGCACTGGTTACTGCTCACTAACAACTGGCTGCTCTTGGATTTTCTCTGTCTCAACCTGCCTTTCCTTACTTCCGGTTTGACTGGAAGTCGTCATGTTAACCCAGTGCACTAGGGGGACATGACGCGGGCCGTTGTTGTGCGCTTGGGTAGTGACACGGTCACAGATTGATGGCTTTAAAAGAAGAGTGGACTTTGCAAACCGATGCAACATATAAATTAAATTGGCAAGGTTTTCCTGTTTTGCTCGCTGGTTGTTCTGACCAGAATCGCACATTTCATCCAATTTGCATTGCTGTATGTGAATCTGAAACTACTGAAGATTTTAAGTTTTTGTTTGATGCCTTAGTTTCGAACGCAGGTACATACAGGCCAAAAGCTCTTCTTGCTGACTGTGCAGAGGCCATAACAAATGCCGCTGAATATATCTTTGGAGAAGAAACCATTTGAATTTTTTGTTGGGTACATGTTATTCGAAATATTGATAAAAAACTTTCTACAATTGGGGACAGGATGGAGAGAGCTAAAGTTCGAGCTGATATTTTGTCCTTGCAGTTGCCCAGCTCCGATGATAAATTTGAGGCAAAGAAATTGTTTTTGAAAAAGTGGCAAGGATTTCAAAGTGTTTCCTTGTTTTTGAATTATTTTAAAGAAGAATATTTAGAACGTTTTGTAGGTTGGCATGTTGGACATGTCCTTGGCTCTCTTTGCACCAACAATGGATTGGAGTTCACTAACAATGTAATTAAAACGCATGGCACATTTTGAGAGCACCTCTCACTTCACCGACGTATAAACGTTTAAAAAGAGATAATTGCAAATTGGTCGTTGGAAAGAAACCCAGGCACAGTGAATCCAAAGTTGTTTGCTACCAAACCAACTTATTAACTTCGCCCAATTACCGAAGCTTATAATTGGAAACAATCTAAACCAATTATAATAATGCGTAGCAATGATACAATTAGGCGTTATTTCATTACCTCTTCAGGAAAGAAGAATTTGCGGGATGTGAAAATTGATAAGCATTTACGGAAGCTAATCGGAAAAATTGGAAACGTTTTGACACTTATGTACAATTTCAAACTTGTTTGTGGATAGTTACAATAGATAACCAGAAATGGGACGAAGGTCATTGTACTTGTCCTGTATTCTTGAAAACATATGCATGCAAACACATATTGGGAGTTGCAATCGATGAAGGTCTTTATGTTGTCCCACCCGAAGCTAAAAATGTTCCTTTGGGTGAGAAGCGCAAACGTGGCAAACCATCGAAAGCAAGGTGAAAGGTGAAACAAAACTACTACAAGAGAGAGAAAAAATTTACTTCAATAAGTGGCTAATTAACACCATCAGGTGGTATGACTTCAAGTCAGAGTGTAACTATTCCATATTTGAGTATTCCTACTCTATCAACTAAGAGAGTAGACAATTGGGAGTATACCCATTTCACGTAGGTGTATTCCTTCTCCATCAAATCAGAGAGTAGACAAGTAGAAGTATAACCATTCCAAGTGTGAGTATCCCTACTCCATAAAATAAAAGAATAGACAAGTAGGAGTATAACCATTCTAAGTGTGAGTATATCTACTCCATAAAATAAAAGAGAGACAAGTTGGAGTATAACTATTTTACGTATGAGTATTCATAAGTGGGAATATATTATTTTTATTCTTGATTGACATCACTTACCACTTGATAACAAGTGGTGAATGAGGTGGAGAAGTGGTGAATATATAACATTCAGTCTCAGATTCTGTTGGAGTTCCAAGTAGCTTAATGATAAAGCACCCAACCAGCAATTGGGGGATCTGGGTTCAAGTCCTGGCCCGGGCTCCAATGGAGTCTGGGCTTTTGTTTTTCACCAACTATGAATGTTATGAGAACATTATAGCCATTGATTTTCCAATATTATTTCAATGTGTTCTCGTGTTGTTTTCATTATAATAAGTACGTTTACAAAGAGTAGAACTATTCTTTTCAGCTCCGGTTACACCTTAAATATATAATTTTATTTTTGTTCTGATGGAGTAATTGTATTCTTTTCGCCAATGTTTTACTATTACTCTCCAGACGTGTACTCAAATCACTAGATTAACAAGAGTAAAAATAGTATTTTGAATTTATACTCCAAATGGGTTTATCAGCACAATACTCCTTTAGAGAGACAAAATACACCATTTCTATTGGGAGTATTAAAAATGGAGTCAGCCATGGGACAAGCGCCATACTCCACAATTGGAGTAAAATGCCCCCTTTTTTTCTATGAGTGTAATGTTTGCTGTTTTCACTGCATTTTTTCTCTTTAGTGAGAGCGCTTTTAAAATACAACGCCACCTATATGCAAAGTAGAGAATAAACAAAGCAGTCGGCACATATCAATTGCACAAATTGGAATTAAAATTAAGTTAATATACACAATTATTATAAATAAATGATTAAACACCTTGCATGCTGTTCAAATGATCACATTTTGACTGAGTGTCTTGATTTTTACAATTGGTGACACCTAGCGTCAGTTGGTAAAACCATGGTAACCATGGTAACAGCACTAAAGCGCTTCAACTCAGAGTATATAAAACATGTCCATTGACACCACTAATAGGTCTTTGTGTTGGCCCAAAATGTTAGGCGTCTGAGGGTTAAGTGGAAAAACATAGTGTGGAAAAAAGTGTTAATAGGTGGGAAATGTAGGGAGTGCAGAATTTAGTGGAATTTGGTGGGAATAACGGAAAGTTGGTGGGGAGATAAAGGGGACCCCTAAAATTCATTGAGTTTGTCCACACATCCAGGACTTCCAACCATACTGTGTGATCTTTTTTTTGCACTTAGTGCTCAGTGGTGGCTCACCGAAAAGTAAGTAGTGTAAGGTGGCCACATGTACTGGTTTTATCGGCTTTTGATCCTGGTTAATTGTGAAAAATAACCAGTATAGTTTAGGAACACAAAATCAAAAATTACTAGGAATAGTGTAAAACAAGCATCACTGTTACCACCCAAAGGATTGCGCTCAGCTGATAGGGCATTAAAATGACATTTTATGGATTTGGAAATATGGATTTCATCTCATTGAAATCCCGTTAAATCTCGTTTAAATTACATCAAATCTCATCAAAACCTGGTGGTGTAGGGTTGTGCCGCAGTGGAATAAGGCCTACACAACTTATATCGGGTGGCAATGGTCGTTTTCCGCTCGAAAATTGATTTTCTGCCTATTTTATGTTTTTGAAATTTTGGACGCAAAATCCGAGTACGACAGCCGCAGCCGGGGCTCCGTCGACGGCATGCGAGTTCGCCGGTTCCCGTCGAAAATACTCGTCGCTCGATTTCTTCAATTTTTGCGATTCGCCTAGTTAGGCTTCACACGTCGACTCGGTGTGTGAGAAGCTCGTGCTGGGCAGTTATTAAGCACTATATGGCCACACTCATCTGTGCTTATATGCCATTGTTTTATGTGCATTGAATAAACGATTCCAACTCACGTTTTGTGCAAATAAAACCAAAAACAGTCCTTTATTTTCCAGGAGCATAAAAGGCAGACATCTTTTCACAGGTACAAGTAAAAGGCGAAGTCACCTAAAAAAGGTGATGTACAGGTGATGACATGTCAATCACATGACCAGTGAAGTTGACATGTCATCAAATATCAGACTTTTGATAACAATCTTACAACTCATGATTTAACACACTTTTACAAGGTTTTTCACATAATAAAAATCTGTAAATTAAACCATTTGTGCCAAATCTTTTATAACATTATTTTGACCTAAAATAACAATTATTTCTCGATTGTATGCAACAATTTAACAAAATTAAATTGCCGCATATTTACAAAAACCTGTAAATACACTTTTTGACAAACAATAAATGTCTAACACATATGACACGTATGAAAACTCTTTATACATGTCATTTGCATATTATACACTTTATAAATAACCTAAAAACACCAATTAGACACACTTTGCCTAATTATGGGTGCACACAAAGACCACACGACCACAGGTGGAACATTAAAATCATATGAAATCCCATCAAAACCTGGTGAAATATTAAAATCACATTAATAAATACAAATAAAAAATACCTAAATCTCACAAAATTCATTTTTTCTTCATCTTCTCTTTTTACTGTTCAAATCACATAAATCCCATTTGAATTATTGGGCGAAGCGCAGCGGAGCCCTATAGATTCCACTTTCTTTGTTTCTCGTGTGTGTGTGTAGTGTCTATAGAATCAGCTAATTTAATGTGTAGAGCAAAACTAAAAATTGTAGAAGATAACCCTTGATTAGGAGGTCAGGAATGACTACTTTTCTAAATTTATTTAATGGTTTTATAATTAAAAAACTAATAAACACTATTTGGGCGGTAATTTCTGAATTCCACCGATAGGTGACGTAACACAAATAGAACACAAACAATTAAATGAAAATTTTTTAAGTTGAAATTTTTTTTAAAATTTTATCCTACAATTATATGACACTTTAAAACATCTCTTCATCAATAATCATGAAGTATGTCTTGGTGTGCCGAGTTTGCAGGATGTTATGCTCGCCCAAAATGCAGTTATTATATGGAAAAAGTATCGAATTGATTGGAAATTTACTAAAGCGGTTACAGAAATGTGACCAGTCATTGAAAACGAAGTTTGTAGACAAGCAAAGGATTTGATGATTTGTCATTTTTTAAAACTAATATTATGCACATTTGTTAAATATATTGGAAGAAAATTACGCGATTGGATCAATCTTTTGATGAATTTTTATCTTATCGATAGAAAACTACTGGATTATTTAATTGGACCAACGCAATAGACAATACATGGGAAACTCGACGTACGGAAATCGGCAATAGCACTTCCTCAATTAGAAAATTTGAAAATCGAAAAATTTTAAAATTTTCCAGGTGTTTTGCTTAGCAGATCAAATTGTAGGTCATTGGTCCAAATATTTATTATTGTCAACGGATGCAACTCTGATTACTGATCAGGAAAAGAATGATAGCAATTGTTGCGGTTTTCGAACTTCCATAATATTCTTCATGCTGTGACAATGTGGAATCAAGATCAATATGTAACAATATCATCTGATCCACTTTGCATAAAACACGATACAAAACACTAAAATCTATCAAGATAAATTATGCAAACCGGTTTAACTTTATTTCTAATATTATTTATTCAGGTAAATACAAATTAATATACAGATGCAATGAGATTACACTTACATTACCATGTGGTTTCATGTGGTTAGGCTTAACACAATGGATGAGGGTCCTGGCGATTACGAGGAATGTGGCTGACTTAAAAGTATGTCACCCAAAAGTAATCTTTCCAGATAATATGATTCCATAACTATGGAAATAATAGTGAAATCATATAGGGAAGAAAAGAGGAGTGGATGGTCACCGATAAAACAGGTGACCTAATTGGTTTCCTAAGTTCCGCGTGTCCACTCAACGCGTTATTTCAAATTGATGGGCCCGGGGCCATGAGAGGGAGGAAACGTAAACAGAGTGACTTACTCATCTATTGTCGGTCCCGGTCCTGTGTCACGTCCCCGAGTTATCATACGCCAACACGTGGCCTTCCCTGTCGCCCGTAGGCCGTTTGGCCATGCGCGATTAGCCCATTGACTTCCCCGATGTCGGCGGTCATAGAGGAACGCAATGTGCATGGTGCACAGACCATTATATTGGCCCCATATTTGCCTCATATATACCTCAGTTTCTGGCTGATCAAGGCCCTGAAGCACCACAGACTTACTTTAAAGGTTATACACTACACTTAAATAATATCCTTAAATAAATATAATATATAACACTTTAAACAACTAAGGTAAATAAATCATGGGCAATATCACAGGTCAAACAACATTCAATGGTCAAGTTCTGTTCATGCAGAAGCATTACTTCCGGTTTTACATGGCATTATATACCCTGCTAATCCTCCCTAATCCTCATGGAATGTGGAGATAGCAGAGCAGCCAATGGGTGATGCAGGTTGTGGAATGTAATAACCACTTCCTGCATCATCCACTGTATCGAGGTGGATCGGGACGAATGGTCAGCACATATATATTTATATATTTATTGACTACTACTTTTGGTAAATACTATAAACAAGAGCGATATTTATTTATTATAGTATTTATCGTTATTTATAGTTTGAATATGTCGCTACAGACGCAACAGCGCACTCTAGTGGCAATTCCTCACCATAGTTCGAGACCGTCACAATACTTTCTCAATTAAACAAACAAGATGACACTTTATTCTCTATTGTTGGATCGGAACTTTATATCACATTGTTACATGAGTTTTTATATGTGGAATTTGTCGTACCAACTATCAATCTTGTTCTCAATCAGATTTCAAATAGGGAATTTAATAACATACCGTAAATCCTCCAATAACGGCCCGGGCGCCTATTTAAATTAGCCACAGAAGGAATGGGCGGTAATTGGAGACTGGGCGGGAATTAGAGAGGGGCGGCTATTCATACATTAATCTCTCTCAGCAAAAAAATAGTTACGAAAAATTTAAAAAAATTAGAATTTAAAACTTTATCAATTTAATTTCATTGTTCACAAAAAAAATCATCATTTATTTTTAAAATCCTTGTTTTGGATATCTTTTTTTGCTCCGTGGTCAGCATGGTCAAGGTGTGGGAACTTGCCTCAAGGCACTGACCAGACAAAGACTACAACCAACACTTTTGACCTT
>AFFK01018278.1:0-16195 GCA_000239455.1 Strigamia maritima
CTTATATAGTACTTTGTGAAATGTCTGGTGTGTTCTAGTGCATAGGAGCGAGCATTGACAAAACAATTTTAGTAAACCTCGAATCCTATCAAAACCTTACTCAGTTCGATGTAAAAAGTCGAAATCAAGTTGTTTATTATGCAAAACCACTAAATTTCGGCGTTTTCGGGCCATAAATAGCCAAAAATCGGAGAAAACGAGTTTCGGCGCCAACTGGTGGCGAAATGCTCGTCCTCAGAGAGTGTAAGTAGGGTACTTGGTTTCATTGTTGCTGCCCCCGAATTTGCTCGACAGCATACTACGGGGCCAATTTCAATTTCACCTTTACGGCCATCGCGAGCGGGGCGGCGGCCGTTCCTGCGCTCTTTTTATCAGGCTTCGCCGCACAGCAAATTGCGGGTGAGAAAGCATGAGTGAGGCAGCTGTAGAGTGCGCTCGGCTGTTAAGGACAGACGGTGCACCATACTTTGTCGCCGTAGAGCCGCGTATCGCTCCAATTTGACGGAATACGATGCCACGAGTCTACAACTATAGTGAGGCAGTAAATAAGGTAAGATCACTTTAATTTAAACATTATAGGCTAAGTGTTTAGCCATAAATATCCAAATATTCGGTAATAATCCTTATTTAGCTGAAAATACTTGATTTTGTAAAGGAAACACGATGAAATTCTTTATTCAGTTTTGGAATCAACGTATTTTTGTGCCAAAAGAGTTATGTCACTTTACCACACCTTTTGAACCGTATTAGGATTGTTTTGAATGAAATTCCGATGACATAATTTGAAAAACAATTAAGAATCATCGAAATAAAATTAAACAATCAAATACTTATCGTATAGGTAGTGCATTGTTTTCTCGAGAAAAGAAATAATAACACTACTTTTTTAGATAATATCTAGAGAACAAAAAAAATGATGAAATGTATAAACAGTGTAGAATATTTGAATTTTGAAATTAAAATTTTATTTATTAAAACAATTTGGTGTAGTCACTTAAGGTGACTAATTTTAACCAAATAACTATTTACTAAATACTAATTTCTAATCAAATTTAAAACCAATTTACATTCAATACCACCTTAAGATTCTCCTTAACCCTACCACAGAAATAAATCCTTTATTTTGTGATGGAGGAATCACATTTGGAAGAAGGAGAAGGCGGGGTATCCGGCTTCTTCGTCTCCTTTGAGGTGGAAGAAGTACTCTTCTTATCTTTCGACTTTGAAGATGATCCCTTCTTATCTCTGGCAATGATAGATTTTGCCAGTTTGGAATTGATCAGTGGCTCTTTGCTGGTTAATTTAGATTTGGAACCACTGGTCGATGCTTCTGTTGCTATCTCTGCTATAGGTGCAGCGACTTCAACAGAAGAAGGCGTGCTCATGGGGATTGATCCTAATTTGGGTTCTACCTCCATGGGCTCGTCTTCAATTCTCACCAGTTTCAATTGTGGTAATGTGATGTTGAAAGGGAGCTGGTCGTCTTTTTGGGCGATCCACTCCTCCTCGGCAACAACATGTCGAGTCGTCGTGGCGGAATAGCTGAATCGCAGATCCGTCACAATGGCTCCACCATTTTGGTTATGCCAGATGCGACATCTGGGACATGTTGCCCAGATGCAACATCCTGGCTTGGGAATCAGATTTTTGATAACATATTTATCAACTATCTCGTCCCATGACTCTCCCTTGGGTCTTGTTTTGAGCCCATTGCAGTTTGGACATTGTAAAACATGACGAGAGTTTCTCAACCCAGTACACCACCCACTGCCCCCACAGAAGGGGCATGCCATGGTGTATTCGTTCTCATGTACAGCCGTGGAGTTGGCCATGCTGTCATGATCGGCCTTATAACGGGCCAGGCGTTCTGCCTTAGCGGCGATGCACCTGACCTGTTCCACTCGCCTTTCTTCCTTCTTTTGCTCCTTTTGGAGTTTTTCGGCGAGCCCATCCATTTTTTCCTGTCGAGACATACCAGGTTTTGATTTGTCTGAACGGGAAAATGGTTTTCTAAAGTAGGGGGAGGACCCATCTCTTCGAGAAGTCCTATTTTTTCCCTTACTTGAGACTGCCTTATGCTCCGGATGTCTACGCGTCCCATCCGAGTATAAGGTCGTGTTAGATGGACCCGCCTCCGAGACTGGGGTACTAACATTAGTAGTCCCCAATCCGGAGATTGGTCTAGTGGCGTTTAACAGTGTTTTAAACTGTTCCTGCGAGAAGTGACCTTTTTTTTGCTCTAATGAAAATGATCAAGCCAGAGCGGCGCGATTGTTGGCGCGATTTTTTTTGTGGAGCGATTTTTTTTGTGGCGCGAGAAATTCTCTCGCAAATGAAAATGCACCTTTAGGCCATACATGTCTTTTATCTGACATACTAAAACTGACATACTAAATCTAACCTATAATAAATCTGACACAAACATATTTGCCCATTGATAAACACTACATTCGTACATTCCATTGCAGAATGGAATGCAGCATTACATTATCAAAAAATGGTCACAAACATAAAAGACAAAAGCTACAGAAGGAAAAGAAGAGAAAAAAAAGTAACTATGACTCTCTTTGAACTTTGTAAATCGCCACTCTCAGGTGCGCATACGTTTCATGCCCAATTCGTTTTTAACAACTTCGATAGAGTATAAAAGCTCACTGGTGCTGAGAGTTGCCATCTGGGTCGTGGCTGATTGAAGGGTTTAGTGGTCTGGTTTACAAATGGCTGGCCGGGACTAAACAACGCATATTAGTGTCTCGGTCAGTCGGCGGATTGTTCCACCTCCATGTGGTCCCCGCTGGACAACTTTTCTCCACCTGGTAACCTCTGACCTTTGCTCGCTCTTATCGAATAAATGGGGGCTTGAGCGGGGTCAGTAACTGCCGGTTAAAACGTGGGCAGTGGCTGAGCCAACCATGGGTTTGAACTCTAAAGTAAACACTAATCCGCCCCCGGTAGGATAGTGGCTACCGGGGCCTCCTGGGTCGATGGATAGGCGTTACATCAGCCTGGGGGTTCTCCTGAGCCTGGTCTCGAACCTAGAGTGGAATGACGTAAGCTCTGAAAAGAGGAGACATATGGAATCAATTAAGATCAGAAAGAAACGAGAGACTCTCTGCGGTGGAGACTTCTGTAGGGCAGCCTACAAGTGCCTCCAGGCTCTCTCGAGTTCCACGTTATCTACGGAGATATAAAACACCGGAAATTCGCTGCTTTTAAGTGGCAAGAGGATAACCAGAAGACCCATTAGCACCACTGCAACGAAAAACAAAGTGCTGCAGTGGAGTACCCAGAGGAGGCTGCGAGGAGGCTGAGCTTGGAAGTTCTCTCCCCCTTTGAGACGAAAAACAGAAACCATTCTCATCAGACCATCTCTACAGCCGGCAGTTGACATCAGAGCTGATCGCATAGCTAGACCAGTCTTCAACAAACGGCGAAAAGGCGAAAAGGCGAAGAAAAAGAACACATGATGCACGCTTATTAACTTTGATGCAGAACAGAATAGGGCTAAGAACCCCACCTTGCGGGACACCCTGCTCCTGGACAAAGGACCGGGAGAAAACCCAACCCAAGAGAACAGAAGCATCTGTTCTGTAGATACCCAATAATATAAGTGAGCCACCTACCCTGCAAGCCAAAGTCAAACAAGTCTTTGATAATTCCAAATTTCCACGTGGTATCAAATGCCTTCTCCAGATCAAAGAGAATAGCCACTGCATGCTGCTTGTTAATGAAGGTGTCACGAACAAATGAAGTCAACCGGGTAAGATGATCAGTAGTCGAGTGATTGTATTTCATCATGCAAAATAACAAAATAATTAGCATCTAACAGCTCATTGCTAACTGCATTAAAAGATTATGGCAGTTTTATGCAGTATCCAAGTGATGGATTTGTAAAGATTTTTTTACAGGTGGAACAAGCTTTAAATTAAAACTAAACTAAAAGATCCATTTTCTCTAAATGCAGATGTTTTTATAGATGTTTTAGATAATTTACTCAAATCAAGAATTTTTAATGGGATTGGTTGCTGCACAGATCATGCTTTAGATAGTCTACCTAAAATGATCTTGTATTACACTCAAACAAAGATCTGTTTTTTTTCATCTTACAAAAAAATCCTCCTGGATAGATAGATAGAATTGAGTTTATAGACGCAAGCGACGACTGAGGTCATACACGTCTTTTAATCTAACCAATATAAATCTGACATAAACAAACACATTTGACCATTGATAAACACTACATTCATACATCCCATTGCAGAATGGAATGCAGCATTACATTATCAAAAAAATGATTAAAAACAGAAACAAAAGCCACAGAGAGAGAAAGCGGAGCAAAAAAGAGAAGATATAGATAACCAGAGGACCCATTAGCACCACTGCAGCGGAAAAACAAAGTGCTGCAATGGAGTACCCAGGGGAGGCCACAAGGAGGCTGGGCTTGGAAGTTTTCTCCCCCAATCCTCCTGGAAACTGTGAAAGTCTGAAGATGATAATGACGATTTGTTACTCCAAAATTTTGAAAAACTTGCAATAGTATTGAAACAAAATTCCAAACAAGATGACCAAAAAAATGCTCAAACAAATATCCCTGAAAACACAGATAACATTTCATTTTATAATTATAGGAATAACGGGAAATGGGTACCTGGCACTATCCTGCGCAGAGTTCAGGTGGCTAATGCTGTAGTTTAGAGTTGATCACCTCAGACCTAGACCTCTGTCCACGAGCATATCTAAAAAAGGAGGGGTCACTCATTTAATGAACTCAAACAGGAAGTGAGGGAATTAAAAAGTAAAATTAACTGACAATCTAATTCTAAAACTAACACAAAAAAACATTTAATTCTAGATTTATATATATTTTTTCAGGATTGATTAAACAACTAGGCGATAGGGAAGGAACAGGAGCTGTTGTCCAGACCTGTACAATGGTATAGCAAAACGATATTAGAAAAATACATAAAAATTAATTCATTTTTTTTTAGATCACTGTACAGGCTCTAAGCTTGAAATCAGTGAGAAAGCTTACATTTGATTTGATGACAGCTCTCTTCGCCAGAGAAGAGATGGCATCCCATATAGTTTAACTGGCAAGGATTGCAAAGGCAATCCAAGCAAATCTGGAGTAAAACCCCAGATAGATGTAGAAAAAGTTAAAGCTATAAAAGGTAATTAAACATCGTCATTAAATCATAATAATAATTTACATTAATTTAAATTTTGCAGTCACAAACATGCCAAATTAAAATTTAACGATTCAGAGAAGAGTACGGCTACGGTATTACTTCCAAATTAAACAATGAATCCAAAACACAGAAAAAAGGCAGTGACAAATTAAAACAAAAAGATTCTGAATAAAACTGAAACCCAGTGTCTATTTCCACAAACATATGTATTTATATTGTTTGTGGTGACCCAAACGGGTCCACCCAGGCAATCCTGGTTTAATAAATAGTATAAATTAATGAATAATGTTTTATGTAACCTTGTAATAAATATGTTTTATTATTATTATCTAAACCATGTTGTCTGTATTATTTTAGAGTTTTCTTCTTGCTAATGAAGGCACCCAGGAGACAGGAACTGTCTTGATCCGCCCACTTAGAGTGTTTTTGGGATAGGGGTGCACCAGATGGTTCGTTAGGGTGGCGCGTGCTTCACACTAATTGAGGAAGTAACGTCATCGAGCATCCTGCTCTGGACTGAATCTTCAGTCCAATTCTAACATTCAAACCAACAACACCTCACAAGTTCACCCATCATATTTGAAATACAATTTATGGTTGATCGAGGTTAAGTTTGAATTACATTGGAACACTGCTGGCCTTACGTGCTGTAAGGATAGCGCTTTGCTACGTGAGTACTAATTCACTTAGTCGTTTGCTCTGATACATTCAGAGTGAACATTCGAGTTCTAGTAAGAACTATTCTCGGACCGATACATTCGGTTAGACAGGCCATTGACACTCCGTGTCAAAGGAGCTTAAGTTCTATTAAGAACTATTGTTTTGTGTATGAGCGGATTTCCAGTCTCGTCTTTCAGACTTAGACCGGAAAGGCCGGTGCAATTAAGAGTAAGCTACTCTTATTTGTACGTTAAAAACCCCTAGACAACCAGCTACCGTGATAGAAGTCGCCAGCCGCATTCACACTGCGCCATCTGAACCCGGCGCTAACTAAACATTATAGTCAGTCCAAACCGGTCGCAGCATGTTGTTATTTATTTTTTATTTTTCTAATAAACTGCATTAAAATTAATAGTGATTACACAAAAAAAACTATAAATTTAAACTATAGGTTTATATTATATTATGTATGACCTAACTATAGTGTCATATAAGTATGGAATGCCGAAAGTGTAAAAAAATACATTATATGCTTTTAAACTATGGGTATATGATATCCAATGTATCATATATATGATAGATGACAAACCATATATGAAAAAAACAAAATCAGTTATCACTTTGAGAACTTATATATGATTGTAAACACAAACTAATATATATAAATTCTGTTTTTCATATATTTTCATATATATTCGTATGTATATATATATATGATATATCACAATTTGTATATCACATATCAAACAGCGTTAGCCTCCAATACAAGTCTCCACCAAATTGCAAAAGTGCCAATTATTGCTACTGGATGGCGCCACTTTGGAATTGGAACAATCCAATTTACAAAGGTTGAAGGTTGAAATGTGAAGTTTTTATCTGCAAGCAAGCAGCAAGGAACACGATGAGAAGGAATCCAAGCTTTAGAGTTCAATTATGAACACTTAATCAGGTTTGGTTTGAGAAATTAATAAGATTTTTTGATTTTGTTGGTTTTTATTCATTTTTATTCGTTTTTTTGCAGAACAAGATGATAAGGAATTCATCACGTTGTTGAAGAAATGGCTATATTTACGCCATCGGAAGCTGGGAAGGGACTTATTGGTTGGATTCGGTGGAGCGCTACAACCCGTCACAAAACTCATTGACTTTTGTGAGTTCCCTCAAAATGACCGTTGCGACATTCAATGGATTTTTATATGTGACGGGTAAATTTGAGTAAATTTTTTTATTTTTTTATTTTGAGTTTGATGGTTTTACATTTTGTTTACAGGCGCAGCTGTTTTGGAAGATGGCGACGGGATCGATTTGGTCATTGCATCTATTTAGGTGAATATAAATGGTCTGGTGAAGAAAGTTGAGTCTAAAAAATTTTTCTCTTCTAAGGTACTTGTGTGAGCTATTTCAACTTGCGTTATTTTATCGTCGCCGTTGTGTACATTTGGATTGGAGCTGTGTACGGTCTCATCTATTACTTACCGTTTTACATTAATACGACAGATTTTTCATGTTATACTTTCCTACAATTAATTGCGCCTCATGTTGCAATTTTCTTTGGTTACATGACGTCAGTTTCTTATTTTGATTTTGGCTATACTGATATTTTCAACTTTTATTTTGTATGAGCAAACGACGGCGATTATTAAAGGACAGACGCAATGGGAGCGAAAGCATGATATTAAAACTTATAATATTGGATTTTATAAAAATATGAAACAAACTTTAGGGGAAAAGTGGTATTTGGTCTGGCTATTTCCAACTGTCATCTCGCCGTTGCTTTGCGATGGCATCTCGTTTGCTCAAACTTAAATTTAATTTCATTTGTAAAAATGTCACAAGAATCAAACCTGAATATACTCTTATTTTATTTTTCAATGTAACAGATTTACATTTAATACAATATCCAAAATAAATATATATTTAATAAATCACAAAAATACTTTTGTAATAAAATCACAATTCATTGTCAGAAATTTCTAACACGATTTGTCGTTTTCTGAAAAAAATAAAAAAATTATTTTTGTAAAGTTTTTAATCAAAGACTTTTGTCAAATACATTTCTTCTATTCTTCTACATTTAGGACACTTTGTATTTTTAGTTGCAAAACATGGTTTATGAAAACAAGCCCAGCATTCGCTGCATTGTAGGACAGATTTCAATTGAAATGGAAAAATCACTTCATTTCGATTACAAATCTCACAAATGAATCCTTTCGTTTGACATAACTGAAAAAAAGAGAAGAAATTAATTACCTTTGAATCATTCCATATTTGTTTATCAATTTATACTTCGCAATGGTTGATGTGATTTAAAGCTTCTTGTACTAATTTCTTTAACTTGGCTGCCATTTCTCCACTTTTCATCTGCACCAAATCACATACAGAATAAGTATCTATTTCTTTCAACAAATACGATGGATGTTTCTCAAAGTCCATCCATAAGCTGTTGCAATGACGACACGTCTGCACGAAATCCTTCAAACTGTATAGTTGCAATCGTAATTCCCGAATTTGGTCTAAAGCTCGGACACGGCGATGCAGACCGTGATTTATATCGCTGATGTTAAAAAGCGGATTATAGTACATTTTGTTCAGAAGATCCAGAGAAAAGTTGGAAACGTAATATGTGGAGAAAATTGTCTTTTCATAAGATTTTATTTTGTTAATCTTTAATTTTTACACACTTGAAATGAGTATTGATTAATGTATATAAAGTAAAATAATTTTTAATAATCCCACACTAGCCTCAATAGTAGGTACATTCTAATAATTCTTTGCAAATTTTATTTTAATTTTTATTTTTATACATTAAATAAAACAATTTTTATTTTTGTTTTTTATTTTTTGTGACTGCACTGATGCCTCAAAAACGGTTAGGGTTCAGAAGATGAGGGTGAGAAGTGTGGTCCCCGGGGACTACGCCTCAGATTAGGAGAGGCTTCCCCTAATTTGTGGTCATGGTTAGGTTACAACAGGAAAGTTACAACAAATTAATTTCGCGTTACAGTTTTCAGTATCCAGGCCCAAACTACCTCTCAAGATAGTCTTGTCAGGCCACGTTTGGTTTCTTGATGACCACATTCATTTAAAAATTGTTCTATTTTTAAAATATTTAATGTACCGGTAATAAAAATAAAAAATAAAAATGAATATTGTTCTATTTCCTACTAAAATATTTAATACACCAGTAATAAAAATTAAAAATAAATAAAAAATTAAAATTATTTTTTTTAATATCGTGGAATTTCTGTAGGAATGATGGTGGTCTAAATAAAATCATCTTTCTACAGTACACTAGAATTCTCAACATAATGTTAATTCTTTTAAATTCGTCATCGTTTTTACAACCCTCTCTTTGAAGGAGACTAAAGTGCGGAAATGACGGCCATTTGTTTCCTAGTCACGAGCTAATGGACCTTTAAACCAAACGTGTTTCACCCCTAAATGCTTTAATCAGACAAAAGCATAGATAAATAGATAGAATTGAGTTTATAGACGTAAGCGACGACTGAGGTCATACACGTCTTTTAATCTGACCAATATAAATCTGACATAAACAAACACATTTGACCATTGATAAACACTACATTCAGACATTCCATTGCAGAATGGAATGCAGCATTACATTATCAAAAAAAAAGGTCAAAAACAGAGACAAAAGCCAAAGAAGAGAAAGCGAAGCAAAAATAGAAGGTAAGATAGATAACCAGAGGACCCATTAGCACCACTGCAGCGGAAAAACAAAGTGCCACAGTGGAGTACCCAGGGGAGGCCACGAGGAGGCAGGGCTTGGAAGTTTTCTCCCCCAAAAATACATCATGAAGTAGTGACAGAAACATTTATTTATACAGCATCACATCTAATTAATGATTTGTCCAGCATAAGTGGCTTTTTGTTGGGCCTTTTCCTTAAAAAGATTTTCGAATTTTTTAAAAAATAAAATTCAATTTTACTGATTCAAGCATTATAAAATGAAATATTTTTATTATTATATAAACATGTTGTATTCCCAAATCCTGCACTTCTGTTCTTTTACTGTAGTGAAGCAATATTAGGTGCGTTCAATCCTGAAAAAGAAAAGTCACTTCTCCTTATCTGCCATATGGAAAAGTGACTTCTCAATGAACACACTTAAATTGTTCATGCATGTTCATTTTCATTTGAATTTTTATTGTTTCAACTGTGGAATAAAAATTAGAATTCGTTGATAAAATCTTGGCTAATATAATCTATAAGAATCTGCTAGAAAATAGATAAAATTTGTGAAAAATGACGACAAATCGGGTACGGACATGACCGAACATTGTGGCCGACGTAGGTGCACGTTCCGCGGCCACGATGTTCGGTGATGTCCGTACCCGATTTGTCGTCATTTTTCGCAACTCTTACCTATTTTCATGCCAATTTCTCAAAGAATCATTAGGATGTTGTTTAATGAAGTCTCCACCTACAAAATTGGCAGCTTTTATTTACTAAAATTTTAGTTTGGAGTCAAGAAACACAACGAAACATGCTATTTTTTGTGAGCACTGCGCATGTGCAGTAAAAAGAAGTGACTTCTATAAGGCAAAGAAGTGAGTTGTGTTTGCCTTTTCTCTAAAGTCACTTAAGTCACTTCTATAAGGCAAATATGACGTAATTTACGTCATATTTGCCTTTTAAAAGTCATTTCAGGCAAATAAGTGACTTTTCTTTTCAGGATTGAACGCACCCATTAATGAAAAATCCCACTAAGAAGAAATCGATGTTTTTAGTTGATTTTCAATCGATTTTCTAATCGTTTTTACTATTACATTAACTGGTTGATGTGATCAGATGAATATTACACTGGTTTTTTTATTTGAAAATGTAGCACAAACGAAGTGATGTCTGTCGTCTAATAAATGACATCAAGTGGTGAAGGAAGTGGAGTGGTGAAGTAACATTCAGTCTCTGATTCTGTTGGAGTCCCAGGTAGCTTAATGGTAAAGCACCCAACCGGCACTTGGGGGATCTGGATTCAAGTCCCGGTCCGGGCTCCAATGGAGTCTGGGCTGTTTGTTTTTCACCAAGTACTGTAGTTATGAGAACATTAAAGCCATTGATTTCCAACTTTATTTTCAATGTGTTCTCGTGTTGTTTTCTAATTTACAATTCTTTGATCAGGCAAGCCAGTCACCATCCAAGCCGACGCGTCAAAAGATGGATTCGGAGCATGTCTACTGCAGGAGGGACATCCAATACCCTAAGCAGCACGATCAATGACGAATGCAAAGAAAAACTACGCACAGATAGAAAAAGAGTTGGCAGCACTGGTATTCGCATGTGGCAAGTTTCACCACTACATCTATGGTCAACACTTTGAGGCTCAAACAGACCATAAACCTCTAGTATCAATCGTCAAAAAACCCCTCAACCAAATATCACCGAGGCTACAACGAATGCGACTGAAACTACAAGTTTACGCATTCACGCTTTCGTACATACCAGGGAAAGACCTACCCATTCCGGACACGCTGTCCAGAGTCCTACAACAAAAACAGCCCTCGGACAACTTTGAAGACACGATTGAGAAAGATATGATAGATAGATAGAATTGAGTTTATAGACGCAAGCGGCGACTTAAGAGAGAGACATGATAAGAGCTGTTCACACCATCATGGCCACACTACCAATGACGGTTCAAGCGAGAGCAGAGTACCAATCGCTCATTCATGACGATCACACATCTCAAGAAATTTTAAAATACATTCAAGAGGGATGGCCAAATCATGAACATCAAGTGACACATGCAGTTCGACAATACTGGCCTGGCCTACCAGAAACGACATCACAACAATGAACGGTCTACTTTTCCATGACAACAAAATAATTCCCCCACCACAGAAAAGGAAGGACGTTCTGACTAAAATTCACGATGGACACCTGGGATAGATAGATAGATAGAATTGAGTTTATAGACGTAAGCGACGACTGAGGTCATACACGTCTTTTAATCTGACCAATGTAAATCTGACATAAACAAACACATTTGACCATGGCCGAGTATGAACAAAGACATCACGAATCTAGCAAAGGAATGTCCAACGTGTCAAAAATTCAAAACCCAACAATGCAGCAAACCATTGATTTCTCACAACATCCCACACGGAAGATGGTTATAAGTGGCAGCAGACATTGCCGCATTAGGGACAGACACATACCTAGTAGTAGTAGATTACTTTTCTAAATTTCCGGAGGTCGTAACTATACCGAGCAAAACTGCCAACGCTATCATCAAAGCGCTGAGATCCATATTTTCCAGAAACGGAATACCAACAACTCTCATGGCAGACAACAATCCATTCAACGCAGCAGAAATGCACCGGTTTGCAAACGAATATAACTTTGAAATCATCACATCAAGCCCCAAGTATCCGCAATCCAATGGCCAAGTAGAAAGAACGATAAGATCGGTAAAAGCCATGCTAAAGAAATGCAAAGCGGGACCCATATCTAGAACTTCTTTAAATGAGAAAAGCACCATCAACATAATCAACAAATTATCGGCGCAACTCCTAAACTCCAGAATCCTGAGATCAAGGATACCCGTAAACAAAGATAGATAGATAGATAGAATTGGGTTTATAGACGCAAGCGGCGACTGAGGCCATACACGTCTTTTAATCTGACATACTGAAACTGACATACTGAAACTGACATACTGAAACTGACCAACATAAATCTGACAGAGACAAACACATTTGACCATTGATAAACACTACATTCGTACATTCCATTGCAGAATGGAATGCAGCATTACATTATCAAAAAATTGGTCAAAAACACAAAGACAAAAGCCACAGAAGGGAAAGAAGAGCAAAAAAGAAGGAACGATAGATAACCAGAGGACCCATTAGCACCACTACAGCGGAAAAACAAAATGCTGCAGCAGAGAACCCAGAGGAGGCCACGAGGAGGCTGGGCTTGAAAGTTTTCTCCTCCCATAAGCAAAGAGCAGCTTCAACCACAAGTATGCAACAATGTCCTTCCACTTCTTCAAAACAGACAGAGACTACAGAAAACACAATTTAGATAAACACGCCACCAAAGAAACTGAAGATCTCAACACAGGCGATAGACTACGCGTTCACAACAGAAAACACTGGATAAGAGCCAAAATCGTGAAGAAAGATGCTAATCCACTATCATACTGGATAAGAACTGAAAACGGAGGGATCTGAAGGAGAAACAGGAAATATCTGAGGAAAACATAAGAAGAATTTAACCACTGGATCTGGGACAATGAAGAGTCTACAGGAACTCAAGAGGATCAACACACACACCGGGAAGAACAAGATCAACAAGAAGAACAGAATACAGCCACAAATACAGAAGCACGACCAGCATGCATACGAAGACCACCAACATATCTTTCCGATTATATTTGTTAATTATTTAAGTGTAAAATTTTATTGTAATCATAACTAAGTGATTGGATGTAAGATGATTGATGATCACCACCACACAGGTGGCGCTGTAAAGTAGCCGAGTGCGGGATTACAAAGAGAGAGAGAGAGAATAGGGTTTACCGGTGTAAGCGGGCGGGACTACAAAAATCTGAATAAAATAGTCAGCTACTAAACGCCATAGATGGGCAAAATACATGTATTTTAAATACAAGTATTTAAAATACAGTATTTTAAGTACATTTATGTACTTTGTATTTTGTATTTTAAAATAATTTCCAGGAAAGTATTTAAAATACAAATGTATTCTGGTGTTATGTAGAAGAAAGTATTTAAAAATAAATTGTATTTTGGGTACAAAAAAATTTAATGTATTTAAAATGTATTGCTAAATACAAAATGCATTTTTAGACCAAAAAATATTATAAATGTTTTTTGGTGTAAAATATAAAAATGGGCAGGTTTTTTTTAAAAATAAACGTAAAAATAAGGTGACCAATTGCCAATCGGCTATTTCAATCTGTCAATCTGACCAAGTGACCATACCATTAAAGGCGCTGACTGGCACAGGCACACAATGGGAGAACCAAAGACCCAATATATTGGGTCCTAGGAAAAACCAAAATTACTTTTATTGTAAATGGTAAATATTATAAAATTGTAGAGAGGGAAGGAAACAATATAACCGTGGAATGCCAGAAAGTATTTTTAAAGTATTTTGTATTTTCTGGAGTATTTTAAATACTGTATTTATATTTTGTATTTGGTAAATAAAATTTGAACTAAAGTATTTTGTATTTTGTATTTTGACTTTTGAGAAGGGTGTGTTGTCTAAGTATTTAAAATACAAATGTATTTTGACAATTTAGACTATTTTGTATTTTGTATTTTGTATTTGAAACTAAAGTATTTTGCCCATCTATGCAGTAAACGCTAACCCTAACACACGTATCTTACACACCTCGACATAGTAAAACATATGGACATTCGAAAGCACTTCGCCCACAAAGTTGAAACTAACGGTCATATGAAAGTCGGATTCATACCCACAGACGAGATGGCAGCCAACATATTAAATGTAACCTTCATATATTTTGTGATTTGTATCGCCGCCTAGTGGCCGTTTTTATTATTAAATTAAGTTGTTTCCATTACTTAGTTACATACTGTTCATCTGGCCGACAAAATTTGCAGATTTTTTGGATGAAATCTGTTTTCTCTGCCAATCGAGCAGAGGAATGAAGTGGTCAAAAACACTTTACTGCCAGGCAATTTTAAATTCCTGGAACTGCCCAAATGCGAGAAATTCGTCGAGAAATTCAGATTCGTCAGCAAAAATAAAAGACAAATCATCGATGAAAGTGCAGGAAAGCCTGCTAAAAGCATCTGACGTCAGATATTAATAGCAGTGAATTAAATAAATAAATAATTTGTAGATGGTGAAGTGTGATGATCGTGCTTGCTGTTCAAATCCTCGAAGCAGTTATTTAAAGTTGTTTAAGCAATTAATACCAGCACCACTATGTGTATCTCAATCTAACCGACTGGAGTTCAAAGATAACTCAGACGAAGGAAACAAATTCTCCTCTCTATTCCTTAACTTTGTGGTGACCCAAATAGGTCCACCCCGATACAGTCGGGTTTTAGAAATGGCATTAGAAATTAATATAATGTAAAATATTGATAATAAAAATAATAGTTTTATTTTAACCCAATTTAAGTATCTTTATTACGTTTCCTGTCTGGTTGCTAATTGAGGCACGCGCATGAGGAGGTGTGTCTGTTCCTCCTACTTTAAGTTGAAACAGACTGCTTCTGCATGCGGGTGTATTCCCCAAGGACCGCAATTAGCGAAGCTCGCGCTTCCAAGCGCAGGATATGATGTCATCGACATCCTGTCCTCAACTGAATTCTTCAGTCTAATCCTAACTTTCAACCAGTCAACATCTCATGTGATCACCCAACTTTGTGCAAAATCAATTTGGTTGACCGAGATAAACTGCTGAAATATTTGGACTCTGCTGGCCTTGTACCAAGTTACAAGGATAGCGTTCTGCTGGCCTCACCACCACTGTGAGGATAGCACCCGTACTCAGGTACTCTGTTTCCTTTGTCTCAGACAAAGGAAGCATTTTCGCGACTATTGTGTCGCCGGTTCGAATTCGAACCATTACGGACCGAATCAGTCGGTTAAACGGGCCGCCATACATTGGAGGAGCTCAGGTTCTTTTGAGAACCATTAGTCTGGTAGACTTCAAACTACTTCCTGAAGTAATTCAGGCGCGAGGGCCGCTTCCGAGTGGAGCCATCGCTTTTGGAGCGCTTTTTAGCGATCCCAACCCCAAAACCCCTAGACAACCAAGCCGAGGCAGTAAGACTATTAAATTAGCAGCCACCTGCGCCAATTACAACCCGGGCGCCTAATTTGAGTGATTTAAGTAAAAGGAATCCCCAAACCGGACGCAGCACGTGCGGGCCGCACAGGAGTCAAAAATTAGTTACAGGAAAGTTCAAAATCACCGCAGCAATAGACTCAACAGTCGCAGTATATACCGTATCATTCCCATCCAAAATATTAAGGGGCACATCATTATGATAAGTGCTAACTACATCCTTATATAATTTGGACTCATCAAATTTGATGTGTTTTGACTCATACACATCATTACTAATGGGGTCCCAAATACGATAGCCACTGGTGCTCACGGCATAACCTATCATGACACCCTTCCAAGCTCTGGGTTCTAACTTACTAGCTCTACTTGCTTTAGGGATGTGGACATAAGCTAATGAACCAGGAATGCGCAAATGGGGAATAGACAAGGTCCTTTTCCTAAAAACTACATAAGGCACCTCGTTATCTAGCCTAGAATGGGGATACCTATTCTTGAGATACACCTGTGTCAGGGCTAACTCTGCCCA
>JH431301.1:0-11172 GCA_000239455.1 Strigamia maritima
CGTTGAAAAGAGGGTGTACTGTCCTGTACAGAGGGATCATTTCTAGGCGATTCGACTTTAGATCTTTTGAGAGGATTTTCCTCTGGATCATCTTTTTCAGGGGGTTTAGGGGGAATCAACGTCTGTTCGCGTTCCTGATTTTTTGCAGCGATGAGTAGATCGACAGAAGTTGTTTGTATGGTCTTCCAGCTTGGTCCAGCGACAGGTTCGACTCCAATCGGAGGTGAGTTGTCGGTTACGAGAATGCTGGATCCATTTTGACTTTGTGAAGTACCGCCTTGATCATGAACTCGTTTATAACGCGCTCGTGACTGTCGTTGAGCCGTTGAGTTGGTTGA
The DNA here is from genome assembly GCA_000239455.1 of Strigamia maritima. Taxonomy (NCBI): domain Eukaryota; kingdom Metazoa; phylum Arthropoda; class Chilopoda; order Geophilomorpha; family Linotaeniidae; genus Strigamia; species Strigamia maritima. Next base: position 339 of record JH431301.1, read on the forward strand.
TGTATCTGAATCAGTTGGATCTGGAGCGTTTTTGATATTTGGGATGAGTCCGCACCGTATTAGCTATCTTTTGTAATTGGGTAGCTCTTCTTCTGTCTTCGTCCTCGTGTGCTTGATAATCCAAGCAACTTTGATAAAAGGCATTCTCTTTGGTGTCAAAGGATTGCGTATTGATGTCGGTCAGCTTCTGGCATTTCTTGTACGTCATTGTGGTTCCACGTTGGGCGTTTCGAATGTCCTTCAACCTCTCTTTCGTGGTATTCAGTTCATCAGTTGCGTCCAAATGTTCCTGACGGAGTCTGACCAATTCCATTTCCTTTTTTCGTTCTCTTTCTTCGATGATGCGTTTTTCTTCTTCTTGCTTTCGCGCCACCTCGCGCTTTTGCCTCGATAACTCGGCATTACTTTGCATCAATTTTTCATAGCGGTCATTTTCTTCCTGGATTCTTTTCCGTTCAATTTCCGCTAGCTTAGCTTTTTCCTCTTCATACTTTTCTTTCCTCTCTTGGTCCAATTCGTCTCTCATTCGTTGAATCTGCTGAAAACGTTCTTCTTGCAATTCTCTCACTCGCTTGGACGCCTCAGCAAGCTCGTCCTTCTCTCTTTTTGCCTGCTCTCTGTAGCGTTCCTCCATTTCCTGAATAGCTTTGTCGCTGTGTTCTTTCATTTTTTGCAGCACTTCGTCCATCTTTTGGTCAAAAGTAGTTGCGAATTTTTCCTGATTTATTACAGGATTACTTGCCGTTTCCGGCGGATTATTGTCCGTTTCAGCGGCTTGGCTATCCTCCGATGCATCTTGAGTTGTGGCTAATGGCGGCGGCGCAACGGCGTCGTTGGTTAATGGCGGCGGCGCAACGGCGTCGTTGGTTTGCGCGGGCTCAATAACGGGATCGGCTGGGAGTTGCTGCGTTGCATTCGCTCCTTGTTCCTTTCCCGCCATTTCGTCTGCGGATGGCGGCGGTGAATCCTTGGCGACCGGTGAATGATCACGTTGGTCGTCAAATTCCCGCTTTTCTTCTTCATTCATCTGCGCTCGAGTGCGCGTCGCAATTCCTTCTTTTTGCGGAGTTCGTTTTGTTTTCTGACTTCTTCCAGACATCGTAAACGAGTAGGTTGAATCGGAAATAATGTAGAGATGTTTTTTGGTTAGGTTTGATAACACTGAGTGATCCCGGCTGGGCCCCCAAGTGTCGCGCTCGCTTCTTGATCACTTAAATTCTTAAACCTAACTGGCGCCGGGTTCTGGTTGGCGCGATTGAAATGCTCACACAGAGACTTATATTCGGGGATGGCTAGTTGTCTAGGGTTAACTAGCTTACTACCACAGGAATCTCCTGCAATCACGACCCCGCGTCGAAACGTGTTGGGGTAACGGGTGAAGAGGGAGAATCCCTGCAACTCAGTCGCCGAATGACTGATTGGAATGCAAATAGCGCGCGAGCACTTTTGCATAAGATGCTGGCACTTGTGATGTACAAGTGATAGCACAGAAATGGCCTAAGTATCAAAACGGTTCACGGTCAGCCTGACTACTTGATAGAAAGGATGGCACGGTGTGATGTGTTTTGATTTGGATTTTGACTTAGACTGGCGCGCTCAGCAGAGCGGACCCTTTTATAGGTTTCCACAAAACCTGCGCAGTATTCTGCGCAGTACGCTAAAACATTACACACAAAGGATCCAGGCCTCATCATTTCGATGACGAGATGCTGAGGACCAGACAGAAACTGGTAGCGTATCCATGGCAACCCCCTAATGGGCGTAGCCCACTACTGCGAAGCGTGCCAAATGTTTTACTAATTAACCTCAAAAGAGGGGAAAAACAATAAACAGATAATTATTTTATATTAATAAAACAGATCTTTTATTCGGTTTATAATTACATTAATATAATTTGGTATTAAAAGGTTAGACAGAGCGGGTAAAAATTTCATACCCAAAATGAGTATTTTGGGCATTTCAGGATTCTCCTGAAAGACCATGTTTGGTCGTCACAGAAGGTTTTACCCCTTTGTCCGTGACCCGTGTATTTTCAACGATCTAGGCTGCACTCGCGTATATTCAACTGTTATTTTTCAACAATACTGGAAAAAAATGAATTACTGCTAAAGGAAAATGACACAATGCAGCAGCAAAAATGTCACAATGACAATAAAAATTAAAAAGGGAACAAAATCGTTTTATCAATTTCACAATGTATTTAGAAGAAAAAAAAGGTTTTTGTTGCCCAAGGACCTTTTGGATTTTTGATTTTTTTAAAATTATTTACCTAATCCAATTCGTGCTCATTTTTCTTCATCAGCAGTGAAAAATTAAATTTTTATATTTTGACAGCTTTTACGGGAAGTCTTAACATGTTCCAATAATAATTTAATTGACAATAATTTTATTGATAGGATGGGCGTTTTTTATGTCATTTACAACTTACGACATATGTATTTTTGTTATTGAATTTGCCTATATATAAACGAGTGCTGATCTCTTCAAATTCAGTACGGTACAAGTTTTGAAGCAACACCGACTTATACTATTACGCAGCTTGTAAGTATACAAAATATTTTTTTTTTAAAAAAAAACATTACATTTTGTTGCTTTTACCAACAAAAAGTAAAAATTAATGAATTATATTTAGATTCCTCAATGAAGACTGTTTTCGCTTTTTCGCTATTTACTGTTGGCATCGCCACAGCGCTTCTTCTTCCCCCAGTCCTAAATCCACTTTTGAATAATATAACTGGTACTATTGATACAGCAGTAACCACACTCTTGGGAACGAGCAGTAAGTCTTATTTATTTCCATTCAATATAGAACAAAACATATTTTTCTTTAAATTTCAGATCCAGGTTGCACGCCTAACCCAAATTGTACCGAATTTGTTCGACCGGGCTTAGCAGATGCCGTTGATGTAATACGACTTCTAAAGTGAGCTAAAAATTAAATTAAAAAACCTTTATAAACATTTATAAATAACTATAAACTTTTATATAGAAATATAAATTTTTACGTTTCTTAGTTATTCTGTAAGTGTTAGCGGTTCCTTGCAATTTTTGGATACAATCACAGTCACTATTCCACCAGATTTCAATATAACTTTACCCGCAGATATCTGTTCAAAAAAAATAGACAGCACAACTCGAAAAGATTCAATTTTATTAAAAATTGATAATATTCATAATGAATTAACTATAGATTTGAATAAAGCACGCTCAGCAGAAGAGTTAAATATCGGAAAGTAAGTAAACAGCAAATAATACGTAGCTTATATTTTCATAAAATACTTTCATTCTATTTTTTTTTTTAATTTTAATATAGCCTTCTTAACAAAGCTCTTAAAAAATTTTCATGCGCAGCAACACCGCCAGCACTTCAAGCCGTATTCTTTCCGATTGATCACATCACTCCTTGTATTCCTTCGAATCTTTTGGGTGCCAACTTGACTGGACGTTTAACGTTTATTATACAGAATTTGCAATTAAACTTCGTCTATGTAGTTAACAACGGGAGTCGTCCGAAATTCGAATCATCGCAGTTAGCTGGAGATAAGTTTGACGTAAAGAATAAGACTTGCGATGGAACCCCAGAATTCAAGGTGGTTTGCGAATGTCTTTTACAAACCAATACATATATTAAATCACGTTATCTCCTAAATTATGGACTTGACGAATGCTTTTTTCATTTGGTGTTTATTTCTGGTATTTCTGATATACTAAACTGTCCATACTTTTAATGAAATGTAATTGATGTGGTATCAAATAATTTTCTTTCGTTGATAATAAATTACATTGCAACTCTCAATTTCTATAGTCAATGAGTTTACTAAATTGGAAAAATTGCCTGTATGTGCTTAAGTGCTTAAGTATATTTGATTCACTGTTCAGCTCGTACTACAATGATGGAAAAATACTGTTGCAAAAAGACGGTAACAAAACTAAAAAATTAATAAAAATAACGCCATTCGCATTTACATAAAAAGTCACTCATAATCTATTAGTTGACTGGGGTCACTAAGATTTGTGGTCCGACTCCTGGCCAAGATGAAAATTCAGAGAAAAATTTTTCCGATAGGGCAGTCAAATAGAGAATTTTCTGATACAGTTTTAGAAGCTACGAATAACTTCTAGCTAACATCATTTATTGTGATGCTAAGATATGAAGCAAAATATAAATTGTATTAAAATAACGCAAAACGGAATCGCGCGATTTTTTTTGTGTGGGAACCTAGGCTCAGTGATAATTGCTTTTTTAACAGTGATTACAAGCTTCAATGCCATATTGCAAGTGCACGAGATACATAGTAATTAGTAAATATATCATTTTTGTCGTCTAATTAAAAAATTAATATTTGACTAAATAAATAGAAAATTCAGCAATTTTGCATCCAAATACCGTCATTCCGGAAAAAATTACGAAGTACCTTAATTGCCACCAGAGGAAGACCAATCCCATGTGTTGACAATCAAAAAGAATATAAAATAACAAAATATTTAAATATAAAAAAAAAATTATAAAAACAATATTGACAATTTTATTCTCAAAATAACAAAAATTAATAATAATAATATAAAAAGAATGAACAGAAAAGCACTCATTATTAGTGAGTTGCACATTGTACCCCATCTCTTCCTCGTCTTCACACCTCGTACCACTTTGCTTTCGCCCCGAATCCTGTCCAGGCTCCACTCCACCAACACAACCTCCTCAGCATCCTCCGGCACCACAACCACCTTCCTCGGAGGCAAAAGCGCCTCTAATCGGTCAATATCTTCAACCGAAATAAAACCAGCAACTGGAAACCTCACTACAAACTCCACGATCAATTTCCCCTTCTCAAACGGAGTTTTATACTCCGGCATCCCCTCGCCATAAACCATCCTCACATCCCAACCTTAACAACACCCTCCCACCTAACAACCAACACCCTCCCATCCAACGTCTTAATCGTCCTCCGACCGCCACAAAGCGCCTCGCACAACTCCAACTCCAATTTACACGACAAATCTCCACCATTTCGCCGAAAAACACAATGCTCCTTCTCCACCAACACGATTATGACATCACCCGGCTGCAACCCGGGCTCCTCATCCCCTTTACCCGTTAAAACAATCTTCTGACCATCGACCATCCCTTTATCAACATGAATCTCGAGTATCGTCCTCTCTCTAACCACTTTCCGCCCAGAACAACCCTTACACCGGTCTTTAAGCTTTGATTTTTTCGCCTTTACCCATACCACACATACCGATTGGATCTGTTGAACCAATCCGAGTCCCACCTGCATTATATTCACTTTGATACCGGTTCCGCGACAATTATGACATTTGGAAATCATTTTGCCGCCTTTTCCCGCGCATTTCGGGCATATAACGTTCTTCTGAAATGCTAATTTCCTCAAAGACCCGTTGTAAAGTTCGTCCAAAGATACGGTTAACTGATGGATTACATTTTTGGACTTGTGGTTACGGGATTTTTGGGTTCCGCCGCCGAAGAAGAGGTCGAACATGTCCGTGGGAGATGTGAATTGGCCATTTGAAGTTGAGAATCCGTCGTTGACGGCGCTTTTGCCGCCTTGGTCGTAGATGCGACGTTTTTCTGGGTTTGATAAGACTTCGTACGCTTGGGAAATGTGTTGAATTTTTCGCCTTCGTTCGGGTTTTTATCCGGGTGATATTTGAGGGCTAGTTTCCGGTAGGCCTTTTTGAGTTCATCGGGGGTGCAGGTGGGTTTGACGGATAGAATGTCGTAGTAGGAAGTGTCTTTAACCATTATGGAGATGACTCGAGCAGATGGATAATTAATCGGTTACAATTAACTAGACTAACTGGACTGTTTTATTCAATAGAAATGTACTCGGTTATATATATGGAAATAGAATGTTACGTAGATGTTCATGGGAGTTGAGACGTGATTGTGCAATAATCTATATTCGTTACGCATTGCTGCAGTATGGTAACGTATACGTGATGCAATTTACCGGGATGCATCGCGATGAATCTATTTTCAAATAAATTTTTGATTTGAATCAAGTGAATTTTTGATTTTATAGAAGCATCGCAGTTAAGTGCCTCTATTTCGAAGGGACAGCAAATTTAAAAACTTGCATTAATTTCCAGTAGAGGTAAAAACTTATTTTAATGAACACCAGTTCAACGAGTTATTAAATTTTAACAAACAAATTTTTTGACACAAAAATACATTCTTGCATAAACGTAATGCTAATTTCTCCCCCAATTACCAAATCATATTCATCACCTACCTGTTTAAATGGTTTCTAAAATTTCAGTTGGATGACTACCTGGTAGTTGAAATTGCTCTTTGTCATAGTATGTAAACCTAAATTGAGTATTATACTATTAGATAGTAAAATATCTGTATTATCAATTATAATAGAATCTTATCTGTAGTATTATTAAGTCTAATTAAAGGCACTCTAAAAATATCAATCAAGATTGGATAATTTTATTTTGTGCATCATATAAGTATTTCTTGAAGTCTAGACTGATTTTAACACTATTCTGAGTCCCATCGGCATTTCCAGTTGCTTTCTCCTTCCCCTTCTTTTTAAATCCACCTAGCATTCTAACAGTTTCTTCCGCCAATCCAGCTAAAAATAAATATAAAAAAACACATTTAATAATTTTAATAATTTTAATAATTTATAAACAAAGCAACAATTAGTCAATGGCCTCCTAATTTACTTAGGTGGATGAGAATTTGTTGCTTTTTGCAATTACCCGGTATCCTAATCTTGATTTTCCCGCTCTGTCCGAACCCGCCTTCTATAACTCCGTCTTCACCAGTTGATAACTTAACCTTCAGATTAGTAAAGATAGCCAAACTAGTTTCCTTCTTCAAGAGTCCTCTTCCAATAACCTCAAACTCATTGACAAGCCGATCGACAAAACCTTCCTTGCACTTCATTTTGAAGACTTTAAGTTGAGGTAACGCCGAATGAGGGTAATTTTTATCCTCAAACCAATGTAACAATTTGCCTTTGAATGCCAGTCTGCACGCATTTAAGTGGATGTCGGTGTCTAACCGCGAACCGATGACTAGACTTAACGGGACGGCTGAAATTGGTCTCTCGAATTCTAAAAGGGCAAAAGTATTTTGCGTATTGCCGTCGGTGGATTTCGTATCTGAAATTTGTTCCATGTAGGAATATTCGTTTTTGAAATTGAAAGTTGGTTCGGTGGAGGTAAATAGGTTGAGTTTGGCCATAACTGTTTCGTGGCCAATGCTGATGTGGAATTTTGATTTGGTTGTGATTAAGCCTTTGAAGTAGGGGATGCGGTCGATTGATGTTATGGCGGCGTACATGGTTTCGAGAGTGTTTGGAGTGCAAACTAAACCACGTTCTAGTTGTTTGGGGTCAAATTGGGTTACGCAGATGCCTAGTCTGTCGCCCTAAAAAGAAAAAGAGTTGTTTTTAGTGTTGGTTTGTATTTCCAGTTGAATTATGAAGTGAATTTTGATTTTTCTCTTAATTTCATTTTTCTAGTTGAATTGTGAATTCACAAGTGAACTAGAAAATCAATTTTATTAGCAATATTTCAATAATTTCATCTAAACACTAATATTTTCTAAAAATTCAATCATTAATTCATCAATTATAATTTTTAAATCACCTGCATAGCTTGATCCACCGGTTGGTGAAACATCTGCATTGATTTCACTTTGCGAGTAATTTTCATACTTGATATCTCAACCATCTACAATTAAACTATCATGTAATAACTATTGTAATTAAATCAAAAATAAAAAAACCTACATCACCAATTTGGACTTTCCCCGACGTAATAGTGCCCGTCATCACAGTTCCCTGACCCCGAATAGAAAAACAATGATCAACAGCGAAAACAAACGGCCCGCTGTCCAGACGCTCGGGTAAATAAACCGATTTCTTAAATTCTTCAACCAAATCTCCAATTCCCAACGCCATTTCACTCTCCAGCGCATCAGGACCTCCAGGTTTAGCAGCAACCGGTATGATATTCGCATTTGCAAATTTCGTTTTCTCTAAAATCTTTTTCAATTTTTTTGACACCTAAAAAAATAAAAAAAAAATTAAAAATCACAAAAAAAATTTAAAAAATATTAACCTTTGCTATTCCACTTTCCCTGTCTTTTAGGGGTATTAAATCAATTTTATTCAGAATTATTATCATTTTTCCACATGTAATTTCGCCTAAAACGAGACATTCGGCCGTTTGTGTCTGAATTCCTTTAGTTATATCCACAACGAGCATCATTAAATCGATAATTTGGGCCCCTGTTGATGAAAACAAATTGAGATAAGTAAATTATAATTTATTATATATTTTATTACCTCCGATGATCGTTCGGATGAGCGAGGCATGGCCGGGGCAATCGACCAACGTGACTTGCAGCTCATCGTATTTGGTGTTTTTTAGTTGATCGGGAAGTGAAGTTCGGAACGAGGAAAACCCGAGATCGAGCGTTATACCTCGTTCTTTACTCTGTGGATTTTTATCAAAACATGCTGTGCTTGCTGTCGTGCTCAAAACTTTGGCTAAAGCAGTTTTACCCGAGTCGATGTGACCTAAAACGCCAACGTTAAAGTTTAATACAGATGATTTAGAGGCCATGTTGTCTAGTGGACCGAGACCTCTGGTGGTAATTTTAGAAACATACGACCTCTCAAGGTAGTCAAACAGACTGACTGACTGAGACATATTAAAAAACATTAAAAAAAATTTATTTTGTTTGTTTAAATAATATTCTCTTATTTATTTTAATTATTTCATAAAGTTTTTCTACATTTTTAAGTTATTTTTTGAACATCTAGTGATTATTTTACTAACGAACATTATTTTCATGACGCAATAAATTATCGGTTTATTTGTACAACCGTGATATATTAAACGTCACAGGCTAATAGGGAACATGTTCCAGACGGTTAGGAATTTATTTTTGAAATCAACACGGTGATATTGTTATGGTTTTTTTAAACGGAATTTAAAGGACTTGTTGCATTTCAATTGAGTTGCGGTAATGTAATAATAAAAAAATGATTAATACAATCGTTTCTTCCGTTTCAGCGATTATCCGATCAGCAGTTTACATAACTAACTTAACTATCAAAACACTGATGGGAATCCTAAACATCAACTATGCGGTCGTTTCCTATCTTATGAACCTCATCCTGTGGCCAATATCAGCGTTATACACCATAATAACAACAGTGATTAACGTGACAAAGTACATTTTCGAAGATTTTATTATTTTCTGTGAAGAATTCGGCGAATCCGTCATCAACGTCTTCCAATCGATTTATAATTTCCTCAATTTCTGCATCCTCGAGTCGATTTACAACGTGTTCAACATAATCAACACTTTTCAAGCGAATTTATACTTTAAAATGATGAATTTTATCTCGATGTCGTGCCGCATTTTGTCCCATGTGTCGATAACAATCGAGGATTTTTTAGTGCTCATTCTAACGTCATCAGTGGGATTTTTTCAATTTATACCCACTGGATTGTATTTACTCATCAGCGGATTGTTTAATGTGATGAAATGGACGTTTACATTTGCTTTGGGCAGCCTGACAAGTGTTTTTCGAGGGATTTTGACTATTTTATGTGTTTTAATCGAACCGTTGTGTGTTGTGTATCGAGCACTTGCGGCGGTTTCGTTGAACTCGTGGATTGGATTGGCAATTGTGATAGCGACTTTATATTTGTTTAAAAAGCACAATTTTGTAAAGAAATTGGTCAAATTTGTAAAGAAAATTATATTTTCTATTTTAAAAATCCTTAGTTTGATTTTTAAGAAGATTTTGCTGTTGTTTGCGTCATTTTTCAGTCAAAAACGACGAATTGCCGAAATGGATTTGGAAAATCGAATGTGTGTTGTGTGCGCGGACGAGGAGAAATGTATTGCACTGTTCCCATGCAGACATGTGTGTCTATGCATCAAGTGCTGGGGCGCGATTCGACATAGGAATAATTTGTGTCCCATTTGCAGGAGTAATGTGAATGAAGGTGTTCATGTGTTCTTATGATATGAATTTTGTAATTTATTTTTGTTTTATTTAATTGCAATACAAAAAGATTTTTTTAATTATTTTGTTTGTTTTTATTAATTTTTTTTTTTTTTAAAGTAACATCACTGTTGCAAATACAAATATGGTGCTCAGTGTTGGCCCTGCTACTGAATAAAAGTAACGCCGACCGCTAGCGCTACTTTTACTTTTCAAAAAGTAGTAGCGCCACCACTATCACTATTTTTGCATAGCTAGTAGCGATTTTTCGCTACCGCTACTGCTACTTTGCGCTATTTTCGCGCTATTTTTCCGCTACTAATAAAAAAATCAAAAATCAATCAAAAAAAAAAAAAAAACTTAATAAAACAATATTTAAATTGAAAAACGAAGAAGAATTTTTATTATAGAGAAAATATGCTTATATATTCGGAAAAATGAAAATAAAAACGCACATGATACATAGGTGCAAAATGCAGTACCTGTATCTACAATATGTATGTATCATGTGCGTTTTTATTTTCATTTTTCCGAATTATTATACAGAATAAAACGGCATCAAAAGTGGCAAAAATAAAGCGGAAAAAGTAGCGAAATTTTGCTACTTTTTCCGCTATATTTTCTGTTACTTTTAGAAAATTAGTGGCGCCGCTACTGTATAGCTACTTTAAGTTTAAAAGTAGCGAATTTTGTAGCGCCGCTATATAGTGGTAGCGCGGCCAACACTGATGGTGCTCACATTAGGACTTAGGCCATTAGGACCTACAAATGAAACTTGCAAAAAATTATTTGAGCATGATACTCTGGACATGTTTTTCGATGACTCTATT
>JH431301.1:11192-35127 GCA_000239455.1 Strigamia maritima
TTCTCAAAATATGAATATACGTCAGAATCTCCCCACAAACAATGCGTTACGACAGGTTATCAAGCGAGCGCGACATGATCAACTCCCCAAAGAGCCTATCGATTTGGATCATTTATACTTTGATACACCATTCACAGAGACACTCACTGGGGAACAATTTCTAGCTGGAGCCATTGATGTTGATGGCAAAAGTTTGATTTTCACAACAGTGCAAAATCTGCGTCATCTGTGTCATGCATCAAGCATACTTTGTGATGGGACATTCAAAGTAGTGCCGCGACTATTTACTCAACTTTTCACACTTCATGTTGCGATTGGAGGCTCAGATAAAACAAAGAGAATTTTACCTGTTGTATATTGCTTGATGGAGAGAAAAACGAAGGAATCATATATTGCGGTGTTTGCAAGAATTAAATGGTTGACTGAGTTCTATGGCCTCGATTGGATCCAGATAATATCATTAGTGTATTTTGAAATTGGTGCAATTAACGCTGCACAAGAAGTTTTTCCTGAAGCTAATATGCAAGGATGTATGTTTCATTTATCACAAAGCATATACCGACATGTTCAGCAAAAAGGTCTTCAAAATTGATATACGACTGATTTAAATTTTCAGTTTTAATTAAACAATTATCAGCACTTGCTTTTTTGCCGGCTAACAAGATAAAGCGTGCTTATCTACAATTAAAACAATTGTTGACAACGAAGCAGTTGAATTGTTAATTGGTTCGAGACATATTATGTTCTTGGACAAACTAAGACTAAACGGAACTCGTTCACAACCTCAATTTCCACCAGCATTGTGGTCAGTATACACTCGACAAGTAAAATTCTCAACCAAGGACAACAAATGCAGTTGAATCATGGCATCATCATTTTGCAAAACTTATAGGAACAGCGCATGTAGGCATTTTTAAAATGTTCATTGCCTTACAACGTGAACAAGCAGATACGGAAAACATCATTGAAAGAATTATTGCAGGTGAACCACGACCCCACAGTCGCTTTGCAAAAGCACGCGAAATACGCATTTCTAATGTGATGGCTTCATGTACATCATTACCTACTACATTAGACTTCATTCGTGGTATTGCACACAATTTGTAAAAATAGATAATTTAAATAATAAATAAATAAAACTTCCTTAAAACTTAATTTCATTTCTTTTATTTTTTTTTATTTTTTTTAATTTTTTTTTAAATTTTCTTTTTATTTTTTTTTTATTTTTTTTAATTTTTTTTAAATTTTCTTTTATTTTTTTTGTCGCCGTTTGTCCGAAAACCGTTTGTCCGAATGGTCGTTTGTCCGAAAATTTTCGGACAAACGACCATTCGGACAAACGGCGTCGGACAAACGGCGTCGGACAAACGTTCGTCGGACAAACGGCGTCGGACAAACGTACCATACTCCTTTTTCCGCTATATTTTCTGTTATTTTTAGAAAATTAGTGGCGCCGCTACTGTATAGCTACTTTAAGTTTAAAAGTAGCGAATTTTGTAGCGCCGCTATATAGTGGTAGCGCGGCCAACACTGATGGTGCTCACATTAGGACTTAGGCCATTAGGACCTACAAATGAAACTTGCAAAAAATTATTTGAGCATGATACTCTGGACATGTTTTTCGATGACTCTATTAGGAGCAGCCCCAGAGAATACAACTCTGGACAAAAAGTATTCAATCAGGCTCTTTTTGAAAGTCAGAAAAATGGATATTGCTTAAAAGCTGTAATGCATACAGACAAATGGTTTTAAGAGGATTTATAGGGATTGTAGAGCTATCATTTCGTGAACAGTTTTTGAAGATTGCTCAAGTAGTTACTGAGAAAAAAATTAAAAACTACCAAAATCAGGTTTTTGTAATTTTGTCAATATCTCGAGAAATTAAAAACTAAATTGATCTAAAGTCTATTTACCTATATGTTTGGAGTAACTCGGATTGGTCAGTGGACTGATTGCAGGAAAGTATTCATACCCTAAGTCACATGTCTGTAAGTAACCAATGGAAGTAAAGGTAATTTTTAAATAAATCGCGCGAAACCGCCATCTTGAAGAAATAGATGGCCCGGTCCATGATTAGTTTTAATCATGTCCCGGTCGAACCGCGCAAAACCGCCATCCTGAATAAATAGATGGCCTGGTCGAACCGCGTAAAACCGCCATCTTGGATAAGTAGATGGCCGGTCGAACATTTGACGACCGGTCTTGATCGGTTTAGGACTACTTTGCTACGCGCAACACCATTTAACAGTTAATTGCCACGACCAATCCGAGTTACTCCAAACATATAGGTAAATAGACTTTAGGATGTTCAATTTCTTGGGCAACTTTTCTAAATTGAATGTATGGGTAAAAAAGTCATAATGGAGCTATGTAATTGTTGTCAACAATCAAAATTTTTAATCTTGGGCATTGGTTTATATTTCGGCTTGTTGGTTGATGTGTGTATCAATAATGGTTCCAAATACATCTTGCTTGTTCAACAATAAGAGTCATGATTCATGAATTATGCCCTTGTATTATAGAGGAGTTATGTGATAAGCCCCGCCCCTAACGCATATGCTACCATAGTGCTGATCTAACAGTCATATGATAAGGTTTCTGTTGCCTGTTTTAGCCTGTTGGTGTTTGAGTGTTGTGTCTTTTTATACGATTACCGGCTCTCAACCAACATGAATTTGATGGATGTTTTAAAATTGGTCGTATCTGCATTCTTGATTAGCTGTGTTTTTGTACACCCATTGCGTATTGTTGTGGTTGAGTCGTTTTTTCTGTACAGTTGGATTCGATTTCTCACTATATCTTCAATTTTGTGGTGGTTAAAGAAGTATAAACTTCTGTTTATTGCATGCTGCTGTTTCAGTCCGTTGTCACAACCAGTTATGGATATTCTTTGCCTAATTTTATTCTGACAAAATAACAAAGGCATAGTCGAATTAAAATAACTTTTGACTGTTTATTAACATTTCGGTTCATAGAAAAAGTATAAGAAATTACTTTAAGTTTGACGATAAGTTTGATGATTTTGTGATCTCTCATGCACAGAGCCTTAAATCCTGTTTGTTTTACTATTTGTGGACTCTAACCGGATGCCTGTGATAATATTTAGGGTAGCATAATCCAAAATAAATAACAGAATTTCATAGTTGCCAGTGTTCTTTCTATATACTGTCACGTGACTGTTAAATGTTTTGAAACTGTAAGTAAATGTTGTTGCGTTTTCTTTTTTTTAGGAAATTAGACATTTTTTGAATAATTTTTGCTTGAATTCAACTTTGACAACTGTCTTCCTGTTCCTGTAAGTTTGGAGTAACTCGGATTGGTTGTGGCAATTAACTGTTAAATAGTGTTGCTCATAACAAAGTAGTTCTAAACCGGTCAAGACTGGTCGTCAAATGTTCGACCAAGCCATCTATTTATTCAAGATGGCGGTTTTGCGCGGTTCGACCGGGCCATGATTAAAACTAATCATGGACTGGGCTATCTATTTTTTCAAGATGGCGGTTTCGCACGTTTTATTCAAAAATGACCTTTACTTTCATTGGCTACTGACAGACATGTGACGTAGGGTATGAATACTTTCCTGCGATCAGTCCACTGACCAATCCGAGTTACTCCAAACTATAGGTAAATAGACTTTATACGAAACTCGATTTCGTGCGAGGAACTCATGCATTTAATATGTAATTGTGAAGTACTCTCTCTTTTACCACAATACAAGTGATATATTCTAGAGTACAGTAGTGTACAGCAGATGTTACATTACGCAACCCAATATAAAAGGACTGGCAACAGCGCCACGAGAGGCGAATTCAGAAAATTTCGCGCGCAGGAGATTATGCATAAGACATTTGGCGCCTAATCAAATTGTTTTAAATTAAGTCTAATAGTTAAATATTTAAATTGTATATATATATGTATAAATATGAGTCGAATAAATGGAGTTAGTAGATTGTCTGTAAGTAGTCCTAGGATGATAAGAGCATAATAATATTATAATAATATATTGGCTTGATGGCAGCACTCAAGAAGCGCTTAGCGACAACGGACACCGACGCCATTTTGTCCAATGTGCATGCGCTAAGTCCCACACATGCGCAATAGAGACAAAATGGCGTCTGTGTCCGTTGTCGCTAACGGCTACTCAGAGTCACATGTCTTGTAATAGCTTTAGTTTTGTTTTTTTTGCAGTGTATTTCCTTCTTTTTTTTAGAATTTGGATATCTATTCATTATTTTCAAATTCCAACTTATCTAACAGAATACAACAAATTTACAGCTGCATGTGATAGGTCATATGACTGTCATATGACTGTTAAATCAACAAATTGTTATCACACTCACTATATCACATTGACCTTATTTTACAGCTGATAGGAGTTATCCTGAAAATTCTGATAAATTGTATCTCCATTTAATGTCCAGAATTCAAACATGGATTTTCTATTCTCAATAATATCCTCAATTACCAGCTTCTTTCAATCCATACCAACAGTACTTTATTCAGCTATAATTGGTATGATCAACATCTTAAGCTGGATAACTAGAAACATTTACTCACTAATTATAACATTAGCAACTTTTCTTCTAGTCAACCCATTGTTGTCTTTTTGTCAAATGCTAGTGACCACATCATTGAACTCGTGGATTAGAGTCATTGGATTAATCATCATAATGACTATGGTCAGAACATCAAAGGTCAAATGGAAAGTGAGATGTATTACTGCTGTACTCTGGGTCCTATGCTTGACATCAAACGCAGTTGTGGATTTTATAGGCTTAATTTTATGGTCAATTGCCTTTTTTTGTCACTGTATACCAATTAAGTTGTATTTAGTCATCATTGGATTAATTAATGTCCTAAATTGGGTCGTTTCACAACTGGTGACCAATGTGACAAACTGTTATACATTAATTGTAACAATTATAATCTGTTTTTTTTATCCACTGCTTACTGTCTACCAAACTGTTGTGTCCATCTCACTGAACACTTGGACCGGATTTTTCATAATAATTTCAAGCTTATGGTGGTTTAAAAAATATGAATTCATGTACATTGTATGTGGTCTTTTTTGCTTGACTTCAAAACCATTTATGGAAATTCTATTCCTGATTTTAACATTAATAGGAGGAATTTTTGAATTGATACCTATAGCACTGTATTTACTCACTACTGGATTGATGATTGTTTTAATATCGGTCATTTTAAGGTTTTATGCTATAATTGTAGCTATTTGTTATGTATTGATTTTTTATCCATTGATTGGTGTATACCAAATGATTGTGTTTATACCATTGAATGTTTGGATTGGATTTTTCATCATTGGGCCAATTTTGGTATCTACTTTATGGTGGTTTAAGGATTATGGTGCTGTGCAGTATGGGTTGCAGAATGGTAAAGAAATTGCTTCTGGAGCTTGGAACAAGTTTATCACTTCTGAAGCATGGAGAACATCGATTTTGGTTGTTAGACAGTGGAAGTTCAGAGGGAGGAAGTTAATGCTGCAGTTATTTAATGTTAATAGTGTTAATGATGATGATCGGATGTGTATTGGATGTATGGAGGAAGTCAAATGCATTGCACTTGATCCATGTGGACATATTTGTTTCTGTGCCAAGTGTTGGGATACGTATAGAAATGGTAATAATACCTGTCCAAATTGTAGGAAAGATTTTATCAAAGGTATACAAGTTTTTTTGTAAGCGAAAGACAGAAGAAACTTAACGGGAATAAAAATGTTAAACATTTAAGAAATCAAATTAATTAATTATTGACAGTGATTTGAGTGCTGACATAGCATTTTTATTTTTATTTTGCCACGTGAAACGACAGCTAGCTGTGACAATGGGCAATGGCATAGTTATCATTAGGTCAACAAGCAATATTTTGTGTAAACTGATATCATCAGAACTATTTACAGACAAGTACTCGACAGACATATCAGGAAAGATCACAGAAAATAAAATGTAATGATAAAAAATACAAAAACTCAGAATAAAACTAATACATTTATTAAATCACTTTATTGTTTAAGTGATGCATTTGAAATGCTTTTTTAAACGGTTGTTTGATTCTGGTATTGCTGAAATATTAAACTGTTTATACTTTTAATGAAATATAATTGACAGTGCCGGATTTCTGCCTAGGCCTACAAGGCCCCCTAGGCTGGCTGGGCCCCTGCCCAGCCAGCCTAAGAGCCCCGGTGGTCGTATGATTCTATAAATTTTATAGAATAACGTAACTATAGTAACATAAACTGTATTATTCTGATGTTTATTAAAGTCATTAAAGTTGATTAAAAATTATTTGTTCTGTACTAGTGCATTTAATTTGCTAAATTTCCAAAATAGCTTCGAGATGGTGGGGGCCCCAAATGTCAAGTGCCTAGGGGCCCTGGGTCTCTAAGTCCGGGCCTGATAATTGATGCGGTATTGTTGATTTTTTTCGTTAATAATAGGTTATATTAGACAGTTTGCGATTTCTCGTACAGTACGACATTTATTTCATTACGAGAATGCCAAAATAACGAGATATTGTCAAATATCTCGTTACATGTATTCTCGTTTGAAAGGTCTCGATCGAGATTTTTCAAAAATCTTGATCCAAATTCCCGTGTATATGAATTGATTTGCGCATGCACACTGCATAGAATCACAACAATTGTCGTGAAATTCCATTGACTGGAACAGGTATTTGAATCCTGTTTTTGAATTTGAATTTCAGATTGTTACGACGATTTTTTTGTTTGCTCAAACACTCATCACGTATCAACGTATACGTATGAACGCATGAACGTACAAAAACGTATAACTTTTTAATTTATACGTTTGTACGCGTACATACATTTTTTTTAGCTGTACAAACCCCCAAAATGTCTATACTCTATTTATCATTTCGTGAGCGAAACTCCCATTGGTTAATGACCTATATTGTACTGAAAGTATATATTGTGGTATCTTATTTTAATCCTCTAGTCGAGCCGAATCGAAAAATCATTGTTTCGTATTCAAAAAATGTGCGCAACAATACAAAAACCCAAAAGTAAATAAATTTTTAAAAATATTTTACAAGCATTTTCATTTGTTAACAATGGCATGCTCATTTTTGGACTACAAAGCAATGATTTTTCGACTCAGCTCAACTAGAGGATTAAAACCGCAATAAACCACAATATATACTTTCAGTACAATATAGATCATTAACCAATGGGAGTTTCGCGCACGAAATGATAAATAGAGTGTAGTGATAAATTAGCCAAAACTGATAAAAAAAAGTTGAGAAACATCTAGCAAGAAAATCAGGGTTCTTTGTAATTAGGTATGTAAAAAAAAATTAGCAAATTTTATTTTTAAAAAAACATTATAAAATTTCTTTCGTCAATGCTTAATAAATGTGAGAGCAAAACTAAAAATTGAATGACCTTGAATTGAGATCTGCGCACCTTCCTGTCTGGTTGTACTCTTGAGTCTCAACTAAGTAGAGAAAAAAAATCTTATTGATGAAGTTAAATAAAAATATAGAGCAGCAGTAAAAATTAAAGTCGAAAATGTTGTTATTTTAAGATGTTTTTGATAGGTATTTAATGTGATTTTGTGCAGACTAATTTAGGAATCGAGGCATTTTGTCCGTGATTCGGGTATTTTCAAGGATAACGATCTAGGCTGTGTCGAGTATCTTCAAATGTTATTTTTCAACGATTTAGTTTCTCAGAACAACTAAAAAAATGAATTACTGCAAAAGGAAAATGTGTAAATGTCAGAATGCAGCAGCAAAAATGTCAGAATGCAGGAGCAAAAATGTCACAATGCAGCAGCAAAAATGTCACAATGCAGCAGCAAAAATGTCACAATGCAGCAGCAAAAATGTCATAATGACAATAGAAATTAAGAAGGAAACAAAGTCGTTTTGTCAATCTAACAATTTATTTGGAAAAAAAAGTTTTTGTTATTTTGTTTCAAGAATTACAGATCAGAAAGTAAAAGTAATTATATTCTTTTTATGTTATAAAGAACATAAATAAAAAAAAATTCAGTTTTAAAATCGTAAACAAGTGAGTATTTAGGTCAGTAGGCAAGCTTTCTTTCCTCGATTTTTTTTAAAATTTCTGTTTATATCTGTTCCATTTGCTTCTAGTTTCAAATAAATTTGGATAAAAAATATAAAATTATTTGAATTTTTAACGCAAAAAAAAATGTTATTACTTATTATAAAAGAAAATAAAGAAAGAAAAGATATTTATTATCTCATGGGTTTTAGAGATAGTATTTCCAAAGTACAACACGAACATGTTTTTTTTACTGGAAATTTAACTTCGAGCGTGTAATCCATAAAAAAACATGAAACTAATTTTGGGTGTGCTCCAACTAAATATTTTTTGTGGATTATACACAATATAATTTTCTACTTATAATATTATTTTTTGATGCATTTATTTAAATTTTAAAAAGTGAAAATCATGATGCAAAAAAAAATATGAACGTGAGCATATGACATACGTGTTTTTCTTTGATGTATTGTCATTTTTCCACATGCTGCTGCTGTCCTATAACATGAATAGAATGACATTCAAAAGTAAAATAGATCAAACTTATTTGTTCGATTTTTATGACTTCCCTTAGCTTGTATTCGGAAATTTCGTTTTTGCCAAACACAAGGTCATATTTCTAGTTATAAAGATAATTTTTGATTTTAAATTAAGAAATGTGACTTTTATTTTGATTATTTACCACCCAATCCAATCCATGCTCATTTTTCTTCATCAGCAGTGAATAATTAAATTTTTATTTTTCATCAGCTAATAATAAACTTTCAAAATATTAATAATTTAGTTATTAAACTTTTTATTGATAAGATGGGGGTTTTTTCTGTCATTGACAATTTACGACATACGGTATGTATTTTTATTTTAGAATTTGCCTATATATACATAAATGAGTGCTAATCTTTTCAAATTCAGTTCAAGTTTTGAAGCTACACCGACTTATACTATTACGCAGCTTGTAAGTATACAAAATATTTTTTTTTTAAAAACATTACATTTTGTTGTTTTTACCTACAAAAAGTAAAAATTAATGAATTATATTTAGATTCCTCAATGAAGACTGTTTTCGCATTTTCGCTATTAACCGTTGGCATCGCCTCAGCGCTTTTGCTTTCCCCAGTTACAAATCCAATTTTGAGTAATGTTACTGGTACTGTTGATACAGCATTGACCACACTGGTTCCCTTATTTCGTCGACGGTTCTTGCAAGAACAAAATTAAACCCACTACCGAGATATCTACCATTAATCGTAACCGGAAATAGAATTTTGCCAGTCGCCAATTCAAATGCAACACAAGCCGCACTCCAAATATCAGCAGTTGGTCAAACAAATGTTTTCCGGTTTGATATGGGTGCGAATGATTTTGCTATTGTTGTGCGAGAAGCGATTTTATAATGCTTTTCACTTGGGCCAATGGGAGACCTTTCCATTTAGATGAAGCGATTAATTTTGATATGAAACATATGAGTGCCATACGAGTGCCAAACTTTTTAAATTTTTTTTTTTTATTTTAATTTTTTTTATTTTTTTTTTCACTTTTGAAATTTTGCGATTTCAGCGATTCCACCTCGTCGACGGGTCATTTCGTCGACACCGTTTCGTCGACGTGAAAATTCAAAATTTTTCAAATTTTGAAATTTTTTTTTTGGCAATTTCAGTAATTCCACCTCGTCGACGAGGGTTATTTCGTCGACGATCGCTGAAATGATCGTCGACGAAATAAGGGAACCCCGTTTTACCTTGTCGTGACCTGACTTATTAGAAAGATAATTACTAATAAGCTGATAGTACTTAACGTGGTTCTTCTAAGAACAGGTAGCGAAATAATTAATACACGAGAATGAATTAAGGTATTTTAATGGTATTTATTGCAGCAATACGATTAAATTACACCGTAGGGAAATCTGGATCGAGATATTTCTCGATCAGGTTTCCTAATGATAAGTTGAATGCGATAACTAGGTTATCGCGGGTCCTTGGTTCGGTCGGTCTCGATTTGGATGCTAAACTGGTATAAATCAGTTTAGGCCTATTCCTGGTTTCGTGGTCTGTTGTCTAGGTAATGGGTGGTCGTTTGGTGGTTGATGTGATCGCAGTGGTCGAGTGCTTTGTAAAAGTTCTTCCCTTTAGGCGTGGCGAGACACGTGAGGTTGGCTAGGCCTAGCACTCACGTGAATGTTTGAACAAAGGGTTTTCCCTTTGTTAGTGTCTGGAGTTTGAGAAAGGTTCGTCGACGATGTGTTCATCTTCGTGGCGCTATCTACAGCAGTCCAGTGAGATTTTCGGTGTGTATCCGTGGCATCGGGTCCTCAATTAATCCCTGTATTTTTACGGGGCCTGACTGGCGAGGAAGTTTGATGCTCTGGTGTACCTTCTTAGGTTGTGTCCTGAGAATAATCTCATCTCACTTCTTGGAGCAAGTCCTTTTATAGCTTCGAGTCATGTGACCACGACAGGTGTCGGAAAGGGGTCACTCCCTCCTTGGGGCGCCTCAGCTACAAAGGCCGAGAATGCTCAGCCCTCCTTCTCCTAGTGGAAGGAATGCGCGTAATAGCGAGGGTTCTCCTCCACTGTGCAGCACTTGGGTATTTCAACACAATAAACAAAGTCGAGATTCTATTTTATATTTATTTATTAAAATGATTCCTAGTCACCACAACCTCTTTGTCCGAGACCCGTGTATTTTCAAGGATAACGATCTAGGCTGCACTCGAGTAAATTCAACTGTTATTTTTCTACAATTTAGATTCTCAGAACAACTGACAAAAATGAATTACTGCAACAGGAAAATGACACAATGCAGCAGCAAAAATAACAATAATGACAATACAAATTAAAAAGGAAACAAAATCGTTTTGTCAATTTCACAATAAATAAAGTTTTTGTTATTTTGTTTCAAGGACCTTTTACTAAATTAAAAAGTTATAATAATTTTTGATTTAAATAAAAAAATGTGACTTTTATTTTGATTATTTACCCAATCGAATCCATGCTCATTTTTCTTCATCAGTAGTGAAAAATTAAATTTTTATTTTTTAGCAGTTAATAATAATTACACAGAAAGTTTCGCCAAGTTCAGAGTTTAGTTTAGTTGACAAACTTTTTATTGTTAATATGGGCGTTCTTTCTGTGATTGACAACTTACAACATACGGTGTGTATTTTGGTTATTGTATTTGCTTATATATAAATGAGTGCTGATCTTTTCAAATCCAGTACAAGTTTTGAAGCAACACCGACTTATACTATTAAGCAGCTTGTAAGTATACAAAATATTTTTTTTTTTTTTTAAAACAGTCATTTTGTTGCTTTTTATCTGCAAAAAGTAAAATTTATTGAATTATATTTAGATTCCTCAATGAAGATTGTTTTCGCTTTTTCGCTATTTACTGTTGGCACAGCGCTTCTTCTTCCCCCAGTCTTAAATCCACTTTTGAGTACTGTTGATACAGCAGTAACCACACTTTTGGGAACGGGCAGTAAGCTTTATTTATTTCTATTCAAAATTGAACAAAACATTTTTTTTTTTAAATTTTAGATCCAGGTTGTACCCTCAACCCAAATTGTACCGAATTTATTCGAACGGGCTTAGCAGATGCAATTGAAGTATTACATCTTCTAAAGTGAACTAAAAATTAAATTGAAAACACTATAAATCTTTATATACAAATTTAAATCTTTATGTTTCTTAGTTATACTGCAAACGCTAACAGCTTTGGAGCACCATTGGATCGAATCACAATCACTCTTCCACCAGATTTCAATATAACTTTACCCGTAGATGTCTGTTCAAAAAAAAATAAACAGCACAGCTCGAAAAGATTCAATCCTATTAAAAATTGATAATATCCATAATGAATTAACTATAGATTTGAATAAAGCAACCGCAGAAGTGTTAAATATCGGAAAGTAAGTAAACACCAAATAATATACCGTACTTTATTTTTTTATAAAATATTTAAATTCCCATTCTATTTATTTTTTAAATTTTAATGTAGCACTCTTAACAACGCACTTAATCAAGTTGCATGCGCATCATCATCAGTGCCAAAACTTTCGGGCCTTTTTTCGGGCGTATTAGTATTCCCGCCGCTGAATTCCATTGCCTCTTGTATTCCTAGAAGTTTTTCGTTTAGTACTAACTTGACTGGACGTTTCACGTTTATTATACAGAATTTTCGAATAAACATCGTCTATGTTGTTAACAACGGGAGTCGTACTATAGTCGATTCAGCGCAGTTTGCTGAAGATAACTTTGAGACGATGGTCATAAAGAATAAGACTTGCGATGGAACCCCGGAATTCGAGATGGTTTGCAAATGTCTTTTTCACACTGATATATTTCTTAAATCATTTTATCGTTTAAATGATGTATTTGAAAAATGCTTTTTTCAACAGCTGTTTGATTCTGGTATCGCTGACATATTAAACTGTCCATACTTTTAATGAAATATAATTGATGTGGTATCAAATAATTTTTTTTCGTTGATAATAAATTAAATTGCAACTCTTAATTTCTACTTAACGAGTTTATTATTCTTATTACTTCAACTTTAATTTCACAATTTGAAAGAATTACACTGGAATGTTGGTATGTATTTCACACAATTCATACAATGCAAAAAAACTCAAAAACTGCAAAAAAAAGTAACTCGATTAAATGTTTTATCAGTAACTCCAAAATCAAACACAATTAACTAGCTCACAGCCCGCCGCCAAAAACATTTCGACAGAAATATCCTTGCAGCATTTTGCAATAAAGCTGCACCAGCTTGTTTCTCAAAAATCCTCAAATCAGAAATCAGGACAAAGAGCATGTTGTATCACTTCCGGCTCCGCTCCACATCACCTATACACAACTGGGACTTCCAGAGCATCTAAGATCTATACCCAATGAGTCTATTCCCACATCTTAATCTCAACCAATATTGCCAGTTCTTCTTGGAAAACCCATTCAAATACTTCTCACGGCCAATTCCCAGCTTACTTTCACAACAAAAAGATAAGATATCAATTCTCGACCAACTGATTTGTAGCTCCTGTTCTGCTTTAATTCTAAGGATCGCTTTCTTCTGTGTACTAATTGCCTCAAGAGGGTTGTTCATCCGCAATCCATTAAGCAGCTCTAAGAAGCCAACACTCTGCAACAATTCATACAGATTTTTCCACCATTTTTATTCTGTACGTCCTTGCATGAACTCAACCTTGAAACCGCGTAACGGCCAAAGATGATCTCCCATTTTGAGGATGAAATGGAAAACACGGCATATTGTCATTTTGTCATCAGCTCAAGACTGGGTCTGCCAACTTCAAACACCAGATATAATTGGGTGTGTTGCGATCTAAACCACTCAGCATCTTAATTCTTAAAGTGCTTTCCCTGGACTCTCTCAATTGCATCACGGAGATGCATACTGTAAAACTACGTAGATGGCTAAAGTTAAGACACTTTAAGAACCTAATACTGGTTCCATTTAATAGTCGTTTGGGTGAGCCTAAAAATCAAAGTGACTATTTTTGAATCACTGCAGTAAATTTGCAGTTCTAAATATAATACAAAAAATTGAGCAAACTGCTGCAGCTTGTGCTGTATAAAATCTATGGATTTTAGCAGTTTTCTATCTATTCTGTTTATTTAGAACTGCCAATTTCGTACTGCAGTGACTTAATTTTAAGCTCACCAAACGACTATTAAATGAAACCAGTGTTTAGGTTCTTAAAGTGCCTTAACTGAAGCTATTAAAAGTCCCTAAAACAAAAGTGACACCTAGATTTGCAGTGCGGGCCCCAAACTTCAACGCCACAACTTTCCACCGATAAGATTAAAGAAGAATCAAACAACAATTCAATTTGGGAGAGGTTGTTAATGGTTTGGCCTCAACACCAACTTGCAACAGTCCATAATCTGCATCCGATATATTACATCCAAGTTGTTTTTTACTTCCGGAGTGTTTCCTAATTTTCTTCCAAAATTGACTCGTGTCTTTACTCTGTTTAACTCTGTTCCAAATATCTTTATCACTATTGTCTCTTCTTTTTCCTGTAAAGTGCACGAAAATGTTTCTTCACAAAGTTTTGTAAGCAAGAACTTTTAAATTTTTTTACCTTCTGTTTAACCTCTCTTCGTCTGGCCGCATTCTTCATCAAACCAATGGGTAGTTTCTTGGCCAATTAGAACTCTTTTTGAGTTAACATAGCATTTGATAGGTTTTTCAAACCTATCATTACTCTCTTGACCACATTCAGATCAAAAACCATAATCCATCGTTCTCAGCAGCTTAAAAAGTTGAAAAAATTTATTCTTTTAAATATACTGTATAATAAATATATTCTTGTAAAATTATGTAAAAATTAAAATTAAAATACCGTATTACAAATTTTATTTTAAAAAAAATATTGTGAAATTTTTTTCGTCAATGTGACAGCAAATGTGACAATAAATGTGACAGCAAATCAAATAATTGAAAAACACAAAATCGACCATGACTTCTGCCTGGTTTTACTCTTGAATCTCGACTAAATTAAGTAGAGAGAAAAAACCTTATTGATGAATTTAAACAGAGCAACAGTAAAACCGAAAATGTTGTTATTTTAAGATGTTTTGAAATTTATTGTGGTTTTGTGTATGAATCGAGGCATTATGGAAAAGTTTTACCTCTTGTCGCGATCACGATTTCTAACACTAAAATAACTGCAAATGATAATAGAATAAGTAAAAGTCCGCGAGTTCAAATAGTTATGAATCGCGAGGTGATGCTGTAGAACAGGCTTACTCGTGGCTGGTGTCTAGGGGTTATGATAAAGAAACTTACTCTAATCTGCGAAGGTTGGAATGAAATAAGTTAAGACTTGTTTCATTCGCTTTTCAACTTTAAACGCAATCTTTATTTCAAGACAAAGTTATATATATATTAAAACACACTTTTCCAAAGTACAAACTATAATCAAACTGAATATTATTCGCATGGCTAAACAAATGTAATTAAATGATAAAATAGATTAATGACTAGAAAGTTACTGGGCTGGGCGTCGGTTGAGTTTCGGCGGGAAACTAGCGGCGTCGTCCTTCTCAATCGTCACTGTTCTTGGCGGGAAAGTAAGACTCGTATGCCACGGTCTTACTCTCTGTAGTTCGCAGTTTGACCTCGATCGAGTCAAACCACGGGAAAATCAATACACTGACTTATATTTACCGTGTCCAACGTTCCTAGTTGGACAAGTAACTGGTCGATGATTCAGTTGAGTCTTTTTCGTGCCTCTTTGAAGATATCACAAATTAACGAGTCTGGGGTGAGCAGAGGTTGATAATGTGATCAGGTCAAAGGCAAAGAGAAAAAGAGTCAAGTTCGAGGGTGCAAACCAGTGATTTGCACTGGGACGCATGCGCAGATCGCATGGTCCCCTGAAATTCAGGTGCAAAATTCAGTTGAGTTGTTATGGCAACACCCCATGGGGCGTGCCGTAACCGAGGGGAAAAGTGTCTGGCACACTTTTGGCACTAATTAGGGTTAAAAATTATCAAACAATAATATCCAGAGTTCTCACATTTATTCAGTACTAAAAATAGGTTTTTTTGGTCACTGCACTCTTTGTCCGTGACCCGTGTATTTTCAAGGATAACTAACGATTTAGACTGCACTCGAGTATATTCAACTGTTATTTTTCAACAATTGAGAATTTCGGAACAACTGAAAAAAAATGAATTACTGCAAAAGGAAAATGGCACAATACAGCAGCAAAAATATCATAATGACAATAAAAATTAAAAAAGGAAACAAAATCATTTTGTCAATTTAACAATTTATTTAAAAAAAAAGTTTTAGTTATTTTGTTTTAAGGACCTTTTACTAAATAAAAACAGTAATAATAATTTTTGATTTTAATTAAAAAATGTGACTTTTATTTTAATTATTTACCTAATCTAATCCGTGCTCATTATCCTTCATCAGCAGTGAAAAATTAAATTTTTATTTTTTATCAGCTAATAATAAAGTTTCGACACGTTCAAAATATTAATAATTTAGTTGACAAACTTTTTATTGATAAGATGGGCGTTTTTTCTGTCATTGACAATTTACGAGATACGGTATGTATTTTTGTTATTGAATTTGCCTATATATATAAATGAGTGCTAATCTTTTCAAATTAAGTACAATCTTTGAAGCAACACCGACTTATACTATTACGCAGCTTGTAAGTATACAAAATATTATTTTTTTTTTTTAGAAACATTACATTTTGTTGCTTTTACCTACAAAAAGTAAAAATTAATGAATTATATTTAGATTCCTCAATGAAGACTGTTTTCGCTTTTTCGCTATTTACTGTTGGCATCGCCACAGCGCTTCTTCTTCCCCCAGTCTTAAATCCACTTTTGAATAATATAACTGGTACTGTTGATACAGCAGTAACCACACTTTTGGGAATGGGCAGTAAGCCTTAATTATTTCCATTCATTATCAATATAGTACGAAACATACTTTTCTTTAAATTTCAGATCCAGGTTGCACCTCCAACCCAAATTGTACCGAATATATTCGAACGGGCTTAGCAGATGCAATTGAAGTATTACATCTTCTAAAGTGAACTAAAAATTAAATTAAAAACACTTTGAACCCTTATATAAAAATATAAATCTTTGTTTCTTAGTTATGGTACAAACATTAGCGGTTCCGTAACATCATTGGAACGAATCACAGTCACTCTTCCACCAGATTTCAATATAACTTTACCCGTAGACGTCTGTTCAAAAAAAATAAACAGCACAGCTCGAAAAGATTCAATTCTATTAATAATTGATAATATGCATAATGAATTAACTATAGATTTGTATAAAGCAACCGCAGAAATGTTAAATATCGGAAAGTAAGTAAACACCAAATAATATACCGTAGTTTATTTTTTTATAAAATATTTAAATTCTCATTCTATTTATTTTTTTTAAATTTTAATATAGCACTCTTAACAACGCGCTTAATCAAGTTGCATGCGTTTCATCAGCGCCACCGCTTTCGGGTTTACTCTCGCCGCTTGATTCCATTGCCTCTTGTATTCCTACAAGTCTTTCGTTGAGTGCCAATTTGACTGGACGTTTCACGTTTATTATACAGAATTTTCGCTTGAACGCTGTTTATGTAGTTAACAACGGGAGTCGTACGATAGTCGATTCATCGCAGTCTGCTGAAGATAACTTTGAGACGCTGGTCGTAAAGAATAAGACTTGCGACGGAACCCCGGAATTCAAAGTGGTTTGCGATTGTCTTCTTCAAACTGATATATTTATCAAATCACTTTATCGTTTAAGTGATGCATTTCAAAAATGCTTTTTTCAACGGCTGTTTGATTCTGGTATTGCTGACATATTAAACTGTCCATACTTTTAATGAAATGTAATTGATGAATAATAAATTATATTGCAACGCTCAATTTCTAATCAATGAGTTTATTAAATTGGCAAAATCGCCTGTGTATACTCAAGAAAAAACTCCCCCTTTGCTTCACTGCACAGCTCGTACTACAAAGATGGAAAAATAAATCAAAGACCATAATCCATCGTTTCAGCAGCTTAAATAAGATGTCCAATGATAAATTAGCCAAAACTGATTAAAAAAAGTTGAAAAAAGTCCAGTAAGAAAATCAGCACTCAGAAAAAAGATTTTCATTTTACTCCATTTTGTCCCATGGCCAACTTTAAAAGAAATTTTAGTGTTTTGATATTCCATTGATTGTGGTGTTGGCGACATATGGACAATGCATAACTACAGAAATTTAGTAAAATGCATGTTTTATGAGTGAGAGAGGTCCTTGTATAATTATGTTGAAATATTGTGAAATTTCTTTTGTCACTGTTCAATAAATTTTATTAATTTTTAGTTTTGTTACTGTTTTTTTGGAACACCTTGAGAACGACCATGCATCAGGTGTCGAATTTCGCAGAGTTTCTCTCTTTTCTCTTCTAAACTTCAACTTGTTATTTTGTGTTTCCTACTTAACGTATTACTCTCTTGACCGCATTCAGATCAATAACCATAATCCATCGTTCCCAGCAGCTTAAATAAGTTGTCTAGTGATAAATTAGCCGGGACTGATGAAAAAGTTGAAAAAAGTCTAAAAAGGTAAAATATCAGGGGTCCTTGTATAATTATGTAAAAATTTAAATTAAATTTAAATTAAAAAATTACAAATTTTATTTTTAAAAATATTGTAAATTCTTTTTCGTCAGTGCTTAATAAATGTGACAGCAAAACAAATGCAGTAAAACCTCTTCGGACGGGACACCTCGGGTCCAGCCATACTTTGTCCCATCCGCAGAGGTGTCCCGTCCACAGAGGGACCCTCTGTAGACGGGACAAAAGCTCTTTGTCCCATTCGCAGAGGTAATGGTCTGTGGTTGGTCAGTTTCAAGTTATTTTTTTAAAAAATTCAAAATTTTAAATCAAAAATTTAAAATTTTTAATGAAAAATTCAAAACTTTTAATTAAAAATTCAAAATTTTCAATCAAAAATTTAAAATTTTCAATAACAATTTAACAAATTCATTTTTTTAATAAAGATTCGAAAAATTTCTAATTTTTAAAAAATAATTTTGCAAAATTTATTGTTTTGTCCCGTCCGCAGAGGTCATTTAAACCGAACGGGATTGGACGAGGTGTCCTCTGTCCTGTCCGCAGAAGTGTCCCGTCCGCACAGGTAAATTTCTATTGGTCGGGATTGATTGGGTCGGGTCCAGCCAATATCGTCCCGACCACAGAGGTGTCCCGTCCGCGGAGTGTCCCATCCGCGGAGGTTTTTTAAAATCGAAAATGTTGTTTGTTTTTGATATTTAATGTGGTTTTGTGTATAAATTGAGTCATTATGGGAAGGTTTTTACCTCTTTGTCCATGACCCGTGTATTTTTGGTTTAGCCTCAACACCAACTTGCAGCAGTCCATAATCTGCATCCGATATATTACATCCAAGTTGTTTTTTACTTCCGGAGTGTTTCCTAATTTTCTTCCAAAATTGACTCGTGTCTTTACTCTGTTTAACTCTGTTCCAAATATCTTTAACACTATTGTCTCTTCTTTTTCCTGTAAAGTGCACGAAAATGTTTCTTCACAAAGTTTTGTAAGCAAGAACTTTTAAATTTTTTTACCTTCTGTTTAACCTCTCTTCGTCTGGCCGCATTCTTCATCAAACCAATGGGTAGTTTCTTGGCCAATTAGAACTCTTTTTGAGTTAACATAGCATTTGATAGGTTTTTCAAACCTATCATTACTCTCTTGACCACATTCAGATCAAAAACCATAATCCATCGTTCTCAGCAGCTTAAAAAGTTGAAAAAATTTATTCTTTTAAATATACTGTATAATAAATATATTCTTGTAAAATTACGTAAAAATTAAAATTAAAATACCGTATTACAAATTTTATTTTAAAAAAATATTGTGAAATTTTTTTCGTCAATGTGACAGCAAATGTGACAATAAATGTGACAGCAAATCAAATAATTGAAAAACACAAAATCGATCTTGACTTCTGCCTGGTTTTACTCTTGAATCTCGACTAAATTAAGTAGAGAGAAAAAAACCTTATTGATGAATTTCAACAGAGCAACAGTAAAACATTAAAATCGAAAATGTTGTTATTTTAAGATGTTTTTGAAATTTATTGTGGTTTTGTGTATGAATCGAGGCATTATGGGAAAGTTTTACCTCTTTGTCCGTGACCCGTGTATTTTCAAGGATAACGATTTAGACTGCACTCGAGTATATTCAACTGTTATTTTTCAACAATTGAGAATTTCAGAACAACTGAAAAAAAATGAATTACTGCAAAAGGAAAATGGCACAATGCAGCAGCAAAAATATCATAATGACAATAAAAATTAAAAAAAGGAAACAAAATCGTTTTGTCAATTTAACAATTTATTTAAAAAAAAAAGTTTTAGTTATTTTGTTTTAAGGACCTTTTACTAAATAAAAACAGTAATAATAATTTTTGATTTTAATTAAAAAATGTGACTTTTATTTTAATTATTTACCTAATCTAATCCGTGCTCATTATCCTTCATCAGCAGTGAAAAATTAAATTTTGTTTTTTATCAGCTAATAATAAAGTTTCGACACGTTCAAAATATTAATAATTTAGTTGACAAACTTTTTATTGATAAGATGGGCGTTTTTTCTGTCATTGACAATTTACGAGATACGGTATGTATTTTTGTTATTGAATTTGCCTATATATATAAATGAGTGCTAATCTTTTCAAATTAAGTACAATCTTTGAAGCAACACCGACTTATACTATTACGCAGCTTGTAAGTATATAAGATATTTTGTTGGTTTTTATCTGGAAAAAGTAAAAATTAGTGAATTATATTTAGATTCTTCAATGAAGACTGTTTTTCGCTATTTACTGTTGGCATCGCCACAGCGCTTTTTCTTCCCCCAGTTGTAGATCCAATTTTGAGTAATATAACTGGTACTGTCAATACAGCAGTAACCACACTCTTGGAAACGGGCAGTAAGTGTTATTTATTTCCATTCAATATAAAACAAAACATATTATTCTTTAAATTTCAGATCCAGGCTGCACACCTAACCCAAATTGTACTGAATTTGTTCGAACGGGCTTAGCAGATTTCCTTAATGTAATACAACTTCTAAAGTGAGCTAAAAATTAAATTAACAACTCTATAAATCTTTATATATAACTATAAACTTTTATATAGAAATATAAATTTTTACGTTTCTTAGTTATTCTACAAGTGTTAACGGTGCCTTGACATCAGTGGATACAATCACAGTCACGCTTCCACCAGATTTCAATTTAACTGTACCTACAGATATATGTTCAAAAAAAATAAACAGCACAGCTCGAAAAGATTCAATTTTATTAAAAGTTGATAATATGCATAATGAAATAATTATAGATTTGAATAAAGCGACCACAGAAGTGTTAAATATCGGCAAGTAAGTAAACACCAAATAATATACCGTAGTTTATATTTTTACAAAATTTCATTTCTATTTTTTGAAAAAATTTTAATATAGCCTTCTTAACAACGCCGTTAACAACGCATGCGCACCAACAGTGCCACCACTTCCGGGCTCACTCTCGCCGCTTGAATCCATTTCCTCTTGTATTCCTACAGAATTTTTGGGTGCCAACTTGACTGGACGTTTCACGTTTATTATACAGAATTTGCGATTAAACTTCGTCTATGTAGTTAACAACGGGAGTCGTACGATACTCGAATCATCGCAGTTTTCTGAAAATGACTTTGACGTAAAGAATAAGAGTTGCAATGGAACCCCGGAATTCAAGGTGGTTTGCGAATGTCTTTTACAAACTGATACATACATTAAATCACGTTATCGTGTAAGTGATGCACTTGAAAAATGCTTTTTTCAACAGCTGTTTGATTCTGGTATTGCTGACATATTAAATTGTCCATACTTTTAATGAAATGTAATTGATGTGGTATCAAAGAATTTTCTTTCGTTGATAATAAATTATATTGCAACTCTCAATTTTAGTCAATGAGTTTTACTAAATTGGCAAAATCGCCTGTATGTGCTTTGTATACTCAAAAGAAAACTCCCCCTTTGCTTTACTGCTCAGCTCGTACTACAATGATGAAAAAATACACTAAAAAATGAATAAAAATAACGCCAACTTCCAAAAACAGAATTTTTGTGTAAATCTTTTATATGTAAGATGTGCCCCACGGCGCGGGACTACCGATCAGTCGCCCTTTTGCAAACATTTGCTCGTTTTACTAGGTTGCCACATAACCTAAAAACTAATCTCGATGCAGTATAAAAGTCTTTTTGGATGAATGTTGTTATTTTAATAAATAAACACATTTATTTATTTCTATATTTATAAATACAAATAGAATAGAAAAACAATTTTGTTACAAAACAGCTGCAGTCATTTCAGTTGCAGCTATAAAAATGTCATCTTGCAAAAAAAGAAACAGTTTGTTAACACACTGTATGCATGATGGCCTTTGTCTCATTTGTTTTGTTGTTGTTTCTTGCAGCTGCAGTTGTAGATCCACCGTAACCCAATTATTTTTCCTCCCATCGCGCATCTCTTCTCATTAACCCTAGTTGCAGGGCCAAAAAACAAATTAAACTCGCCATTCAAGAATAACTTTAATCGTTATATTTTATTTTTTTAGTCCATGTTTCTAACAAAACAATAAAGTCATAGTGATAAACAAATTTCCAAAAATCCGCCTGTTTGTTGAAAACAACGCCTGTATCTTAACAAAAAAATAATACAATATATTAGATGTGATGTCATCAGTGTAGTGGCATCTAGTGATGATTATTGGCTTTAAAATGGGTAAAACGCCATCTGTTAATAAGATGATAAGTTGAGGGTGCTACGGAGGCTCCCTTAGGTCACTCCGTAACAATATAATAACTACTTACTTATGTAAGTACAGTAATTATGATTCTGGTTTTAAATGAAGTTGTTAAATTTTATTTTAAAACTAGCATATCATAAATTGCCATTAAGTATTTACTAAGGTGCGTCTCATAATTATATGAACACAGGCAATTGTTGGTGTTCACAAAGAAAAACCAAAAAGTCAACAAAACTACTGTAATAATTTGATATAAAATAATATTTAATGAATTATTATCACCAAAAATTGGACCTTTGTTGCAAGAATTTCTATAACAATCAGAAAAGCAAAAATGTCTGTCTCAAAATTATATGAACAGGTGAGAATTTTTCATCTTAATGCCTACAATTATCTATAGGTGGCATCAGCATTGTAATTGCAAATGGCGGCAACCTTAAATGTTCCATTTTACTCACTCAAGTATATCAGTTATTGTTTCCAGCAATGCCTCGAGGTACAAACTTAACAGATTATGAAAAAGGCCAGATTGACACTTTGAAGACTGCTGGAAACTCAGCAAGAGCAATATCAAAGGCTATTGGACGGTCACCTGGTGTTATAATAAATTATATTAATCTGGGCAAGAAATATGGACAAAAAAAAGATCAGGAAGGCCTCAAAAATTGTCTGATAGACAGAAAAGAAGAATTATAAGCCAAATAAAAAAGAAAAATCATCACTGAGAGCTATAGCTAAAAATCCAGACTTTAATGTGTCTAAAGACACAGTTTCACGTGTTGTTAAGAAAAAGAGAACAATTGTCTACAAGAAAAGAAAAGTAGCAACCTAGTGATGAAAAATGTCCACAAAGAGAAAAGATTAAAATGGGACCAGAGAACACATGTCATGGAAACAAGAATGGCATAAAGTCATCTTTAGTGATGAAAAAAAGTTTAATCTTGATGGTCCCGATGAGTGGGTCTATTATTGGCATGACCTTAGGCAAGATGACCAGGTGTTCTCAAAACGACAGCAAGGGGGTGGTTCTCTGATGGTATGGGGAGCATTTAGCTGGAATGGAAAGACAAATTTAGCACTCCCTAGTGGCCGAATGAATGCAAATGCATATCAGGAACTATTGGAAGAGTCGCTTTTGCCATTTGCAGAAAAAATAGGAGGAGTTTACTTTGAGTTCCAGCAGGATAATGCTCCAATACATGTTGCTAAAACAACTTGGCAGTGGTTTATGAATAATGGAGTACAGGTTATGGACTGGCCACCTCTGTCCCAGACTTAAATCCAATGGAGAATGCCTGGGAACTATTGTCTCGTGCTGTTTATGCAAATGGTCAACAATACAACAACATTGTGGAATTGAAGGCAGCTATAATCTCCAATGGGAGGAAATTGAGCAGAATCAACTAAAACCCTAGTTAATTCAATGCCCAATCGTTTATTTAAGGTTATTCATAAACAGGGCAAATTTATTGGTTATTAATTGTACCTGTTTATATAATTTTGAGACAGCTATTTTTGCTTTTCTGACTGTTGC
>JH431302.1:2398-13053 GCA_000239455.1 Strigamia maritima
GGAACGAAAGATGTTGGATTACTTTATCCAAAAGATAGAGGACAACTTCAAGGATTCGCCGATGCTTCTTGGAACTCGGCTGCAAAAGATGCAAAATCGCATGCAGGATTCATTTGTACATTAGGAAGATCAACTGTATCTTGGCGATCGAAGAAGCAGAAGTTAATCGCATTGTCAACTTGCGAATCCGAATTTGCATCTTTGGTGGAGTTGGCCCGAGAAATCAAATGGCTAATCGCATTGGTGGAGGAGCTTGGATTCGAGGAATTAGTTAAAAGACCACTGCAATTACATTCCGATAATCAAGCAGCAATCGTTTTGTATAAGGACGCATCTCACCATGCAAGAACAAAACATTTTCATCGACGAATGATGTTTATAAGACAAGACATTAACGACAAGTTGTACGTCGTCAATTATTTACCAACGGAGCAGATGATTGCAGATTTTCAAACCAAACCAATCTCAGAACCAAAGTTGAAATTTGTCTGTAACCAAATTAATTTGATAGATATTTAACATTACCAGGAGTGTAGAGACATCTATACTTGATAATTAGTATAATGTCAATAATGTTATATATATATATGAATTGTTGTTGATACAATAATGATATGCTACCTTTTTGTTTATGTATTCTTTTTCGAATCCGACTGAGTAAAAAGCTGAACATGTAAAATAAGAGTATTAATTCCACTGTACAAAATCATGATGACTCTACATATGCCGTCAAGCAAATTCGGGGGCAGCAACAATAAGACATCGAGTCTCTTACTCACACTCTCTCAGGACGAATATTTCGTCACCAGTTGGCGCTGACATTCGTTTATATCGGTTTTCGGCTATTTTTGGCCCGGAAATGCCGAATTTTCACAATTTTGCATAACAAACATCTTGAAATCGTGATTCTGAATCAACCTGACTAAGGTTTTCATGGGTTTCGATGCTTCTTTAAATTATCATATGACTTTTCGCTCCTATGCACCAAAATGTTGCAGACACTTCTCAAACTACTATATAAGCATAACTGCTTCTATATTTAGTTGAGTGGAGTGAAAAGAGAAGTCTAGTATGGTGTCGCGAGGACACGGGCAAGGATCCTACTTATACGCTACGGGGCCGGCTTACCCCGCAAGCGGAAGATTCATACAAATTCAGTCCCGGAAGTCTGTTACACCGAAGGAATACCGATCTTAGTAATCAAGCTCACGCGCAATCATTTAGGTTTAAGACATAGAGAGAAAGTACTTGGATACAGGGTACTTATGCCAAAAAATAGAGTGGAAAATGGCAAATTTTGTCAGTTTTTTGCTCAAAACATAAGAAAATTTTTAATAAATTTTTTTTTATTATTACCCTTTCTTATACCCAAAATAAAGACTGAAAAATAGAGTGCTCACTTTATTTTACTTTATTTTCTGGAAAATACAAATCTGGAAAAAACTCATAGAATTCTTTTTTCTATATATATATATATATCTTATTAAAAAATACAAACATTAAAGAGAATATAACCCTTAAAAAAAAGTTTTTTTGCCGCGTTGTCAAAACGCCAACGCCATTTGCATTTTCTTTCGAAATTATGCAAATTGGCAAACTCTGCAGAAAAATTAATTTTTTTTTAATATTTCTGAATCTCGCCACTATAGTTTTTGGCAGATAAGGTCAGAATTTGCCAGAATTCAAATGACATCCAATCAGAATGCAGGAATTGCAGGAATGTGCTTATCTGGGAATTAAGGGATTAAAATTCTCAAGAATTGCTTAAAACCCAGTGCACAAACAAAAAAGTCTCTTTCTGTCGTCAAACAGCTTCCAACACGAAGACCCGACGAAAGGCATACGCTTCACTTAACCCGGTATCCAAAGCAAGAAAACAAAGTTCTGCAGGAAAACGGGCTTCAACTACTAATAAACAACCAGTTTCGACCGCTGCAAATCAGCCTTCCAAAACTAATCAAACCGACACTACTAACACTCAGTGTGCCGACCACGTGGATCTTACGGATAACTTTCCAAACGATTCCGATACAATGGCAGTTCCGCAACAAATTGCCGACATATTAGCTAACACTTTTCTGTTAGATCCTACTAAAATAGTAGATCTAGCCGGGCTGCAAGCTGAACTAGATTAGTTCACCCAAAAAAAATGGATGTGGAAAACCACAGGCAACAAGAGTTAGGCGCTGCACAAGCGCAAATCGACAATGCCGTTGCCGACAAGCAACAGGCGCTCATAGATTTACTAGTGGCCCAACAAGCAGCCGTTGCTGCAAGGGACCAATACAGTAAAGATATATCAGCTTTAAAATTACAATTGTCAACGCCCGCCAAAAGTATGGGAATCTACGTCGACAAGTTAGACTCAGTGGCCAAACAAGCCACACAGGGAAATACAAGACCGATGGAATCAGCCATTCTATCGGACAAAATGAAAAAGATTCAGATCACTCGATTTGATGGCAACAAGTTAAAAGCACGACTCTTTTTGAATCTACTTACTAATCAGATTGTTGCATATGCAGCATTTCGAGACGAGATTGTGCAGTTGCATTTGGCACCATTCTTCAAAGGAGATGCTGCAGAGTGGTTTCTAAGGAAGGATTTCCAAACTTGGAAGGAGTTCAATGAAACTTTTAGGAAACGTTTTGCCCCATCGGACGAATGTCTACGGGAAGAAATGGATAAGGTAAAGCAGACTGGCAATGACACTCCCACCGAAATCTTAGAAAGATTACAAAGGTTGTTCGAGCAGATGACGGTGCCCATCCCAGAGGAAGAAAAGATGATCTATACTCTGGAGGCAATGTCAGCATCTGCTGCCAGATTGATCAAGTAGTCTATAACACTAGACTGTACTTGGCCCAAACTATGTTCGGTGGTTCCGGACATAGAAAGAATGGCGAAACTTGAAGAGCGCCAAAAACAAAGGGGTAAAGCCAAAACTGTTGTCGAAACCCCTAAAGCGACTTCGACTCTACAGAAACAAAACTGCAGGACGACAAGTCGAAAAACTATTTGTTGTCCCAAAGAACCAGGGACGAGCAGCTGCAATAAGTGCAGCTGCTAAAGCAAAAATCTCGAACATCTTAGGAGATGCACGATCAGCACCCACCAATGGCGGCTGCTACAGGTGTGGTGGAGGCCACTTCATGCGGGATTGCAAGTTCAAACCCGAGGACATGCACAAAGAGGCCAAAGCCAAAAGTGAGAAAGTTTTCTTAGTTCTGACCGAACTAAATAAACAGTTGGAAGAACTCGGTGTTGAAGACTCTGATGCAGAGTCAAAAAACGAGACGAAGCAAGCCCTAGAATAAAGATTATGATGGCGGCTTGCTTAACCTTAAGTGATTTTCTCAGTCCAACTGATTTGGACTTTGAAGATCCCATTTTCGACGATATTGACACAACCCAACCTAATCCTCTAGGCGTGTTAAAATTGGAACCCACGGTGGACACGTTAATGGTAAACATTAACCAAAAGAAACCTGGCGCTTTGCCATACTTGACCGTTCAAATCGACGGGAAAAAGGCAAAAGTACTATTTGACTGTGGGGCTTCACGGCCTTACATCAGTGGAGCAATGCTTAAACATTTGAACATGCTTCACCTTGTAGAAAGAACCAATGACAACACTGTTGTCGTTACAGGTGACAGTCACAAAATCTTTTGGTTTCATCACATTAAATATGTCATGGAAAACTGGAAAACGACCTGTTAGATTTTCAGTTCTTCTCTCAGCATCCAAATATTTACTCTTAGGAGGAACATGGATGGAGGAAAATAGAATAGTTATTTCAATGCCCTCAAAACATTGGTGGCATATTGATTTCGACAAGGACCAGTTCCCTTTCGAACATCCACCATCTGCAGCCGATATGACAGCAGCAATTCTCGACAAGTTCGAAAAAGAACTTGCTGGTGAAAGAGAACCCAAAATGAATCTAGAAGATTTAACAAAGCATTTATTATCGAAATGCAAGTTACAAGGCAAAGAATAAGAGAAACTTTGCAAATTGATCAAAAAGTATGAAACTACTTTTGATGAAAATGCTTGCTGTCATCCAGATTTGGAACATACAATTCCAACAGGTGACGCCAAACCATTTAAATGTAAAGAGCGGCCTTGCAATTCTGCAAAAACTGAGTTATTAAACCAACTCACGGCCACTTTAATTAAAGGCGGATTTGTTGTGGCATGTGAAAGCCCGTACAGAAATCCCACTGTAATTGTCAACAAAAAAGGTGGTACTTACAGATTATGCATCGATTTTAGGTGGCTAAATAAGCAAACTATTAAAGATGTGTATACTATGCCAACAATATCGATGATATTAGGTTTTCTTGGCGGTAGCTATTTCTTACAAGTTTAGACTTAACAAAGGGTTATCACCAGATCAAATTAAGTGAAGAGTATCAGAATAAAACTGCTTTCTCGACACCTGAAGGAACGTTCAAATATACTAGAATGCCTTTTGGATTGTGCAATGCACCATCCGCATTTCAGAGAATGATGGACCAAGTCTTGGGTGATGTAAAGGGCAAATTTGCTCTAGCTTACCTGGACGACATCATTATTTTTAGTAAAACGTTCGAAGAACATTTACAACACATTGCAGAAATCTTGGATAAATTAGATGCAAAAAATTTAAAAGCAAGTCCTACAAAATCATTTTTTTGTGTGGACCAACTTGACTTTTTACGATATACAGTGTCTGCGGGCAAATATACTGCTAACAACACCAAAATCCAAGCAATATTGGATTACCCTGCACCTAAAACTTTGAAACAACTTCAGCGTTTTATTGGAATGGTTGGATTCTATGCCCCTTTAATTAAAGACTTGAATTCAATACAAAAACCTTTCTTTGTGCAACATAAGAAGGGAAAGTGGAATAATTTCACTTGGACACCAGAATGTCAAAAAGCCTTTGAGATTCTGAAGGATCTACTCACAGGAGATATCGTGTTACCTCTGCCCGATTTTGCAGCTCCTTTTACCATTCACACGGATGCAAGTGCTGCCGGTCTCGGTGCAGTACTCATACAAATAGATCCCAAAGATAATCTTTTGCACCCTGTAGCATACACAAGCCGTACACTGCAAGGCGCAGAAGCAAATTACAGTGCTTCAGAACTGGAGTGCTTAGGAGTAATATGGGGTGTCGAAAAATTCAGACCCTATATTGAATACTCCAAATACACGGTTGAGACTGATCATTTGGCCCTCAAATGGTTAATGAACTGTGAACATCCTGCAGGCAGATTGGCACGTTGGGCCATGAAACTTCAACAGGAAAACATAGACATTGTCTATAGGAGAGGCAAAACCAATGTGGTTGCCGATGCTCTCTCCAGACTTGGCACAGAAAGTGATGAAATCACAATCCACGACCAAGATGCAGAGTATGAAAGATCCCAATTGTACTCACTATTTTTATTGACTGATTCTTATCATTGGAATATTTCAATGAAAAAGTTTGAACAAGCTCAAAGCGATGATGAAACTCTCTAAAATTATGGATTGGCTACAAACAGACCCAGAGAACAACACCCCTTGGCCTGATGTACCAACAGAATACCCAAAGCTCAAAACAGAGTTTACATTAAACAGACAAGGTGTGTTATTCATTTTTGCAGACAAGACAGTCAAATATGTTGCAAAATGCGACAGATGCCAACGCTGCAAACACATTCAGAGGAAATCAAAGGGGTTTACTCCAACCAATCTCAGCTCAGATTGGCAGATTCGAAAGAATCGGCCTAGATCTGATTGGACCTAAACCAATGACGACCAATAGAAATAAATTTATTTTAGTCATTGTAGATTATGCAACTGGATGGATTGAAGTGGTTCCTTTAAGGAATGCTAAAATCCTAACTCTGGTTCCCCACATTATGAGATTTTTTCAAACATATGGCGTTCCACGATACATTGTGTCTGATAATGGCAAACAATTTGTTTCCGACATATACAAAGCACTATGCGAGAACGCTGGGATTATTCCAAATTGCACTTCTCCTTTTAATCCTCAAACTAATTATACTGAAAGGATAAACAAACATTAAAATAATGCTTCAAATTTTCACCTCTGAACATAAGCACTGGGACAGAGTGATTGGAAATATAAATTTCGCACTCCGTACTGCCCTATCTGCTACCACAGGTATAACACCTGCAATGGCGACATTTCTAAAAGAACTTCGACCATTTTGGGACAACAGAGACGTTGCTTACAACGCCCCTTTTGACCCAGAACGACCACATGACGCACTGAGAATGCTCATGAGTCGAATGGCTAACCTTTTGAAAACTGCAATCAGTAATAAAGAAAAGGCGCAAATTAAACAAAAGATTAATTACGACAAACATAGGTCAGACATTCAATTTGAATAAAATGACTTGGTCCTAATTAAAACCCATGCATTGTCAAAAGCGGCAATCAGATATTCTCAATCACTAGAAGACAGATATAAAGGTCCCTATGTGATTATTAAGAAAGTTAGCAGCAATGCTTATGAAATTGCAAAGCCTATCACTTTACAAAGTAAGGGCACTGTAAATGTTTCAGAAATGAGACTATACATTCCCAGTGATAAGCCAGTTGGCTGGCCTATTGCTGATATCGATGATAACAATGAGGAAAACCTCACTGCACCATCGCAACTTAAAATTATTGCTAGTAGCGACAAAAAGTCTGCTACACCGCAACACACAGATGACAACAAGGACACAGTCCCTGCTCAGTCGTCCAACAAAGGTGGAAAACCACAAACAACAGCGGCTAAGGATCAAAGTAATGCAATTGCTAGACCATTACCAAAGAAACGTGGCAGACCACCTAAAAATGTTTCGAAACCAAATAATGACAGTAACAACCCTGTCTTGTTGCCAAAGAGACAGATAAAACCCTCAAATAAATTAAACCTTTAATGAACTTTGGAAAAATAAATATATAAACAGTGTTGGCTCCGCTACCGCTACAAGTAGCGGCGCTACCGGTAGCGCCGCTATCGCTACTGTAGCGACGCTAGTATTTCGCTACTTTTTATTTTAGCGTATCAAGTAGCGAAAAATCGCTACTTCTTCAATAAAGTAGCGAAAAAAAGCAATATTTTTCGCTACTTTATCGCTACTTTACTTGTACTGTTTTACAGTGACGTAATACTTGAATACTGTCATAATACTAGCCAATGGTTAGTATTATGACAGTATTCAAGTATTACTACACTGTATGTCGTTATTTTTCGTTAAAAAATAAGTAAAAAGTAAAAAAAAAATTAAAAACAAAATAAAAAAAAAAAGAAATTTTTTATCAGAGAAGTAGCGAAAAGTAGCGGAAAGTAGCGGACGGTAGCAGAAAGTAGCGATAGCGACATATCGCTACTTCTTAATAAAAGTAGCGGTAGCGATTGCCGCTACAAAAATTAGTACCGCTACAGTAGCGGTAGCGGTAGCGCGCTACTATTTTCAGTAGCGGTGCCAACACTGTATATAAAGTAATTTTATAGGTAGAATAAAATGAAAAATACAGGATTTCATAAATAACTACGATATAAAATGTCTACTGTTGCGAAATCCACCGAGCTGCAAAATAAAAAATGATTATTTCAGTCGAAACATTGCGAAACGTCGTGTCGACGTAACGTGCAAATCGGCCATTTGCGGGATCCAATCAAATGATCGGATCTGGACCAATAAACGTACAACGTAAGGATACGTGACGTTTTCACACGCCTATATAAAGCGCGCTGATGAAATTCAATTAATTAAATCATGAAGATCTCAGTGCAAACTCTATTAAATCTCCAGTGAACCGGCTTAAAGAACAAAAAACTTCCTTTTCAACCAACTTATGATGGCTGACAGTGAAACGAACCTAATTGACTGTCCTGTGTGTGGTGGTTTAGGACAAGGTGTGAATGTGCACACTGGATTCAGATCGACTTGCGCAAACTGCCTCGGAGATGGCAAAGTCAACCGATTATTGCCACTAACTAGACACTATCGAGTGTTTGGCGCCAGCGCCAGTGAACCGAGGAAGACGTTGATTTACCACAACAATAGAGATTGTCGCGCCAAGAAAATCCGGAAATTGATTGCCGATTCATCAGCACCAGAAGCGCGGGGACATATGTTGGCTTCCCTGCCAATGCCCCCGCTTGCACCATATCGAGATCCAAGAAGGAAATCGACCAAACCAGCGAACAATTCGACCAC
Source organism: Strigamia maritima (assembly GCA_000239455.1). NCBI lineage: Eukaryota > Metazoa > Arthropoda > Chilopoda > Geophilomorpha > Linotaeniidae > Strigamia > Strigamia maritima. Next base: position 10,620 of record JH431302.1, read on the forward strand.
TGTGCATGTTTCGGCCAATAAGACCCAACACACAAGGAATTTGGAGCAGTATTCTGCTCCAAAGGTACCTTTGGACGAAGAAGAGGTGAAGCGCCGAATAGCCGCCCACCCAACTTTGTCCGAGAAAACGATCCGTGTGCAATTACACAAGGATAATAAAAACGCTTTAAACGCAGCAAGAATAGCGAAGAAATACCCGGAGGGTAGAAAGGTTGCTGAGTTAATCCAAAGCATTGAAAATGCAAAAATAACGGATGCGGCAAAACTTGCTAAATCTCAAAATGAGATGCAAGCAAAGCAGAAAAGAGATAATGATCTCAAATTCCTTATCGCGTCGGCTACAAGCCAAAAATTGGCGAATGCACAGACTGCGACGCTAGAAGTAGAGAAGAAAACCGAACAGCAATTTGCTGTCGTCCCACCCCCTTCACTGCAGGACATGTGCCTCAACGCCATGTTCCCAGATCTGTCTGCCGCCACTTCAACTATGAAACGGACAAACCAAAACTCTGGTACGACCAAGCCGTACAGGAGGAAATGGCGAGTTTGGTTTCAAACATCGTAACCCCGATGGAGGTGGAAGTCGAAACATCGACCCAATCACCCCCGCAAGCGACGACTGTCGATCAAGAGATCCCAGCCACACCCGGTAAGTCTATTCAGACAAAACCGAATCCTGTAGTCAAAAATAAGACTAAAAGAGGTTGGGTAGCACTTAAAAAAGCGCCACAAAACCAAAGCCCAAATAATGGGTTAAATTATTAATTGTTACATTATTAATTGTTAAATTTTTGTTTTTGTTAAAAAAAAAAAAAGGTTAGTTTTGGCCGACCGAATTCGAACAAAAGAACCCACGGAAAAATCACCATCAACATTTAATTAAAATTTTAAAATAGTATTAGTATTAAGGGCAAACAGCCCATAGTAAAACACATTAAATTAAAAAACCCTTCAAATAAAATTTATTCTCCAAATCATAACATTGTAAACTTTCAAAAAAATATTTTATTAGGAGCCACGTTGTAACGAAACGTGGTTTCAGATTTACACAAAATTGATTTTATGTTGTAATGGGTTACAGGTCTCAACTCTGCTAAAAATGTTATCCTCATGCTTGGGGTTCAGATAATCTTAAGAGTTGAATTTCCATTGTTGATTCCGGATTCTCCTTTAGGTTTAGGTTGAAGTGTGTGCTAGGAGGTGTTCTATTCAGAAGTTACACCTAATTCCTGCACCAAGCGTGCTAATTGGCGAAATTATTATGAAACTCACTATTAGGTAGTATATCCCTCAAAAGGTCACCAAAAGGTGAGGATGCCAACGTGCCGCCTAAAAGGGGGCCTAAATCACAAGTATTTCCACTGTCAAATGATAAAAAGTAACCTATTTGGTTGCTATATCGCATAAGGTTACTCTAGGTGGTGAAACAAGCACTTTGTGTTGCGCTCTATTGCGGGTCCAGTGTTTGAGTGCTGGTTAAAACACACAAACTTTACTACATCACCTCCCACCAGGTGACCAAGCGGGTCAAACTATCGTTAGATTAATTATAGACCAAGGAGGATAAGGATGATTCTTCTTAGCAACCAGATAGGTGACTCAGGTTATGTAAAATCACAACCCGACAGGTAATTTAAATAAAATTAAAAAATGTGATAGCACGGACCGTGACACCCCCCCCCGTTGAGACCTTGTTTATTTTTATAAACAAGCCTCACTAACGAAAAACTATTACAAAAAATTAAGCAATTGAAATTACAAAAAAGGAAATTATCACAAAGTCAACTATTCGGTTGATTATCAACATTTTCCAAATAAATTGCAAAAGAAAATATAATCATATATATATATTGTTAGTTGTTTGGTTATTTATTTATTGACGGACAAAAACAAACTTAAAGGATTTGTAACGAGGATAAATTACCTAACTTGGTAACACATTCAATTTTTAAAGGTTAAATAAAGGCTTTACAAAAGGGAAAAAACGAATACCTTAGGTATTTTGGTATCAAAACAAGGTTACATTAGTAGAAAAGGTTTTTTGTTAATATTAAATATCAGTTATATCATCTCTTGGGTGACAAATTGTATCACAAAATGAACAATACTAGAAAAACACTCATATAAATCTCTTTGGTATTTAAATTTAACAATGTCACCATTTTGGTGATGATAATTTAACTTAAAGTTTCGGAAAAAGTTCACTTTAAAGGTGATAGAAAATTATTTAACACAATAAATTCAAATTCGGAAACATAATTCATCTTGAATTATGCTCATGTCACCTAATTGGTGATAATAAAGTTCAAATTATATAAACTTCAACAAAAAAGAGTCCTCATATAGGTGATAAATTGTCCAAAAAGGTTATTAACTAAATTGTCCTTCATGTTCGTTATTTCCTGTTGGTAATAGGAAACAGTCTATTCAGTTC